>JAIVEN010000033.1:4800000-5400000 GCA_026686845.1 Adenanthera pavonina | reverse complement strand
GAAAAAAGAGAACAGGAAGACAGCCGAAAAAGGTTAGAATTTTGTTCCCAGTCTCTTTTTTCTTATATTCCCACTCATTGCAGACAAAATAAAAGAGATTGAGTCCTTTCATTTATAGGAATCGGTCAAAGAGAGATGATGATTCGGATGAGTTAAACGAAAGCAAAGAGAAGAGGCGAAAAGGTTTGACATTGCTTTATTTTACAAGTGAATCATGATTTTATATCACGACATTATATTTCCATATTTTTTTATTTTAATAGTTGCTTTATATTGCATAGTTTGTAGAGTCATTTAGCAATTTATTAATAGTTTTTTTTATTAAAACATAAAATTCCAGCAGATAAAATATGCATCAAAAGGTATGTTTAATGCTGTAATTCATGCATTCTGTAAATATGCATTTCATAACTTTTTAGTTGGAAAGTCTGACTGGGATTAATGAAATCTGGGTTTTCTCATAAAAAATTAATAATCATGGTTGACTTGAAGTGTTTGAAAAGATCAATCTGAAAAAGATATTCTGATCATTAAGTTTGGCACTGTATGGTGTTGTTATGGAGCTGAAACGTACGTGGTGGTAGTTTACTCTGTACATACATGTATGTTTTGCACGCATGCAACCTCATCTTGGTGTTGTGGCTGTCTCTTCGAATGAGGGATTTGAGTCCATGTTATCATTAGTATTGTTGGTTGATTCAGATGTACATCTACTAAGCTGTATGTCAATATGGAAGTAATTAAAAATAGATGCACCAAGTTTCTCAGAAATTGGTGATTATGTTGATAGATATCTCAATTTGTCAGGCTTATGTTAATTAGTGCAGATAGATTTTCCTTTATTTAGTTTGAATGGTGAATATTCTTGTGCTGCTTTTAAACATGACCATATTTGCAGACTGTTCTGGCTTGAGTTGACTTGATGCTATAATTGGATGTGTGGAAATCTTTCTTTTTTCTCGTTTTTAATGGGTTTGGGTTTGAAGAATGTGTAGAAATACTTTGTCCTTACATCTAAGCTGAGGCTTTCTAACATATTAACAGGGAAAAGGGCTTCAAGTTCTGCAAGTGATCATATAATTGATGACGATGATAACTTTGACGAGTTTCTCGAGGGAATGTTTCCGTGATCTTAGCTGATTGGCGGTTGCTTAAAAGTATATCCTCAAACCAAAGATTGGGTTGTGTGCCAGTAGGACACGACATTGGATCTGTAGGCCGATGCCTAATGTACAGGAGTAAGGTGAACACAAGTGCTCGAAGAAACTATTATGATTATCTATTAACTGCCTATTCAGTCATATAGGAGTAAGGTGATCACAAATGCTTAAGGAAACACTATTATCTTTTAGCTCTGTGAAGTCAGTCATATAGGAGTGAGGCGGTCAGAAATGCTTTCAAGAAGAGTTTGAAACTTTGAATCCTCTGGGTTGTGAAATTTGTAGAACGTCTTTAAATTGGGAGAAGGGAGGCAAACCCAGGATACCAGGTGGACATGTAAAAAATAGAAAAAAAAAAAGATGGTGACTAAAGAAAGAGTAGACAGAAAAAGTTCAGTTTCACTTTGCATGTTATTCCTTGTACCACTTTCTTTCTTTGGAAATATTTTATTATTTTTTTGGTAACGACTATATCTGGCTTTTCTAATGTTTGGATATCCATCCATATATAATAAAAAGGAGGATGGAGTTGCCCTGTATATTAGCTCAGCTGTGAGCGCAGCTCCATTTTGGACTCTGTGCCCTTCTAATTTTTTTTTTCTATTTTTTATTTTTTCTTGTTTTCTTTTATATTATTTATTTGATATTAATTTTTTTTTTGGAGATAGGGAAGTCAGTGATAATTTTTTTTTTAAATTTAATATATTGTAAAACTAAATAAAATGTCACCATGTGTCCCCACACATTTACACTGGAGGAGTAAAATCTAGTTTCGCTATAAAAGGAAAATTAAAATGAGGATGCGAAGCATGAAACTGTCATTAACCATCAATAATAAAACATTAAAAAAAATTGGGACTCGATTCCAAGTGGCAATTTACCGAGGATGCAAATGCGGAATCTTATTTCCAATTGGGAACCGACTTTCACCATCATAAAGCTCTATATCATAACATCTGAACAAAAAAAAATTATGAATCTCTATCTGCATGTAATTTTAAACAAAAATTATAAATCATTATTGACAAATCACAATTATTCTAGGTTCGTTTCTGGCTAAAAAACAATTATTCTAGGTTCGATAACTTCTGTTCGGTTATAAACTTCTATTTTTTTTTTGATAAAATGATGTGGAAACTTTTTTAATTGAATAATGTCCAAACTATTGAAATCACATAATTATTCCATAGTCTGATTATAGTGTTTTAGTAATTTTATGATTTATGACTAGATTTGTTCATGAGGGGAAAAAACTATTGCCTTTTTTTTTTAAACTAAAAAAAAAAACCTAATGCCCGACTGCTCCAAGAAATTCTCATCTTTCTTCTCAAGTTTTCAATCGACGTAGGATCTTTTTTTTATGGGCCACTAAAACACAATTCCATTATGAAACAACATTTTACATGAATGCATCAAATCTATATGTACCAAAAAACATATATATATATATATATATATATTTCAAATCTATAACAAATTTACAATATAGAATTACAGAGCACCCAACAATAGCAAATCACCACAAAGATAACAGCAACCCGGCAAACACTAAATTAGATCCTGTAACTAGTATAGAAGAACATAAACCAACAATACAACCTAAAGACATCCACTGATCCACACATAATACAAGAAAAAAAAACACATAAAACTCAGAACAATCAGCAATAACAGTGAGAGAAAATTAGCCAATCCCTTTTGATCATAAGGTTGCATCTGCATTGCACAAACATCTTCATCAAATAGATGGGTCAGAGTAGGTGGGGGCTCATGTGCCTCTTGAGGCGGAGTAAAACTTAAGGGACCAAGCTTTTGATTTAACTTGAGGGGTGTGTATATATGTAGCATGTAAATATACAAACTTGGGGTACCATGGCTCCCACCAGTCCCCCCACCTTCCCTCTGTCCCTAAATACCTCTCCCATAAAATCCAACCCTTTTATAACATTGGTTGGTGGTTGCAATCCAATTCGCAGCTTTGTCTCCTCAACAAGTCATCCATGAGAAATGTATGCTTTTCATCATTGTATTAAAAATCAAACCGAAGCAATTGGTTGAACCAAGAATTAATACCTAGTCTGATTTGGACAAGGGGGGATGACCGATTAATTTCAAAACCAGTGAAAATTAGTTGAAAACTGATATAACCAGTCATGAATCAGGTAGAACCGTTTGTGAATTGATTGAATTATTTTTTTGATTTTTATTTTTAATTTAATGATGAAATAATATTATTTTGCGTATAAATTTTTTCTATCAATATTATAATATTATATAAGCATTATTATGAAATAAAATTATTAATAATGATAAATTTAATTAACAAATAATACAATAATAGATAATTAGTTGACAATTTTGTATTTAAAATATGATTATAGATGAATATTAACTTATTTAAATTTTAATATTAAGTTATGAAACTTACTAATAATATTTTTTTTAATTTTTTATATAATATATAATATATAAAATTTAAAATATATTAATTTTATTAATACTGGTTTGATTATGGTTCAATAATGATTGAACCATTAAATCTTAAACTAGTGTCTTGACCCATTTATTAATTGGTTTGATTTTTAATATTTTACTTTTCATAGATGCTAGCAAAATATTATGAAAGAAGAAGTGCTCACACAAGAGAGAAATGTGCTTCCTTCTTGCAATAGAGAGGAAACTCCCTTGGAAAAGAAACCACCCAGCAAAAGAGAAATGAAGAAATATCAACATATAATTAATAAAAATGCTATTTAAACAAAATTTTCTTTTATTCCAAGCCCTAAACACATCTATTTAATTTAAAAATCGTCGTAATCCATTTTAAAAAATTTTCATATCTCTCATGCTTTTGATGTAAGACTTAAAAGAAACAAACCAACAAGAACAAGGAAGATCTCTTGCTTCCATTTGTAAAAGCTACTCATCAACTTAAGGGTCACTATCCCTTCCCAAATTCTTGTTCAGAAGGGAATGTAGGGTCCTCTATGGCTTCGATTTTAAGCTCTCATAAAAATCTTCACATGCTTTTGAGTCTTCAAGACCAAGAAAAATGGCTTTGTTTGTTTGTGGTAGACTCACAATACAAGCATACAGTTTTTCCCTTTTGGGTATTAATATAAAATTAAAGGTTGCTTCTGGTCTTAATTAGATGCTCCAACACACACCCAATCATTTCATTCCTATTATGCCTTGTCGTATTATTACTAATTACTAATTATTAAATTCCTTTTGTGAGCCAATTTTGTTGGTTATCCTTGTAGAGAAATATAATTATCAATATCCAATTTGGTCTAAGAATCCAAATTCTATGCAGCAAATAAATTATCATATACAATATTATAAAAAAATTAAAAAAGATTAAATTTCATGCCCATTTTCACTTCTTCAAATTATCATACAGAACCTACCAAATTTAACTACAAAAATTAGGCATTCAAAGTAGTTAATATGAAAGCACAAGTTGAAATGAAATAATTTATTTAATTTTTAATTTGATTTTAATACTAAAATAAGACTTTTGAAATTAAATTTTTTAGCATAAAAACAACACAACAAATAAAAAATATAAATGAAGTTCATATCTTTTATTCTTCAAAAAATCATTTATAAATTTTTTCATTTCAATTTCTAATTTCAAATGAGCTTAAAAAATGTACCAACGGATAAAAAGTAAAAACTTCTCCTACCTAGAGTTTTTTTTTCACATACTAGTACAAAACACTCCATGCTAGAAGGCAAGAGTGAAGTACAGAATCAAACATGTACTTTAGTGAGAAAGAAGATGTTATGTACTGTGTACTTTTAATATATGGGTCAAAAACTAATATGGCATTTTTTCTATCTTATTTTATAAAATTTTAAATATTTTAATTTATCTAACACTTTATATTATTAATAAAATATTAATTATTTTTGTTTATTATTTTATTTTTTATTAAAAATGATAGTAGGTGAAATATAAGTTATCAATTAATATTTCATTTAAGACTATTTTAATAAAATATTATCAAATTTTATTATAATTTAGATTATTTAATAATTTTTTTTGTGTATATAAAAATTTTTAAAATAATAAATAAAATGAGATGAAGAAAGTAAAATTATATATCTAGACGTGGGTGGTTCATAACTTTGACACCTTAACACCTTCATTCCTTCCCACGTGTTATCTTACTGCTTACTCACCACTCACCACTCCTGTGGTTTCCCTCTCACACTACACGTGCCGCATCCACGTGTCTCTGCTCCTTAAAGCATTATTCGGCGATTTGGTAATATGATAAGAAATACATCATATTTTTTTTCATTGTAAGAAAAATGACATAAAAAAACTAATAAAGGTTAAATTAGTTGATAAAAAAAACAAATTATGTTTTATAAAACCATGTGTTTCAGTGTGTGGATCACATTGTTGGATAAATTTATATGTAACTTCATAAATATTTTTTGAATTTTGAGGTTTGTGTTAATTTTGGTGAGTTTTGAAATTTTAATTTTTTTAAAAATTTTTTTAGATCAAGAAAAATATAAATAATATTTATTACAATTCATTATTCTTATGATTATTTTTAATTATTATTTTATTTAGAGACACGTGATTTTTAAATTTAAAAATTAATTATTATTTTTGTTCGATTATATAATATTATATCATTCCAGAAATTTTGGCTTGTACATAAAATAGAAGTAAGTATAAAAATGAAAAATAATTCTATAAGTATAAAAGAAAAAATATTACATATTAAACTTTTAGTATAATAGATCGATAAGACATCTTCCCGTGGATGCCAAAGGAGGCCTAATAATAATAAGTTATTTTATATCCAATTAGACCCGAACTCATCAAAATAAAATGTGATTATTTAATAACTTATGATTTGAAAAAAAAAACTCTTTTACTCACCAAAAAAATCCTCTTATATTAGTATAGAATTTTTGTTTTAATCTTAAATATACTATTCTTTTTAAAGTAAGTGATAATATTTATTATATTTTTTTTATAAAAAATATGTTTCTATTTAATTTAATAATATGCTCCCCTAACAAAACGTCGTTTTACAGCTTGCGTGGCGAAAACGACAAACAAAAAAGGACGGAAAGCAAAGCCGTCTGCAAACGGCTGTTAAGTTGGTAGAGCGTTGACAAATAATAATGACTTCGTCTTCAGGGACCGACAACGTGGCACCTGGCCGGGTCTTCGTGGTGGGGACCACCTTTGTCGTTATGATTGCGACACGTTGTCCATCATGACACAGGTGTCAATATGCGGGCGAAACTCTTAATTATCTCAACAATAATGATAAAAAATTAAATTTAACAGCTCCACATTTAAGAAAATCATTAAAAAAATAAATAGTTGTGGCATCGATCAATCGATCACTAATATAAAATAAAGTCCCAGTTAGGTTAGCACATTATGGACTACTTTGTCCATATTGCCCTTCAATGGTGTTATCATGCTGACGAACAAATCCTATATACTCCCCTTTCTCCCTCTCTATTAATTGTTTGTGTAGAAATTCAGTCTTAATGAAATTAGAAGTCATCTTTGATAACAGATAAATATTATTATGAAAAAAATCTACTTTTTTTTTTTGCTGATAGTATACACTTGCCTCGTGAGAACCTATTTTAATATGATCTAGGTAAAAGGAAATTGTATTAATTGTTTTAGGGAGATTAGTTCTTGCTTCAACTAGGAATACTCAACAAAAAAAAATATGACTATGATAAAAATTACAGGCCTTTTCTTCCTATTAGATTATATTTAATCTATTTTTAAATGATATTATTTGTTTATGTATAATATATAATAAAAAGTTATTTTACTTTTTATATATGTTATATTTTTTATCCAACAAATTATTATGTAATAATAAAAAGGATATTTTTAGCTAATTATATTTTCATAATTGGACAAAATTATACAAGACTTGTTTCCATTCCGATTTTTTTCACTTACACATATGTTTTTTTATTTTAGTAAATAACTTATGAGAAGGGATAAAATCACTTAAGACGAATAACAATTCAAAGCTTCTACTTCTTATATATTTATATACACTCATTTTTCACTTATATAGAGGTTTAATTAAAAAAAAATTGAATACTTCTATTTTTGAAAAACGTATATTACATAAAAATAGTTTTAATAAAAAAATTATGAAATTAAATAGTAATTTTGAAATAAAAATGTCAAAAAAAAGTAACTATTATAGGAAGATTGTATATTATTACTATTACTACTATTATAAATTAAAAAAAAAAAAGAGTTGAGAAAAAGAATTAGGCAAGGATATTTTTGTCAAGTGCCCTAGTTCTTACATCACACTCAAATGTCACACCCAAATAATTAGGTTTAATATGTTTTCGTTCGTTTTCTTCCAGAGAGGAGACAGCGATAACGACCTTTGCGTGAATAAGAAATAATTAAAAGTTGTTTTTTTTCTTACATTTCTCTAACCAAACCAAAATACCCAATTTTCTCAACTTTCTTTGACGTTCGTTTTGTTAATGCTTTCACCTATATTTCTCCATCATCATCACCATCCTCTACTGTATGTCTCTCTTAAGGTTGCAGACAGAGAGGCAGAGAGAGAATGGGTCTCATTTCAATGCAATTGAGGCGCTAAATCCTAAATCTTCTCGGCTTCTGCGTTGCTGCTTTGCAATCTAGAGTAAGTTCTTCAGAGTTTCTGATCATCAATTATGAGAATCTCTTGCTTTGATTTGGATTTGACAATAACTGACCTAGGTGTTTATAGGGTGTTCTGTTTTTCCTGATTTTGGTTTTCGTCTGTGGGAACGTGTGGGAAGTAGAAATTTTCTTCTGGGTGTCTGGTTGGCAAGAAAAGATGGGGAAAATAATCGAGTTTTGAGTTTGCATTTTAGTAAAGGGAAGAAGGATAGTAAGGTAGTCTTTCACTGTAATAAATACCCAGCTGAAGAACTCAGCTCGATTAAGTCAAGTTTTTTTAGAGCTTAATTCTGGGAGAGTAAGTCTTTACAGTCGTTTCCTTTTGCTCATGATATCTTTATGCCTTTGAATTAGTCTTAACTTCATTGTGTTATTCAAATTTTACGATGGACTTACAAATTGGGTTTTATTTGATTATGTGCTAGTGTATCTGTAATCTGAATTCTGCTTTTCTTATTCCTGTTTGTTTCTGGTTCCAGGGAAAACTTGGGAAAGATGCCAGGAAAACCTGATGTTGAAGATAGGAGGTTTGAAGGTGGAGGGCAGATTCAGTTTCATTCAGACATTTATTCTCAGCCTTGGTGGCGTGGAGTGGAGGAAAATGCTTCCAAATCATCTTCAGCAGATCAGATAAGTGGTTCAGTCATGAATTCAGCAGCTAATGGAGGAGCAGATAGAATTGATTTTAATAAACAGACACAGCCTATGGTTTCACCTTCACTTTCTGCAGTTGGTACGTTTGCTGTCTGTGTTTTGACATCTTAGTGGGAGGTGTATGATACAACATAAACTTAGCATCTATCCTCCTATACATTAACAGTGGTGTGATTTGATATTTTTTTTTCAATCATCCGGTATTGTTAATTCAAATTTGATCATTGTCGGGCCTTAAATGGGGTAAATCTCCTGTGTGATTTTTTCCATTTACAAGATTCAAAATTGAGTCCTTGATTAAGGGGAATCAAGTCCATCGAACTACTGTTGTGATAACCTAGTAATTTTTATACTAAACATGGGAAACCTTCATATCTTGTATTGCATCCATATATTCAATGTACCTGGAGATGAAGGATATTGCATGCCCAACCTCTTCAAGGACAAGAAAAAGAATAGACGGTCCCTAAAGTGTGGAAAAGGAAAACCGTGGGTTGATAGTGTAGGTCCATAACTTTCGTCTTTGTCCCTTTTCTCAGAATTTCCTTCTTTTTGTTCTGTTGGGTTAAAGAATATAAGTGGGAACTACCTAGAATATCTGGTTCAGTTTTTTTTTATCTTGGTCCTACCATGAATGTGTTTCTGCATGCACACAAGCATCATATGATATCTAAAGAAACTATTATTGGTTTCAGGTGGAAATGTCAGCAAAGAGCACCAAAGCACCAAATATGTTTTGTCCTCTACACCACATACCATGGGAAAACCCCTTGGTCCAAATTCCCAAGTTGAGCTTGTCGGTCATTCAATTGTAAGACATATCTAAGTCCCTTCACACAAATATAGGAGTCCCTTTGATTTGTAGTTGTGACTTTTGAGTTTTATAGCTAGTCAATGTCTCCCATATTATGCCATTACCCAATACCCGTCTGTTCTCTTAGAAAAACTTTTGGCTATTTGCTGAATCTTCTATTTTGTGCAGTATTTTTTTTGGGGTATGAGAAATAAAAAATCATATAGGTTTTCTTTATACATGCAGGTTTTAACTTCTTACCCTTACTCAGATGCACAGTATGCTGGAATCTTGACATCTCATGGGCCTCAAACTATGGTCTGTATGCTAACTGCAGTTTGCAGTAGGTCTCACTTGAACATATCTGTTTTTTCATCTTTAGAACATGTCCTACTTTTTCCTTTGGAAAGAGGATCATGTTTTCCTTTGTTTTGTGGTAATGTGCTGTGTACGTATATTTGTACATAATGTTTGCTTCTCCGTGAATTAAAAAAACATACTATTTGTGACAATAAAAGTGCTGATATACATCTATAGTTTCTTACGCTAGAATATATTATCTATCACTTATTGTTCTCTTTAAACTAGAATATATTGTCCTGCAAATGCACTTGGTCCTATGATATTACTTTTATCTACCATTATAGGTAGAAAAGTCATGTCTTTGTCACAGTAACAACTGCACAGGCATTTTCTATGACCTATATTTTGGATCCTCTAAAGTTAAAGTGACTTTGAAGTGAGAGAGAGAGTGTGTGACACAGAGTGAAAGTGTGTGCAGAGCCCATTTTTTCTTTTTTCACTCACTCCCTCTTTTCTTGTTATTTATCTCTTACTTTAGAAGCATTTCGCATGTTACTTCAGAAGATCCAAATTCAATATCTACGTGGTTATATGCTATGAAGAATCTATAATTACCCAGTGTCATGCACTTCCTTTTGGGATGAATTTGTTCCTGAATATGCATTTACCTCAACTTCAATTCTTCTCCTGTCCCCATATTTTGCCCATGTGTGACGCTTCTAACATGTCTCAAGCTTCTTGTTGAACTAAATAAATGTATCAACTTCATGCTAATTTATTCCTAGCTGCTTTTGTCATGATGCTAGATAAATCCTCAGTTGTATGGAATGCATCATGCTAGAATGGCTTTGCCTCTTGAAATGGAGGAGGAGCCCGTTTATGTCAATGCAAAGCAGTATCATGGTATTCTAAGGCGAAGGCAGTCACGTGCTAAGGCTGAACTTGAAAGGAAAGTTATCAAAGTTCGAAAGGTATTGTTCATATGTTGGTTTAGTTATCCAAATTCACTTCACTTCCTCAATTTCAGCATTTTTCAGTACTTTCATATTAACTTACTATGTTAGCTATTAAGTGGAAGCCAAGAGTATATAGGTTTTAAAAGACAAACATCTCTTTGAATTCTATTAAAAAAATTCCCCTGGATTGTTTATTTCAATTCTTAATTATTAGTAAATAAACTACTGCAAGTAAAATATTCCATGTATAAGCAATCAATTGAACTTGGACAAAATGAGCACAGTGGCTGAATGTAGCACTTCAGTTTCTACATTCACAAGTTGTTGTCATGTACTAGGTGATCATGACATTTTTCATGTTGGTGGTTTCTAACAGAACAAATCATGTGCAGACCTGTGTTTATATCTTTCTGTCTCTCTCTCTCTCTCGCTATATATATATATATGGCTTTTAGTTTAATCTGTAGATAACATGTAGAGATTGATCAGCAGAGAAGTTGAATCCATTGTTTAATGAGTTACATATATCCTAACACAAAATTGGGATGTGTTGGGATATGTTTAAAGAAATGAAATGGGCCCCATACGCTTCCGTTTATTAGTATGACTCTCTTTCCTATAGCATTACAGCATGGCTTTAGAGAATCTAGACTATTTGGTTTACCTTCTATTTGTCTTACTTCTTGCATTATGTATGAAAGACATTATATATTATACTTTAATTTTTTTTCTCAGCCATATCTTCATGAATCTCGTCACCTACATGCTATGAGAAGGGCAAGAGGTTGTGGGGGGCGCTTTTTGAATACAAAGAAGCTTGAAAATAACAATTCCATTGTTACTCCAGAAAAAGGCAATAACAATGGTGCAAACCCTTCAGCAACATCTGCTAACACACCCTCCTCTGAGCATTCTTTCATCAACAATGAGATTTTCAGTTCATCACGGAATCATCATGACATGTCAGTGTCCATGGTTCGGAACATGCACAATGGAGACTTCTTTGGTCAAAAGAGGGGAAGCATGAAGATTCATGGAGCCCCAAATATGGCTATCAAATGAAACTTCCCTGAGTTGGTGGATTTTCTCAGGCATTGGGTGGGTTAAGTACTAGAAACCCTAGCCTCTTTTGGTATCTTAGAGGGAGAGGGATTTCTTCTCTTTCTTCTTTTTACAGTATTCATATCGGGTTAAAGGACAAATTTACCCCAGGAGTATTTCGTGAGGAACTATGGGCACCTTAAACAAACTTTTGGAGTAATGTTATTTACCATGTTTCAAAATTGGAGCAATGTTTACCCTATACTAACATCTAATGTTAAAGTAAAAAAAAAATTGGTTTCTTCTTTATAATGTTGACTGTTAAAATAGGGTGACATTACTCCGATTTTGAAATTTAGTAACTAACATTGCTTCAAAAGTTTGTTTAAGGTATTCATAACTTCTCACACAAAACTTTTGGAATAGATTTGCCCTTCAACCCTTCATTATTCAGGGAGTAATTTTATGCCCTCAAAATCATTTTTTTCAGTTTCAGTCTTTTTTATTTTGTGTATGATCAGACCCAGGGTAATATAGTGTTGGTTTGTTTGCATATCTTGTAAGTCTAATAAAAGGGTTAATTTTTCCAGGTGAAGAGGGTGAAGGCTTGTCTCTTCCATCCATGAAGCTAGGAGGAAACCACCCCCATAGTGAAGTATTTCTCAGGCAACTCATTCTTGGCTGTTACTTTGGTTAAAGGGGTTGAGATCATTCCATGATTGGTCTCCCCTTGGTTTCTCTTCGGAAGTTTATCTGTAAAATGGATTAAAGATGAAGACAAGGAACAGTTCTTATGGTTTCTGAAATTGTCCGCTTAGATGCACTTATGAATGTGAGTCTATTATTCTGGATTTAATGATCACTGACTTGACGATTATAAATCTCTCTTCCTTCCATGCTTTATAATTTCATTTTTCATCCCACCTGCTTTATTATGACTTGTGCAATTTTCCCCCCTAAATTTGCTTACAGAATATTTAACTTAATTTTTTTGAAGAGTTTTTTTTAATAGGTGCTGTTTATCGTGTCATCAATGAACCACAATCAAATGAGTAATTCTTGAGGCTTCATTACATTACCGTTGTGTATAAATTCATTAATTTTTATGCATTTGGAAGTGTAATTCAAGAATGTGTGATAAGTAGTAATATAATTTTTCCTCTATCCCTTAATATAAGATTCTCTTAGCCAAATTACATAAATTAATTATAAAAGTTAAAGTCAGTTAACTTTGATTTTTTCAAAATAAGTCCTGTATTTAGTTTCCGTGAGTTATATATATATAGATCAATACTTTTAGCAGTCTTATGTTTATCTTAAAAAAAAAGCTTATAAATATTCAAAAATTGAACCTTGCTTTTTCTTTATAGGTTAGGTCGAGACTGGACTCTTGATACTGTAAGACATCGGGGTGAATACATCATGTTGTTAATCAATTTAAAGCAAGAAAAACTCATCTAAGAATCCAAACAAGATAAAATTATGTCAAAAGATCTTAAAATTTATAATTACTAAAGGTAAAAGTTACTATAAGATTTAAATATCTTTAGTAATAATTTTTAAAAAGGCTTTAGTATACTTTTAGTGTATATTTGAGAGTTTTATTTTGGATGGAATGAAATGGAGTGGGATGATTAATAAACCTTGACCATTATTTAGGAGAATTTTTTATAAAGGAGTGGGATGGTAAGTGATGGCTTCCCAAGCAATCATTGGCCATCATAAACTTAATTTTTTCTGTCCTTCCGAATTAGAGGGTCAAAGATGGAATGACCTGAGGTTAATATTATAATTACAAAATTATCCTCATCCCTATATAAACATATATAAAACACCTCACTCTCCTCTCGATTTCACATTATTCTCTCCCATCTTACTCTCTCAATTACATCATACTTACTTTCTATTCTCGACACTATGTTGATTTTTTTTTTCTGATATCTATTTTATGTATGATATCATTTCTCTTTTCAACCAAAGTTACTTCATCATTTAATTAATGCGTGTTTAAAAAATTCATTTAATAGTTTTTTTTGTGATAAATATTTGATTATAACTTAAAAATAAACTTTTTTTTAATTAATAGTCACTAATTCTTTTATTAAAATTAATTTATAAGGGTAATATTGAAATAAAAATGTTATAATCCATTCTATTCCGTCCATTTTATATTAACTCTCAAACAATGGTCAAACAAAATTGTTCCTTCATCTTATTAAATTTCCAAATAATAGAATATTATATTCCGTTCTACTCCACTTCATTGAATTTCATATTATTCTATTAATAACCGTTCCATTTCATTCTGTCATAAACTCCCAACCATACCCTTAATCTATTCCGTCATATCACTCTACTTTGAAGTATGGTTAAAATTTTCCTCATGCTTAACACCATTAATGGTTTACCAGAAAATGCTGAGATTTAATTTTTAAAGCCAACACATTTAATTTTTAATTTCCAACTCATCGTATTTTGTAAGAAAGAAATTCCTCAATATCCAAATCATACATTCATTAAGCCTGTTTGTCACAACCCCACCACTCCTGCAAGACTTGCCGTCCCTAAGGAACTCGCATATCACGATGAATTGCAAATTTCTTACTGGTCTCCTGATATCACATAACCCTGCACGATGGTTCAATTTTAGATATGCTAAAACTAAATTTTAAATCATCGTTTGTTCTTCGATTGAATATATTATTTTAAAATGCTTGCCGTTTTGGTATGTGTCAATAGAAGAACTGCATTTAATGTAGCACTTATTCGAGTACTTATTGGATATGATATGGTATAATATGAAAGATATATTAGTTTCTAAAATTTTAAAATATGGGTGAAGAGAATTATTTATACTTATAATATTATCTATGTAATTATTTATATGTATAATTAATAAATTTATTCATTAAAAAAAATAAGTATTAAATATTCTAAAAATCATAGCATAAATGATAAAATAAATGATAAAATATTATAATAACTTTAAATAATCATATTTTACTGTAAAAATTTGAAGTGATATATATGAATATAAAATAGTACGGATATATATATGTATGCATAAGTATAACACGCGTTTCATCTTGTATCGTGTATCGGATATAAGTGTATTTACTTTTTTAAAGTATCGGTGTCATAGGATTTATCTAAGATTTGTCTCTAAACTATTGAGTTTTATTTGTTGATTAATTTTCATCCGGTTTCTATTTACTCAAACCACAAAAAATAAATGTTTTTATTCTAACAAAATGGTTACCTTTTGAAGTTGCATAATAATGAATAAAAAGTAAAAAGAATAAAAAGATCTCACCTTCATGCTTTTGGAAGAGTCCAGTAGGCAGCGGCGGACCCACGTTGGACCTTCTGGGGCCAATTACCCCCACAGTCCCAAGTTTAATTATGCTAATAAGAGAAACAATTCATATAAAATACCCAGATATTATCACTTGCCTCCCTAAATATTTCACATTCCCTCCAACCAAAAAAACTTTCCCCAATTGAAGTTTAAAAAATATCAAACACACATATATAAAATTGAGTTTTTTTTCTTACGTTGATAATAAAAATGACTTTTATAAAACAAATAAATTATAATAAATTATTTTAATATTAATTTAATAAACATTCAAAATTATATATATTTTAAAAAATCAATATTAATATTAAGTATAAATTTTGCCTCCACTAACAAAATTTCCTGCATCTGCCACTACCAGTAGGGATGGAAAAATGTGCAGAAAATGGTGGTGAGATTTTTTTTTCTTTTTAAAAAAATATGATGAGTTTTTCTTTTTCACCAAGAAAAAAAATATGATGAGTTGGAAATTAAGAAATAAGCAGGTAAGCATTAAAAATTATATCTCTAATATTTTCTGTTAAACCCATCCAACGGTATTAAGCATGAGGAAAATTTTAATCACTTTTTAAATATTAAAGGATTAAAAAAATTTAATAAAGTTAAATGATCAAATTGAAACCTACTACAAGATTAAAGGATCAAATACATGTCTTAGTTATTTTTTTTCTTTTTAAAAAAGTAATATTTTCTTGTAATTCTTGATGTTTTGAGAGTAAATAAATTTTGAATATTTTTAATGTAACTAGAACATGGATTCCTTACTTGATAGAATCTTAAATAAAGTGTTTATCAGACAAGCTGAATGACTTTTTAGAGTTTTTAATATATATATATTTAGGGGTGATCATGGGCCGGGCCGGGCCGGGTTTGACCCCGGCCCGATGCCCGGCCCAAAAGATTTTGGGCTAGTATCGGGCCAAGTACCGGGCTGGTCCGATACTATATATATATATATTTTTTAAATTAAAAAATAAAAAAAACTTATTTAATAATAAAAAATGCATTTATTTATACTTAAAAATAGATTTTCTTAAAAAATAATCTTAGGAAAAAATAAAATTGTTCAAAATTTATGAATATTTAACAATTATACATTATTTTTACATAAATATTAAGTTAAAAAATTAATTTAAAATTTCAAAAAAATTTGAAACATTAAAATCTTAAAAAATTTTCATAATATTTACATAGTAAATGTATTATATTAGATACATAAAGAAAAAAAAATTCTACAAAAATCAATTAAGATATATAAAAAATTAGAAAAAAAATTAAAATATATATATATATAGATCGGGCCGGGCTAGGGTTAGAGTGCTTGGTCCTAACCCTAGTTCGGCCCGAAATTTAGCCCGGCCCGATTGGCCCGAAGTGATCAGGCCGGATCGGGCTAACCGGGCCTCGGGCAGGAATGTTCAGCTCTATATATATTGATTATGATCAAACTAGGGCCTTTAAATGTAATTTTCCTTTGGAAATACTTTAAAGTTAGAGTTGAACAAATTAGGGCAATACATTATAAATATTAGCTGATATATCCATATTTTGATTATGATTAAATTAGGGCCTTTAAATGTAATTTTTCCTTGAAAATACTTTAAAGTTAGAGTTGATCAAATTAAGTTCAT
This sequence comes from Adenanthera pavonina, assembly GCA_026686845.1. Classification (NCBI taxonomy): domain Eukaryota; kingdom Viridiplantae; phylum Streptophyta; class Magnoliopsida; order Fabales; family Fabaceae; genus Adenanthera; species Adenanthera pavonina. The sequence continues at coordinate 5,383,404 of JAIVEN010000033.1, read as the reverse complement.
TGGGCCAACAGTAAATTAAGGATGTTAAAAATCGATTTAAGTCAATCGATTTAAATTGACTTAAATCAATTAAAACTGAATTAAAATAAGATTCATTTTAATTTTTATTGTTATGAAATTAACTTGTTTGATTTAATTTCAGGTCTTCAAGACCTGAACCAAACTTACTATACTTTTTAGTTTTTTTAAAATTTAAATACTATATTTATTTAATATATTTTCTTTTTATACTTCTCATTAATTCAAGTCTCTTAAATAAAAAAGCTTATAAACAAAATTATAAGATATTTATTAGTTTGTGAGAAAGAACATAGGTAACTATATTGTTATAATTAATTATGTGAATTTATTATAAATAAATAAATATGTAAAAAAATTACAAATTTTACATAAAATATTCACAATTTAGTAAAATATTTAAATATAATTTACGTTCATAAAGTATTTATATGGAACTTATTTAATTTAATTTTTTAAAAAAATAATAATTTAAAAAAATTAATTTAACATTATTCAAATCAATTCAAACCAAAGTTGGAATCGAATAAGCCGATTAAAAATCAAACCGAGAAAGTTCAAAGTGTCAAACCCATTGATTGGTTAGGTTGAATTTGATTTTTGCACTCTGAGCCTATTAACACCCTTGGCGGGGATGCACTATCTTCTGTTAAAACTTCTCAAGAGTTTCGCCTGTTCTTGCAGTTGTTCCTGTGAAGAGAACCATGAATTCTTATCAGGATACAAATATAACAGAAGGGAAAGAGTAAAAATATGTATTCTTAAACTAAATTCTAATTACCATTTTTGTATATCATCTACAAATAGAGTATTTAGCCATATTTTAAAGTTCATATGTACTTACTGAAGTTGAAATAAGAAGTTTATGTGCTTAAAATTATAATCAAGATCGCATTTTCCCGGCAGGTAGCATATCATTATATAATGAACTAAATTTTTTAATTTGTTAGTTATTGCATAATCCTTCATAATAACTATCACAGTTGTTCAACACCATTTTATTAGTTTTTTAAGGGTTTCAGTACAAAACTAAAATACTGCTCCTAGCAAATTTAGGATTCTGTGATATGATTTATAAGTTCTAAAACCCAAAAGTTGTGGTAAGCTAGGACCTAGGATTTCATTATATTATTTTTTCTTCTTTAGTGGGGTATTATAGGATTACATCTTGCTTGGGTTACCCTCAATCATTTATTCAGATTTGCCAGATCCCATAAAGCTAAGAAAAATAAGCAATTTGTAGCAAAGTGATATACCCAGAACTGCAACATGCTAATGCTCTGTATTGAAAAAGAAAAGAAAAGGAAAAAGTAGGCTTTCTGTTCCGTTTTACCTTGAAAATCCGAGAACCTAACGGGTTTATTCGGTTTAAACGTGTACCTAACTAATTTGGACTAGCTTTGTCAGTTTTGTTCAATTTCAGGCCATTTTGATTTGATGTTGAATACTCCTGAATACCGCTAACTTAAGGTCATCAGCAAACATAGTCTCATATCTCAAGACCTTGTAGCCAAAATTAATTTTCTCAAAATCTCTCTCTCACACGCAAGCACATTTTTTATGCTTACATTGCTTTGCCAACTTTTCTCTTTGAAATCAGTGAAGTGAGGGGATAGGATTAAGTGGGAGAAAGAAGAGCTAGAGTGATATGTAGAGACAATTTGATAAACACTAACCTCCGTCACAAAGAAGGCATGGAAACCATATGGAACTCTATGTGGCAATTCAACAACTGCAACAGGATTAGGTGCCATTGTTTCCGCATCGATGACATTCACTTCTAATTTTCTGCAATATTGTAATTAACATTCAAACTTAGACTTTATTCTTCTTAAAATGGTTAACAAAATTTCAATATATGCAGTTTTAATGTAGAAGGAGCTGTCCTAGATAAGAATAATGGCATTAAAATCTCTCTGCTTGGAGTGAAGAGGAAGGAAATACCCTGTATTCTCGTCATGCACAAAAAATATCAAGTATCCATCATCTTCTTTGGAATCAATGCCGGGCACACGAGGGACATAGATAGCCTCAGAACCGAATCTCCCTGGCCCCAAGTTATAGATACCCTGAATGTTTCCACCAACTTCAAGCTCTGCTTTTCCAGAATCCGGTTCAGCATGCAAATCAAATTTGATAATCCCTGTGACTTTCGCAATGCTGTCTAATATGGTTCCGTAGACATATCGCTGCTTCCTGATTTTTAGAATACTAACAGTAAGTATAGGTGATGAAAAACAAGCATCAATTACATTCACTGTCTGATTTCATCTTAGAATATTATACGGAAATCACATATGGTAGCATTGCCTTATCTTTTTATTCCAGTAATCACACATGGAGAGGGCACAGGACAATGAGTATTACAACTACAAAATACAAACTTAAAGGCTGATTAAGATAGAATTATTGCAATTTCAGAATCTCGTTCTAAATTTTTCATTAATGAGAGCTCAACATATAAGCCTATGAATACCCTAAATTCTCCCGAAACAAATGGAATAAGCTTACCTGCCAGTGTAGCTTTCATTTACTCTGGGAAAATCTACAGCAGATGCTGACAGTTTCCTCTGTGAAGCTTGACCAGTTTTCAAGTTAAACCTCATTTCATACCTAAGACAGAGTAGTAATGTATAAGAAGAAACAACACTCGTCCAGTAATAGGAGTTCCCTTAATTACAAATAGGATTGAGATTTTTACAGCTCATTTGCAAAATTATCAAGCTTTTCCTTGACAGCTCCACCGACCATGTCCAGATCTGGTTTCTCAAGACGGCAGGTAATCAAAACAACTTCATCCTCCTCCTCCCAAGCATTAGCTAGAACATAATATTCATACAAAAGATTATAAAGGAGATTTGAATGGTCAATGGGAATTAAAGATGTTCAACACCGATTGATAATTTTATTTATTTTATTTTCAAAGTTTCATAGTTAACGAATTAATAATGTTTCACATGTGGCAATAAAATGTCCTCAGTACAAGCCAGTTTCATATGGATGAAAATATCTAAAAGAATAGTTCTTGGCGGCCTCAATTAAATGCGATATTTAGTTCACTATCAAACAAGAAACCATAAAGTTAGAAGCCTTTAGAAGGCTGAAGGGGAAATGGGGCCTTTCTACTAGTTTTTAAGTATATGGCATTGCTCCTTTTCTAACATACAGTGCTAAGAATGTTATTGCAAGAAATGTTAAACTTCCACGTAGCTATCCATTAATTGAGACATCCTATGTGCCCGATGGGAGATACCATTATACTGGAGCCAGAACTTAAATTCTGTTACATGGCACTCAACTTTTATTGTAACTTTTGTTGAATCATTATCACAGGAAATCAATCAAGAATTTTTAGTCAAGAAGAAACAGAAACATACTAACACACCATTGTGAAATATGAAGCAGTTTGGAAGCTCAAACCATCTAATTTGCATCTCATTCTTAGCATCTCGAGGAAGTACACCAAAATGAGCTTTTTTGGTTGAATCAAATGAGAATATCATTTTGTTCTTCATCACCATTTCCTGAAAAAATATATTTCATTCAAGAAATCGAGTTTTATGAACTATCTCAATCGGTACATAAAAGTCAAAACCATTAGTACTAAATCATCCTTCAGGTAACCCACCCAAGCAAGAACCCCACTTCCTTCTCTTCCAAAACAAAAACTCAACAAAACAAAAGATGCAGAAGAAAATTATCAACATGTAAGATCTTTACACGAGTTAATAGTTTATGCTTTGAATTCAGATAAGTAATCATGATGTTGATTCTGTTGTCTGTAAAAGTTAAATTCTTGCTGGGAATCCTTCCTTAGGGTCATACCATTATAGACATTTTATCTAAAGCTATTTCACTAAAACGCATGAGCATAGCAAAGGATTTCTTTATGTTTGATATATGGTGGATGAGAGAAACATTAAAGACTCGATTTCTGTATCATCATCCTAGATAAATTATAAGAGTGAAAGAGCTGCAGTACCATTGTCCTACTAAAATACAAAGGAAGATCCATAAATATTGCATAATTCTCTGTGATGGCGAAGTCATGCATTATGATGGGCTCTGGTATTGTTATTGGTACAGGATCATGCATATACCCATCCTTTGAAATTACTCTTATATATGGTGGGGTATGTGAATAGCCAAATGCGAACATCTCACCTGCATGCAGGAATGCTATTGTTTGATAAAACTATTGCATCAAATCAGTCAACTGAATTTCTATTTTAAGGATGAATTCACCAGTAAACGGATCAACTTTTGGATGAGCAGTTTCAATCTCTTGTCATAGTCCATTAGGCCAAGAGTTTGCAAATCCCCATCTTCAAAAACTTTAATGGCATCTACAAAATCAAATTTAAGAAAAAAAGGACTACTTCAGTCCCACTTTAGAAGAAGTCAAATAAACATTCATAAGTTTAATCCCGAAAGAAAGAAAGAATCCTTAAAAACCTAGATTTAAGTTGGCCTAGGGAGACACCTGATCAATCTTATCAATTTCTATGCTCCTAATCAATAGAATTTCAGATAAAATCAGCATCAATATACTTCTCAGAAAATTAACAGATAGAAGTTGTACTTACATGGTTTATCTGCTTCAGAGAGTGCTAGAAGCATCCCATGGTGATATACAAAAGCTGTATTAGCTGGTACAATATAAGGGCAATTTAATGAAGGAACACTTAACAGATGTATAATATGCATATAATATGGTTTCTATGGCATCCACACTGAAGAGGAACCCATAAATGATTCAACACCTATGCAATCCTCAAACTGCGAATACGTTAGGAAACACTTCTGACATTGTAACAGTAAGAATTATGCAGATTCTCAACAGCTCCACAGGACCCTATTTTAAAAAAGATGTGAGACAGGAGAAGTTACCTGTTCCATGTCCATAAGACATATCCAGTACTTTCAATTTAGCTCTTAGCATTTGCATTTTACACATTAAAAGTCCAAAAAAGACCTTTAAGATCTCCAATCTAAAAATGACATAAAAAGATGTTACAGTTGGGAATCTAATCTTTCACTAAGCTTTCCCATTCTAACTTTCATTTGAGAAAGGGGATCTGAGTTCTGACACAGCTAAGCTTCACACTCTTCAATACACCAAAGAACCAATATCAGCACAGGCAAAAGATGTAGATGAGAACATATAAGGAGGTGGAAGACAGATAATGGAAAGTAACCAAATATCATGTGGCATGTAGGTCTTCACGAAACTCTTTCCTACTTTTCTTCTGGGAACTACCTTCCTACATTTTAATTAGGGAAAAAAAAGAATCATGTTAACTTTCAAAGCCTCTCCTGAAACAATGGATCAGTGTTTGCTACCTATACGTACACAAGCCTAATTTGAATTTAGAAGTAATTAAAGACTTGAATGATATGAAGATCACGAAGGTAAAAAGAATTCATCGATTAAAAGTATCAGGGGAATGAGTGCGCTGATAAAGTAATTAGTTCAAATACCCCATAAAAAGTTATAATAATTAGCTGTTCAATGCAATTCTTCAAATCACATACACTCACAGACACATATTTACTATGAACACAAATAATTTGTCTTGTAAATCCTAGGAGTGTATAATATAAGTATATATCTTACATTAAGGATCATCAGTAATTGAGGTACGATATTTGATAGTAATTTGGGAAGTTAAGTATTTCAATAAATGGAGATCTCTTGGGTTTATCATAATTTAGGATAGTAGTTTTGTAGTAAGTTGGGTTTGCTTTTTAACGATTGCCTGTTACTTTGATTCATTAGATTTGTCATACTTGAATAATATTGAGATTTTTACTGAATTTCCTTTCTCCTCTTTTCTCTCTCTAAACTCTCCCCTGATTCTCTTTCTCTCTCCCCTTTCCCTTTGTCCTGCAGTAGTGTCTGTGCACTTTAAAGCAGTCACTCTCTTTTCAAACACAAACTTTAGGAAACAGGATATACAATGAAAGATAAAATTTAAAATGCTAAAGAACATAGTTTACAGTTATACCTTCAAAAATTTAGAACCTCCAAAATATTCTTCTTGTTTAAGACGAGATGTTTTCACAAAACGTGAAACATATGTCTCTTTTCCTTCTTTGATACGTAAGCCATGGATCATTCTGAAATTCAATGATATATATATATATGAGAATTGGAGGACCAAATACCAAAATGAAAACTCTGTACAGCATTGCTGACTCCAAAGGTTAAGAAGATTTGAATACAACATTAACCACTGTATAATGACCTGGTCACGTTCAAAAGTGGATGTACAACTAGAAACAGTTAATTAATTCAGGAAACTAAATCTAGCGAATAGAAGTCTGTTCAGCTGATTCACAGTCATCTGGAACTTGACAATGTTTACATAACATGCCCCAAGATAGTCATATCCAGTTGCAAAAGTTGACCAACTTATTTCAAGGAAAAAAAAAAGATAAAACATTTTTCAAATAAACCACATGATTACCTCAGCTTTCATACAATACAGAAAAGCAAAAGTCAGTGACAAGAAGTTGAATCTTTTCACATGTCATAGCATATGATAACAATACATTCCTTTGAACATTGATGACCGAGAATGTTCCAAGTACAGACAGATCCTTATAGAAAAACTGAGTTCTGATTAGTATTTATTGAGGCTATTGTTGTTTACAATTCTACAAATTAATCAAGGCTAGATTTACCTCCACCAAAGTTAAAAGGAGTTAATATCAGAACTCAATAATTACCTTAAATGCAATTAAGGACGCAGGTAAAAGAAAAGGACAAAGCCTAAGGTACAATGAAGAATGCAAATATTCACTTCCTGAAGAATTAAAATTTTGCAATTCCAACTGAAATGGGAGAATCATTAACAATTACAATATGATCAATAATACAAAAAAGACACTTCATGAGAATTTTAAATTATTTCTCACATATCTAATAGTTTTTGCTTTCGTAAAGTCTACAATACTTGTCTTAGGTGCCCTAGATGCTCTTCTTGGTTCTTGTTGTAAACAAGAATATCATCAAAGTAAATAACAACAAATTTACTAATGAAAGGGCGAAGTACCAGATTCATCAGACAGATAAATGTGCTAGGAGTATTTGTTAGCCCAAAAGGCATCACAGTCTACTCATATAAACCATCTCTTGTTTTGAAGATGGTCTTCCATTCGTCTCTCGGCTGAATTCACATCTAATGGTATCCACCTCGAATGTCATTCTTGGAAAAAGTAGTTGTACCATGCAACTGATCTAACATGTCATCAAGTAGAGGAATCAGAAATCAATAACTGATGGTGATCTTGTTGACTGCTCGGTAATCAATGCACATTCTCTATCTCCTATCCTTCTTGGGTATTAAGAGTACAGGCACAACACAGAGATTGATGCTTTCACGAATCAAGCATTTCTTCAACTTGACATTGAACTTTAGCATGTTCCTGTGAACTCATCTTGTAAATAGGTTTATTAGAAATTATTGCTCCTGGAACAAAGTCTATTACATGTTGGATGTCTATCATGGATTGCAATCCTGGAGGGATCTCATCTGGAATCACATCTGAAAACTTTGCTAACAACTATTGCACTTTTAGTGAAATTGTGGTTCCATTGTGATGCCAACTTGAAGAAGCGCACCTTTCTAGCTAAAGAAGTCGTTTTTCTTTTGGTTATATCATCACCACAGAAGGTGTTTGAGTTGACCCAAGCAAAATTGAAGCCATTAATAGCTAGTCAACTCCACAATCTATCCAAGATGTTCAAAGCTTCCCTGGACTAACTTCTTTCTACAAGAGGTTTATCATAAGTTTTAGCTCCATTGCTGCACTGCTCACATATTACATTAAAGGAGATAAATTCTAATGGATAAAGCAGGCCTAGAAAAGCTTTGAGGAATTGAAGAAGAGTTTAATAGAAGCACTTGTGCTAGCCCTTCCAAACTTTGACCAAGTGTTTGAAGTCAGTTATAATGCTTCCAACACTAGAATTGGTGCCGTTTTGAGCCAGGAAGGCCATCCGATTGCCTTTTTCAGTGAAAAACTAAGTGAAGGCAAACTCAAATACTCCACCTATGACAAGGAATTTTATGTCATTGTCTGAGTTTTACAACATTGGAGTCATTATTTACTGAACAAAGAGTTTATTCTCTACTCTGATCACGAAGCTCTTAAGCACCTGAATTCTCAACAAAAGATCAACCGTAAACATGCAGCTTGGAGCAAGTTCTTGTAGTCTTATTCGTTCCTGCTCAAACACAAGGCTGGAACTTTGAATTTTGTAGCTGATGTGCTTAGCTGACATCATGCTTTATTGTCTACTCTTCAAGCAAAAGTTATTGGATTCGAAGTAATCAAAGAACTCTATCAAGATGATCTTGATTTCTGTGAAGCATGGAGTTTAACAGAAGCACAACCCTTCCAACAACATCACAGGCATAAAGGTTTCCTATTTCGAGGAAAGCCTTTGTGCATTGCTCAATGCTTATTATAGGAAGCAATTATTTGGGAGGCTTACAATGGAGGTTTATTAGGTCATTTTGGACCAGATAAGACTATTTCCTTGATCAAAGAGAATTTCTATTGGCCAAAGCTTGAGAGAGATGTCAATAGACACATCCAGAGGTGTAGAATTTGCCACTTGATTAAGTCTAAAAGCCAAAACACTGGGTTATACATGCCTCTTCCTATTTCAGAAATGCCTTAGGAAGATGTTAGTATGGATTTTGTCATTGGATTACCTCAAACTCAAAGACAGAAAAATTCCATAATGGTAGTTATGGATGGATTTTCAAAAATGGTATATTTCATTTCATGCCAAAAGACAAATGATGCTATGCAAGTTGCAAACCTATACTTCAAGGAGATTGTACGTCTTCATGGAGTTCCAAAGACTATTACTTAGCATTGGAATGTCAAGTTCTTAAGTCACTTTTGGAGAATTCTATGGAAGAAAATGGGAACCAAGTTGCAATTTAGCAGTGATAGCCATCCTCAGACAAACGGCTAGACTGAAGCCGTTAACAAAATTTTGGGCAATCTTCTTCTAAGTTTTATCATGAAGAATTTGAAGCTGTGGGATCTTATCCTTGCCCAAGTTGAGTTCGTTGACAACAATTTAGTTAATCAAGGAAGTGTCCATTTTAAGTGGTTTATGGTACTCGTCCACTTAGTCCACTGGATTTGACTCCTTCGTCTAACAAGCAATATTATAGTATTGATGTGAACCAAAGGGCGAAGGAAATCATGAAGTTGCAAGAACAAGTTCGAGAGCGAATCTAGAAGCAAAACTTAAGACACAAGACTTAGTGAGACAAACATCGGAGACAGTAGATTTTTAATGTGGGAGACTTGTTACGGATATATCTGAGGCAAGAACATTTTCCTAAACAACCAAATACCAAGCTGTCACCTAGAGCTGACGGACCGTTTAAAATTGTGCAGAAAATCAACAATAATGCTTATAAAGTAGAGTTGCCTGGTGCCTATAGAGTCTCTACCACTTTTAGTGTTGCCGACCTATCTCTGTACTTTGATCATACTGAATTTGACTCGTGGGTGAGTCTTGTCCAATCCAAGGAGAATGAAATGGAAAATTAAAGATTAACTCTGTAACTCCTGTAACCTTTGCATTCAAAGTTCCTTAATCTCTAATAACTCATGAAGCATGTAAACCCCCCTCTCCCCCCCCCCCCTCACCCCAAAAAAAAAAGTAATGAGCCATTTGTAACCTCTCCAACCCCTATTTAGTCTTAATTCCTTGCCTGCTTGGAAACTAGTATAAATAAGGACTCTCATGTGTTTGGAAAGCAAGCAAGTTGAGTTTTATTCCTTCACAATAGAGTGTTTTTCTCTTTCTCTAGCTTTTGTGCTAGTTTTTGCCCAAATAATGAGCCACTTGTAACCTTTGTAACCCCTGTTTAGTCTTAATTCCCTGCATGCTTGGAAACTAGTATAAATAGGGACTCTCATGTGTTTGGAAAGCAAGCAAGTTGAGTTTCATTCCTTCATAAAAGTATTTTCTTCTCTTTCTCTAGCTTGTGTGCCATTTTATTTTAGTCTTTTAACTTTATTTTGTTTCTTTTTAATCCTATAATTTTTAAAATATATTCAAAAGTTTCCCTTTTACTAACGCTACTTACTTTATTAATTCTAAATGCTAACAAAGCATTCTTAGCATGCTGATAAAGCATTATTTAATGTTAACATATGTTTATTTTTAATACCAAGTCATTAATATCATTATGCATTCATTCATTATAGGTTTAGAATATTTTTTAATTAAATTGAAAAATTAAAAAAATCATTACAAATAATTGACTTTTGAACAAAACCTTAATTTTATGATTTTTTCTCATTAAAAATAAGTTGAATAAATGTATAAATATTTGAAAATGCTTTGTTAGCATCTAAGAATATTTTGTCAGTATTTTCTATTAATATAGTTAACAGTGTTAGTAATGGGAAACCTTTGATTGTATTTTGAAAGTTAAAAAATTAAAAAGAAACAAAATAAAGTTAAGGGATCCAAATAAAATATAATGTAAAATTAAAAGACTAAAAATGTACTTTTAACCTTACTTTTTTTTTGAATTTTTTTTAAATAACTATTGTTTATCATGTCATCAATAAACCACAGTCAAATGATTTAGTTGTTGAGGCTTCGATGCATTACCGTTGTGTATTTTATTCATTAATTTTTAAAGTAAAATATATTAACTTCCCCTCAATTTTATTGATATTATTGTGATCTCTACTCTTTTTTTTTTTTTTTATGAAATGGCAAGTAGGAAGGATTCTAGACAATAGTTCCACAGCCATCCTATTTTGAGCATAGGAAACTCAATGTTCATCCCAAAGTAGAATCAAATCGGGATTATCACACTGAGCAAACTTTGCAAGAGTATCAGTACAGCATATAGCTTCTCAATGGGCATGTTGAATCATAACATCCAATCGTGTCGAAGATTAGTACACTGGCAAGTTGAATGTCTTCATAGAAAGGGTGATATAAATCCCTCAATTTTTAAAATATATATTTTAATCCAATTTCTAACTCCATTAAAAATATTTCGTTAAAGATTCTAAAATGTTTTTTTATCAATTAAAATTTATATTGAAATAAATTAAAATTATTAATATACTCTTATAATATAAGATCGATAATTTCTATCCCAATTAAATCTAAATAAATTTAATTGATTTATGTAAAAATTCACAATAGTATTTCCAATTGATTTGACATAAAAAGGTAAAATATTTATTAAATAATTTGAATTAATTAATTATGATGATATTTGAATAAACACACTAGAAAAACTAAATTAAAATTAATAAAATTTATAATAAAAGAAAAATCTGTCAAATTAATTAATATAAAACATAAAAAAAAGAAGCCACAATTTTCATGAATCATAAATAGTGTGACTCATATCAAGTTTCATGCAAATGTTAAAAACTCATTCTAGTTAAAGTTAAAAAGTTAAAAAAATGTATTGAAAATATTACTAAATAAATATTTATGTGTTGAGGAGAGATATTTTGGTAAAAGAAAAAAGTTAAATTTGGTGAGTTAATAGTACATTAACGGTTCTATGGATGGAAATGAAATATTGTAACATAAGTTCTAATTTTAGGGAAGTCTGTATAGATTTTTAAAATAAAAAGGAGGCATGTGTAATTAAGACAAAGTAAAAAGGAGATCATTGAGAGATGAGAAGTCTGCTGGAGCGACAGGAGGTGGATATACAGAGATGAATCTCTCTTTCAAAGAACAACTTATCAGCATGGATTTTGGAGTACAAAAGAAGGATAGTCGGGGGAGTAGTGTTTATGATACAGCATGGAAAGAATATATTAAAGGAATGAAAGGTTTCTTCAGTGATAATAATGGAAAAAGGTATGGAGGAGAGGATGAGGTGGCTGATGAACCTGATGATGAGGATTGTGTTACCATTAATGTTACCCAAGAGGAATATGAGTGCTGGTGTGTGATATGGTGAAAGTAATTGATCATCAAGTTGCTAGGCAAGACTATACCATTGTGGGTTATGAAGAGAAGTTTGGAGGGGCTTTGGAAGACAAAGAATTCGTTTAGTACTAGAGATATGGATAATGGCTATTTTGTTGTTTCATTTGAGGAGGAGCAAGATATGAACTACGTTTATCAAGAGGGGCCATTGATGATATCTGATCACTACTTGATCGTCCAACGATGGAGACCAAATTTTGATCCATGGAATGCTAAGTACCAGAAAAAGATCGTGGCTTGGATTAGAATCCCTCTTCTTCCATTAGAATTTTTCAACCTCGAAGCATTACGTAAGATTAGGGCGGGTATGGGGACGACCTTGAAGGTAGATTCAATAACTCATACAAGTGAAATGGGACGGTTTGCTTGGATTTATGTTGAGCTGGACTTGAAAAAGTGATTGAAGGTGACATTCAAAATATTCTGGACAAAGAGATTTATCGAGTATGAAGGTTTACATCTTATTTGTTTCCGGTGTGGCAAGTATAGGCATCATAGAGACGCCTGCCCAGAAGGGAAACACAACAGCAAAGTGGGTAATAAATCTAGGGATAACATAGAGAAGAGGGACAATGAAAAGAAAGCAGGAGACAAGGGGGAGAAGGGTGCTCAAGTGAAGAGAAGGAGGATAAGAAGCACGGAGGGGAGTGCTGTAGTAGTAGTAGTAGTGATTCCCAGAAGTGACTTCGAGAAGGAGTGAAGGAAATAGGAAATATGCCGGCAGCGGTCAAGGACAGACTTGAAGCATGGAACTTGGTATACCGGAATCAATGGCGTGGGCCGGAGTATCACGTAAATTTCGGTGGGGAGAGAGGATCAAATTTGGAAAGGATAGGAGGGAGATATTCTAGAGATATGTTGAGGAGAGAATCACGTGGTATTGATCTGCATGAAAACAAGAGTGAGAATAGCAAGGTGAAAATCACGTCAGTAATTAGAGATAATTCCAGATATTTTGGAAGGGAATTAACTACTAAAAGAACGTGGGTCCATCTAACACAAAATAAAACAAATGCTGATAAGGTGGATCAAGGAAAAGAAAATAGATACATTGTTAAGTCCAGAACTATGGCGAGGTCCAGCAACTAGAATAATGGAAATTCTTTTGGGGTTCTTATGGATCTCTCATGTGATGGGCTGAAGGAGTCATTAGAGGGCCAGCTCGGGAATGATTAAGGGGGGACGTTAGGGGAGGAGCAATGCATGGATATTGTAGATTCTGAAGTTGATGGACAAAACGGAAGTGGGATGAGAGAATTGAATTGTCACACTGAAATTATGGGTCTTAGAAGCCACGACACCCCTGCATTGGTTACTCAATGAATTGTATTTTTTGGAATAGTAGAGGCACCGAATCAAATTCTTTTCCGAGTTTGATCCAAGAAATAGCAAAGAAATATTCTATTGATTTATTAGCTATATTTGAGACATGTGTAAGTGGGCAAAAAGCACAAAGAATAGTTAAGAAGTTGGGCTTTAATAAATATGTGGTAATTGATGCACAGGGTTATAGTGGAGGAGTTTGGTTGATGTGGGATGAGGATAAATGGGATATCAATGTGATTCATGTTCACGGCCAATTTATACATGTTTGTGTAGATGATGAAGAAAGGAAGACCTTTATCACTGCTGTTTATGCCCATCCAAATCCTATTAAACAGCGAGTTTTATGGGCTGAATTGAAAAGGATTAGTAGCTTGATGAATAGTGCTTGGAGTATAGGGGGGATTTTAATAGTACTCTTTATATGCATGATAGAAGAACCATACACAGAGGAGGGTTCAACATCGATCGTGAGTTTTGCCATTGGGTGGAAGAAGTAAATATCTCGGACTTGGGATGCATAGGTCCTCATTATACATGGAAGAGGGAAGATTGTGAGAGCATAATTGATCTGGTTTTTGGAAATTTTCAATTCTTGGAACAATATTCGGATGTTACTATAACCCATCTTCTGTTCTTTAAATCAGATCATAGGCAAATGTTGTTGAGACTTTCAAAGCAAGTTCTACCAGGAACTATCAAGATATGCCATTTCATTTTAATGCGTCTTGGGTTCTCCACCAAGACTTTGAGAGGCTGGTTAGAGACACGTGGCAGGTAGAGGAAGAGTGGGGTGAAAACATTTCATGTTTTACCTTGGCTGTGACATAATGGAGTTATAAGGTTTATGGGCACTTAGGAAGGAGGAAGAGACAATTGATGATTAGATTAGAGGGGCCGAATAAGAAGGTTGCAAACTATTTTAATTTACTAGATCTGGCAGAAATGCAAAAAAGTCTCTGGAAGGAACTCGAGGATGTCCTTCTGCAAGAGGAATTCCTTTGGTCTCAAAAAACTAAATGTGACTGGTATGTTCTAGGAGATTGTAATACTAAATATTTCCATGGCCGGGCTAATAATAGAAGAAAACAAAATAAAATTGAAGCTATTTGTTAATTATACCAAATTACATCATTTCATCACATTTTCCTTCAGTTATGCATACATATTTGTACATATTAGACACTCAGGATAGGAAAATGTGTAGTCTAATCCTAATAATACATGGTGATATGTTTTTGCCGTATTATGCATTATTTTTCCCCCATTGAAGATTATAAATTCTCATTTTTATTGCAAACCTCATGGGGAGAATAGTGGAGCAACCAAGCCCTTTTTCTAGAGTTAAGAGAGCAGGAAAAGAAGGAAACCTTGTACCTTGAGAAAGTTCTGAAAAGACGAAAGCAAAGAATGAAGTAAGCTTCAGAAGCATCCCATGCCATGACTTGAGCATATGAGGTTGCGGCCTCAGCCAAACAGTGAGTGATGAGGCCACAGCAAGAGAAGACAAAGCCATGGCCTAAGCTACATAGTAACACACAAAGTCGCGGCATGGCATACTAAGGCCGCGGCTCAACATCACACAGCAACACACGAGGTAGCGACTTAGGTAAGCCCGCCGCGACGCCATACTCTCATCAACAAAACGCATAGCTTCATCTTTACAGAGGATTTGAAGAGTTTGAGGGGAGGATTCAAGCATTCCGAGCTAGGGCACAAAGAGGAACGTCTAAAGAGCATTTTGGAAGCTTGGTTCTACTAGGGTTTGGATTCTTGGTGGAGATTGAAGCTAGGGCTTGGAGCATTGAAAAGATTTGAGCCTCCTTCTTTGGTTTTTTTTCATCTCCTCTTTCTTTTCCTTACTTATGTTCAATGATTGTATTGATTGAGATATATTTTCTTGTAGTTTTGTTGAACATGAGTGGCTACTTGCTCCATTTCTAGGATTATTTTGAACCCTTGTATGGATTGAATGCTCATTTCTCCTTTATATTTATGATTAATGTTATATTTATGTTGATTTAACTCTATTCTTAATGCTTCTTATTGTTTGGCCACCAATAAGATTGTCTTGTTCATTTAAGTGATGCTTGAGGAAGCTAACTTGAGTAAAGAACTTGAGTTAGGTCATGCAAGAACTTGAATCTTGCCTTGTTGAGTGGAGAGTTTTGTTAGTAGGGTAGAGATAAACTCATGAACCTCATATAGTCACTTTAAGATTAAAATTGAAATTGGGAGTTTAATTAATTAGTTAAGAGATTAATTAATTAATTAAACTAAACACTTTTGGAGACTCGAGAGAGCACGTATAGGTAGATCAGTATCCTAACTAACATAATCTAGCAGTAAGAGTAAATGTAAAAGGAGTTTAATTAGGTATTTATGAAATACAAGGGGGATAAATAATTCTAGGTCTCTTTGCATTCCTACAGTCCTTAGTCATTCTTATTGCTATTTTTATATACTTTTCTATCTTTGTATTATTTAATTAAATAGTAAACCATTTTGTTGCTTTGCTCAAATTAATTGAATATGTGATGTCCAATATTTGACTGCGTTTGACCTAAGTCCCTATGGAAATGATACTTTATTAATCACTTTACTATTACCTCGACCCATACACTTACGGTGTAACCCGGTGGAGAACAAGTTTTTGGCGTTGTTGCTAGGGACTTGACATCAAACGTTCTTTGGTCAACCTTAGACTAGTGTTAGTAGATTAAGTTTGAGCTTATAAATAGAAAATAGATACTTTGCGTAATTTAGATTCATACACTTTTTGTTATTAGTTTGATACTTGTTTGTTGTTTTTGGTTTGTAGGTACCTATCTCTCGCGCATGCAAGGCTTGGATCCCAACAAATTTGAAGTGGTTCTTGAGGGTAAAAACATCTTTGAAGGAGATAATCCTAACACTCCTGAACCTCAAGACACTCTAACCATGAATGAAGGTGAGGTGGATGAAAATGATGTCCATACTCTTGATGACTTTGTCAGTAAAGAGAATGATTGCTATTACTCTAGTATTCGCATGCCAAATATCCAAGCTCGAAATTTTGAAGTTAAGCAAACGATGCTACAGTTGCTCCAAATGAATGGGCAATTTAGTGGAACATACTGGGAGGATCCCAATGCTCATTTGACTACTTTTGTGGAAGTTTGTGACTCATTCAAACAAAATGGTGTTTCTAAGGATGCTTTAAGACTGGGGCTTTTCCCCTTATCATTGAAAGATAAAGCAAAGGCATGGCTCAATTCCCTTTTAGAGCAATCTATTGATACTTGGGATAAGTTAGCAAGGAGATTCAGAGCGAGGTTCTTTCCTTATGGCCGTAGGGCCTCTCTTTGTGGTGAACTTCTATCCTTTGAGTAAGAATCGGGTGAACTCTTTCATGAAGCTTGGGAGCAATTTAAAGATAAGTTGAAGCAATACCCTAGTCACGCACAGCAGAAATGGGTGTTACTTGAAGCTTTTTGGAATGGGCTGGATAATGATTCCTTGAATATGTTAGATGCAGCATCTAATGGGACTATTAGAAGCTTGACGGTTAATGAGCTCTACAAATTGTATGAGAATCTTGCAGCAAACATGATGCAAAAGGCCAATAGAAAGAGGACCATGAAGAAGAAAGATCATTCACAAGCCACTAGCTCCACTAATGACATTTTAGATCATTTAAATGCTTTGAATTGGAGGTTTGACAATTTCGAGATGCAAGTTAGAAGAGGAAATGCTATGGGGGTAAATGACATTCAATCTCCTATGGGTTGTGAACAATGAGGTGAAGGGCGTATCACAAAGCAATGTCCTTATGCTTTGGAGAATGTAAATTACTTGAACAACTTTCAAAGAGGGCCAAACAATTCGCAAAACAATCCTTTTTCACAAACTTATAATCCAGGGTAGCAAAGTCACCCTAACTTCTCTTGGAGTCAAAGATAAAAGTTGAATCAACCTTCGTCATTTGGTGTAAGACCTAACCATTCTCCCAGTTTCCAGCCTCAAGTTAGGCAAATTCCTATTAAGGAGGAAGAATCCAAAATGGAGAAAATGTTGTCTCAAATTCTAGCCAACCAAGAAACTATAAGAGCGGAGACTAAGGCTAATTTTGTGATTCATGAGATGGAAATCAAGAATCTTGAAGTGCAAGTAGGTATTATGGCTTCTCAATTGAATTCTTTGCAAAAATGTGGTTTGCCAAGTGATATAATTCCTAATCCAAGGAGAGAGGGCCAGAAAGAATGTAAAGCGGTCACCTTGAGGAGTAGTAACCAATTGCCTGAAGTCATTGATCCTAGGGTGAATTATGGAGGTGATAAGGAAGTAGCTGCTCAAGATAAGAATAAGAGTGAAAAAGAAGAAGAAGTTGTGAAAAATAATGAGTAAAAGAATGACATTAAGGGAGATAAAAGAGAGGTAGAGAGAAAAGATGAGAAAGAGGGTGAAAAAATGAGTGGAGAGAAAAGAAAGCAAGAAGAGATCATCCAAAAAGTGACTCCTCCTTTACCTTTCCCTCGAAGATTCAAGAAGCAAAAAGAATATAAGCAGTTCAATAAATTCTTAGATATCTTCAAGCAATTGCATATTAATCTTCCTCTAACAGATGCATTGGAGGAAATGCCCATATATGTGAAATTCTTGAAGGATATGTTATCCAAAGAAAGAAGATTCAATGAGTTTAAAATGGTAACTTTGATGAAAAGTTGCACCGATATCATCAAAAATTTGCTACAGAAGTTGAGTGATCTGGATAGCTTTGTGGTTCCATGTGAAATGGGTAAAATGACCATCAGGAAGGCTTTATGTGATTTGGGCTCCAGTGTGAATCTCTTGCCTCTTTCTATCTTTAAGAAAATGTAATTGGTAAGGCAAGGTCAACCACTGTGACTTTGTAATTGGTGAATAGGAGTTTGGTGCATCCAAAGGGGATCATTGAGGATGTGCTTTTGAGAATGGGTAACTTCATCTTTCCCACGGATTTCATCATTCTAGATTATGAAGTAGATCAAGAGATGCCCCTCATTTTAAGGTATCCTTTCTTAGCCACTGGTAAAGCCTTCATTGATGTGGAAAAGGGTGAGATTACATGGAGAGTTGGTAAAGAAAGATTGACATTTAATATGTTTAAAACCATTAAAGCGCCTAATGAACTGGAAGAGTGTTGCTTTACTAACGTCATTGATCAAGTAGTGCATGACGAATTCCACAAGTCAATCACTCAAGACCCTTTGGAAGCTCTCTTAATTGGATGTGAACTGGAAGGAGAAGAATTTGAAGAATGCTTGGTTTTGATGAATGCTTCCCCGATAATCCCTAAAAATTGCATTGCAATTGAGTCTTTGGATGCAACCTTTCTTGAAAAACCTTCTTTGAAGCCGTCTCTTGTTGAGCTACCCACTCTTGAGTTGAAGGCACTCCCAACTCACTTGAAATATGTTTATTTGGGAGGAGGCAATACATTGCTGGTCATAATTGCTTCTGATTTGAATGAAGATCAAGAGAGGCAACTTTTAAATGTCTTGAAGGCATATAAGCAGGCTATTGGGTGGATCATTACAGACATCAAGGGGATTAGTCCATCAATTTATATGCACAAAATTTTCTTAGAGTATAATCACAAAACCTCCATCGAGCATCAACGAAGGTTGAATCCCATCATGAAGGATGTTGTGAAGAAGGAAATTCTGAAATGGTTAGATGCAAGGATTGTGTATCTTATCTCAGATAGTTCTTAGATGAGCCTAGTCCAATGTGTTCCTAAAGGGGGGGCATGACTGTAGTGGCTAACACCCACAATGAACTTATTCCTACATGCACTATTACTGGTTGGAGAGTATGCATGGATTATCGCAAGCTAAATGTCGCAAAGCAAAAAGATCATTTTCCACTACCTTTCATTAATCAAATGCTTGATAGATTGGCTGGCAAGGAATTCTTTTGCTTTTTGGATGGATATTCTGGTTACAACCAAATTGCCATTGCTCCAAAGGACCAAGAAAAGACTACTTTTACTTGTCCTTATAGAACCTTTGCATTTCGGAGAATGCTTTTCAATTTGTGCAATGCACTGGCAACTTCTCAAAGGTGTATGATGTCTATTTTCTTGGACATGATTGAAATGACCATGGAGGTGTTTATAGATGACTTCTTGGTGTTCAGCGAATCTTTTGAGGAATGTCTTTATAATTTTACAAATGTTTTGAAGCGATGTGAAGAAACTAATCTTGTGCTTAATTGGGAGAAATGTCACTTCATGGTGCGAAAAGGCATTGTATTAGGCCATAAAGTATCCAGAAATAGCTTGGAAGTTGACAAGGAAAAGATTAAGGTGATTGAGCAACTACCTCTACTTACCAATATGAAGGGTATTAGGAGTTTTCTTGGCCATGCCGGATTTTATCGGTGGTTCATCAAAGACTTTTCCAAGATAGCTAAGCCTCTATGCCTCTTATTAGAGAAGGATGTGGAATTCAAATTTGATAAAAAATGTCTTAAGGCTTTTGAAGAGCTTAAAAGAAGATTAGTAGCGACACCGATCATTGTAGCTCCTGATTGGGACCTTCCATTTGATGTCATGTGTGATACTAGTGACTTCACGGTGGGGGTTGTTTTGGGTTAGAGAAAAGATAAGATTTTCCACCCCATATACTATGCTAGCAAAACTCTTGATGATGCTCAAGAGAACTACACTACCTCAAAGAAGGAGATGCTAGCCATAGTTTTTTCCTTTGGCAAGTTCTGGTCATATCTTGTTAGTGCTAAAGTAACAGTATTCACCAATCACTCCGCCATCAAATATCTTTTTAATAAGGAGTCAAAGGGGCGGTTGATAAGATGAGTTTTATTACTGCAAGAGTTTGATCTTAAGATTGTTGACAAGAAAGGCTCTGAAAACCAAGTGGCGAATCATCTATCAAGATTGGACAACAATGCACAAGTTGATGATGAATGTGCTATTCATGAGAAATTTCCTGATGAATAACTCTTTGCTGTGGAGGATGTAGTAGACCCTTGGTATGCTGATATTGTGAACAACTTAGCATATGAAGTTACACCCCTTGATTTAAAGCTTTATCAGTTGAAGAAATCCCTTCATGGAACAAAGTATTACATTTGGGATGAACCTTACCTCTTTAGGTGATGTGCTGATTCGTTGATTAGATGGTGTGTCCCAGAGTGTGAGCAACAAGCTATACTTCATGGCTGCCATGCTTCTAAATTTGGAGGTCACTTTGGAGGGGAGAAAATAGCTGCTAAGGTGCTTCAATGCGATTTCTATTGGCCAACTCTTTTTAAGGACTCTTATGAGTTTATGTTGAAATGTGATAGATGTCAAAGAGTTGGAAACATATCAAGAAGAAATGAAATGCCACTGACCAATATGCTAGAAGTGGAGTTATTTGATGTTTGGGGGATTGACTTCATGGGACCACTTCCCAAATTCCTCAACAATCAATTTATTCTAGTAGCAGTAGATTATGTCTCAAAATGGGTGAAAGTCACTGCTTGTATGGCCAATAATGCTAAGACAGTGATCAAGTTCTTGAAGAAGCACATTTTTACTAGGTTTGGGACTCCACGAGCCATTATCAGTGATGGTGGGACTCAGTTTTGTAACATCTAATTTCGAGCACTCTTGAAGTAATATAGTGTGAAGCACAAAGTGGCCCTTGCCTACCATTCTCAGTCTAATGGGCAAGCTGAATTTTTGAATCGAGAGATCAAGACCATTCTTGAGAAGACTGTGGATGTAACTAGAAGGGATTAGGCCAATAAACTTGATGATGCACCATGGGCATACCGCACGGCTTCCAAAACTCCTATTGGGATGTCACATACCAACTTGTCTTTGGCAAGGCTTGTCACCTACCCATAGAGTTAGAGCATAGTGCTCATTGGGCCATAAAAAAGCTCAATTTTGATTTAAAGGCAACTACTGAAAAGAGAATATTGCAGCTAAATGAGCTTGAAGAGTTTAATCTCAATGCTTCTGAAAACTTAAGGTTGTATAAGGAGAAAACAAAGAGGCTGCATGATCAGAAGATTCTGCTCAAAGCATTTGTGCCAGGCCAAAAGGTTCTTTTGTACAACTCAAGGCACAAATTGTTCCTAGGCAAGCTCAAATCTAGGTGGTCCGGACTATTCACTGTAGTTCAAGCATTTTCTCATGGGGCTATAGAACTTGAAGGAAATGATGGTGAGAAATTCAAGGTCAATGGACAAAGATTGAAGCATTATTGGGGTGGAGAGGTGGTGGATCGTCAAACCTCTACCCTTCATTTGTCGGATCAAAGCTAGTGCTGTGAAGAGTCGAGCTGGCAACTATAAAACTAGCGCTTCTTGGGAGGCAACGCAAGTTCTTTAACTTTTATCTCATTGTTTTTGTTTTGGTTGTGTACTTTGTGTAATAGATTTTATATTTGTTCTTGGTTTCAATGTAGGTAAGGTATGTGTAGCCATTTGGGACCAAAAGAAAAGCAAAATTATGGCAAGGAAGGGAGAAGTACTCAAGTGGAATTGGCTTATTAATAGGGAAGTTACTTAACTCAGTCTTCATTTAGCTTCAATTCTGCAAATACTGGTAGTAGCTATAGTTTGGAACTAGATTTGAGCTAGTTGATGCATGAGCAATGTTGAACAAGAAGAACTAAACATGATTGAGAACTCTTGATCTTAAATGGTGGAATTGGATAGGTTTTAAAGTGTGTCATGTGCTCTTTGATGTCATTTTGTGACCAACATAGTTGCTTCCAGCATGTGTGAGGTGATAGATGTATTGAGTGAAAAATTTTGTGCATGTTTGCTACTAAATGTGCTGATAGACTCAGCAAGCTCAGTGGTCATAGCGTGAGACTTAAAGCCACGTGTGATATGAAACCAAGAGAATCATCGCCGCAGCTCTGAAATTGAAGTCACGGTGAAAATTCTTGCCGAGGACAATAGCTTGCAATCTGCGAGCACTTTCACCGCGGCTAAGAAATAAGCGTCTAGGACTGTTGTAAAGGCTGAGAAGCATACAACCTTGGAGCAGACATGCCGTGGCCTAGAAAATGAGGTCATGGCTGCTGTACAACCAGAGAGGGTTAAGGCCGTGGCGATCGTGATTGCTTCTAATTTTGAATTTCACCAGTAGCAAGCATCGCTGCGGCTACCCAGGACACGTCGCAGCAAGATAGTCCAGCTGGCTAAAAGACAGTCTCTCCTTCTGTGTATCTTCTAAACCTTAATTCACATTGAGCCCTCTCTCAGCCACCATCTTTAGCCTCCCTCGGTCATTTATGTCCCTTCCCTTCTTCAGCCCCCCTCCACTCCAAACCTTCAGGTCCATATTCACCCTTCTTTGTTCCATTTCCCTATTTTCCTTCGGCCTTTATCCCCTTCCCTCACCCAATTTTTAAGGGGCCTCCACCATTCGCAACCATCGTACCTCCCTCGGTCCTAGCCTTGCCTCCACCCTCATTCTCGAATCCACGCTGGGTCCTCGTCCTCGATGCTCCTCAATTGAAGACTCTTGGGTCCTACGCTCTTATCTTCCACTCTTGGCCATCTCCTTCTCCATTTTCTCAGTCATAGTGGGCTAGTTGCAGAGTTTAGTCCTCACACTTGTGGACGTGCTTCTTCTCTCGGCCCCCTATTTCTGCATTATTTTGGTAACAATCCAATTGCTCTGTGTATATCTTGTTGTTGGAAAATTGGCCTGTAATGGTTGTGCTGAATGCGTGCTGTATTTTTATATGTCAAATAAGAAGTATGTAGGTCTTAGACATTTTTGAACTATCTTATGATTCACTCGATCTATCTAGTATACCCTAGGCCAATTGGTGCTTATTGTGCATGTGTGGGTCATATGGATTAAGACTGATTTGGAAATTAGGTTGAGTTTGATTGAGACCAGTATGATGTTCAGGTTGTCACTATGTTGTAGGCCCAGTATTAGATTCCTTTGTTGTTGAGTTGGTCTTACAACTTCCCTTGTGGTCCCCAATCTTAGTTTCCCTCAGAATCTTGCCATTATTTTATCTCTTTTTCCATGTCATACTACTGTCACGTGATCATTGTTATATCTATTGGTGGTTCCCTATAGTGGTGGCTTATGGTTGTTTCTTGTACTGTTAATAGGTTGTTAGTTTAGTGCATCATTTGGTCAACTGGTGGGCCCGGGTATTGTTTGTTTATTGTAAGCATTCTTTTATCCGTAGCTTGTTGCATTATCTAAGGTAACTCTTGTCTTAGGATTTTGTATATGCTTTTGTCTTTATGTTTTTTAGGCTGGCTATCCTTTTATCTGCCCATAGGTGATGTATTTATAGGTATGGCCCACACTAAGAAAGCCAGTTAGTTACAGGAGGCACCTCCACCTCCACCTCAGCCTGAACAACAAGAGGAAGATAAAGACATGGAACTAAAGAAGCCCTGGTCACTAATATATGAAAAACACTTTCTTTATGGCTCTAACATACCATTCTAGGGGGAGTTATAGTCTTACAAGTTTAATTTCTTGGTTGGGGAAAGGCAAGGAAGTTCCATCACCCTCGTCCGGGAATTCTGTGCAGAAGCCAAAAAACGTACCTCCCTGAAGTGCAAGGTGCAGGAAAAATGGATTGAGATTTCAAAGGCAGTCATTCAAACATTCTTCCACCTCCCAACTGTGACAGACTTTCGATATAGATACTTCTCTGAGCACCCTGAGGAAGTGCCCTTCCAGGAGATTGCTTAGCTAATCACCTTGCCTGGCTGAGCTCAGTGGCACATTGTAGATGACACCCCTTATCACATCAACGTACTCACTTGCACAGAATGACGTGATATTGACTGCATTTTATATGTAACAATTTGGTACCAGTGACATATTTGAGTCACGTCATACGGGAGAGGGCCCTCCTCATATACCTCTTCATGCGAGGAGAACCGGTGGATGCCGCCCAGCTCATCTTTGACTATTTGAGGAACTCGATCACCAAATCGCATTTACTTGTTGGGTTTCCTCATTTCATCACCGGGCTATGCATTCAAGTATAAGTAACTGCAAGACAAGGTGAAGAGCTCTTCTTGCATAAGTAAGAGTTTAAATATGACTCCATTAGGGTTACCGACAGGGTAGAGCCTGGAGAGGAGCAGCCACGTGATAAGCCCGGGGAGGTGGCCCCAATTGATTAGCTTGCATCGCCACCACTGCCTGCTCAAGAGTACACATTGGAGAGCTTATTTATGATGATGCAACAGGTCTAGCAAGATGTCCAGAGCATCAGCGCCACTCAGGCCAAAATGGGTCAGGACATCTGGAGGTTGGCATGGCATTTACAAGTCCTCTATCCCTTGAGGACACAATAGGACTATTAGGCCCTAAGGAGATGCCAGGAGCACAGGATCCCGTGGATGATAGCTACCTTAGAGCTTTTCCTTTGTCTTATGTTGTTTTGCCATTTGTTTTGACCTCATGTTACTTGTCTTTATGTTATCTTTCATGTAGCGTAGCTGTAGTTTTTTTTTTTGGATATCTTTCTTTCATTGCTCTGTAGTTTTCTTTTTCTTAAAACTCTAGTTTAAACTAGTTGTCTCAAATTGGTTGTGTTGAGATGCTTTGATCAGTTGAAATGATATAGTTGAGACAGCTTTTGCATTACTTTGTTATTGCTTTCCTTGCATTAGCATATTCTTTTTGTTCCTCTCTTGCAACTTTATCTAGTTATGTTGAAATGCTGTTTGAGAGATGCCCTTCATTTTACTTCGGTGCATTGATCCTGACATTGAGGACAATGTCCAATTTAAGTTGAGGGTGAGGGATGTTGTTTTTATTCTTTTTGGGCTGAATTGGTGTAATGTTAAACTTTTACCATTACTTTTCCTCTTTTTGAAATCCTACTTTGAGCTAGATTGTTGAGTTATCTTTTGAATTGAAGGCATGGATCCAATGATTGAGAGGTGCTTAGATTATAAATTGCGCAGGAAGGGTATGTAATGTTCATAGTTACTTGAATTGCAATATCAATTTCTTGTTTTGTGGTGATTTTGAAGAAAATTTTTGCACATAATAATTGAGAAATAATTTGAATGCTTGTATTAAGAGAGAATAGTAGCAAATTGACGTACATAGTTTGTCTGAATGTCATTACTCTAGAACCTATCTTGGAACCCCTTGAGGCAAATAAATGACTTCATGTATTTTTGGGAAATGATTTGGGCATTCTTTAAAATGCATTTAAGCCTTTCAAGCCCATCCTTATTGAGTATTTATCGGCTTGAACCTCTTCTTGAGCCTTGTATTACAAATCTATATTAATTCTCTTTCTACAACCTACATTTGACCATAATCTACATAGCCTGAAAAACCATGAATTACCTTTAGTCTTGAGATAAATGGTCAACGTTCATGCTAAGAAATAATGGTGTGGAAGGTGTATATTGTAATGTATTGTTGAATTTGGGTATAGGTAATGTAAGGTCAGCATCATGCAACCTATTTGCACACACACACAAAATCAATAAGTACAAATATTACCCTAAAAGATAAGTTTGGGGGAGTTGCTTGGCTTTATGTAATAAGCATCAAAATGTGAAGTGAGGAAGAGTAGTGGTTTGTAATGTGTCTTTTATCTCAAGATATTTGAAGTCCCTTTTTCCCCTTCATTTCAGTAAACCATCAACCCTGGCCTCGTTACAAGCTTAAAAGTCTCATTGATCTCGAAGTTACATGGTGTCTATCTTATAAGTGGAGAGGGAGGAAGAGGTTAGGCATATAAAGTGTTGATGTTAAGGCATTCTTATGCATATTGGAATATTGCTTTTGATCTTGATACTTGCAGGAAAGTTATTCTTTAATTAACCACATACACACTCTTTGAAATTGCTAGGAAACTGGTTATTGGGTTGGAAGTCATGTAGCTATGGTCATTTAACTCATGTCTATATTGTTTATCATTGATAGCACTTAGTGAGGAGAAAGTTCATGCCACCATAGTAATTAGATAATTCATGCAATCTAGCTAGTTTTCCTACATTAGTTTCCTCAAGGACGAGTAATTGTTTAAATTTGGGGGTATGTTAATCATACCAAATTACATCCTTTCGGTGTATTTTCCTTAAGTTACATATACATATTTGTACATACTAGATACTCAGGATAGGAAAATATATAGTCTAATCCTAATAATGCATAGTAGTATGTTTTTGCTTTTATTATGTATTATTTTGCCCTCATGGAAGATTATAAATTCTCATTTTTATTGCATACCTCATTGGGAGAACAGTAAAGCAACCAAGCCTCTTTTCTAGAGCTGGGAGAGCAGGAAAAGAAGGAAATCTTGTACCTTGAGAAAGATCTAAAAAGAAGGAAGCAAAGGATGGAGTAAGCTTTAGAAGCATCCCACGCCGCAACTTGAGCATATGAGGTCGCAGCCTCAGCCAAACAGTGAGTGATGAGGCCACGGTGAGAGAAGACAAAGTCGCAGCCTAAGCCAGATAGTAACACACAAAGTCGCGACGTGGCATACTGAGACTGCGGCTTAACATCACACAGCAACACACAAGGTCGTGACTTGGGTAAGCCCGCTGCAGCACCATACTCTCGTCAACAAAACGCATAGCTTCATTTTTACAAAGGATTTGAAGAGTTTAAGGGGAGGATTCAGGCATTCCAAGCTAGGGCATAAAGAGGAACGTCCAAAGAGCATTTTGGAAGCTTGGTTTTACTAGGGTTTGGATTCTTGGTGGAGAATGAAGTTAGGGCTTGGAGCATTAAAGAGATTTGAGCTTCCTTCTTTGGTTTTCTTTCATCTCCTCCTTCCTTTCCTTACTTGTGTTCAATGATTGTGCTGATTGGGATATATTTTCTTGTAGTTTTGTTGAACATGAGTGGCTAGTTGCTCCATTTCTAGGATTATTTTGAATTCTTGTATGGATTGAATGTTCATTTCTCCTTTATATTTATGATTAATGTTATATTTATGTTGATTTAGTTTTATTCTTAATATTTCTTATTGTTTCGCCACCAATAAGATTGTCTTGTTCATTTAAGTGATGTTTGAATAAGCTAGCTTGGGTAGAGAACTTGAGTTAAGTCATATGAGAACTTGAATCTTGCCTTGTTGAGTTGAAAGTTTTGTTAGTGGGGTAGAGATATACTCACAAACCCCATATAGTCACTTTAGGATTAGAATTGAAATGGAGAGTTTAATTAATTAGTTAAGAGATTAATTAATTAATTAAACTAAACACTTATTTGGAAACTCGAGAGAGCACGTATAGGTAGATCAGTATCCTGATTAATATAATATAGCATTAAGAGTAAATGTAAAGGGAGTTTAATTGGGTATTTATAAAATACAAGTGGGATAAATAATTCTAGGTCTCTTTGTATTCCTACAGCCCTTAGTCGTCCTTATTGCTATTTTTATATACTTTTCTATCTTTATATTATTTAATTAAATAGGGAACCATTTAGTTGCTTTGCTCAAATTAATTGAAAATGCGATGTCCAATTTTTGACTGCGTTTAATCTAAGTCCTTGTGGAAATGATACTTTACCTTTACTCATCACTTTACTATTACCTCAGCCCGTACACTTGCAGTGTAATCCAGTGGCGATCACTATTAAGAACAACAAGGGTGAGTGGATTTATGATACTAAAGAAATTAAAATCATAGTGTTGGATTTTTTTCATCAACTATTTAGAGAAGAAGGAACCAACCAAGAGAGTAGAAGGTGTGATTATCATTAACCTATTATTGATGTTGAATGTATGAGAGAGTTGGGGAGACCGATTGGTGATGAAGAGATTAAGCAAGCTATATTTGCAATGGGAGCCTTAAAATCGCCTAGCCCAAATGGCCTCAATGTATTATTTTTTCCAAAATCAATGGTCTCATATTACCCCCACAGTACAGAGATATATAAAGACAAACTTAGCTAGCCCTGACAAGATTGGAGAAATAAATGGTACGTTGATTGTTCTTATCCCAAAGAAGGATCATCCAGAAACTATTTGGGATTTCAGATCCATTAGTTTATGCAACGTCATTTATAAAATGATTACAAAGGTGGTAGCAAATCGTATTAAAAGCATTCTACCGGATGTTATATCTCCTAATCAGTGTCTGGCCAACTGAGTTCAAACAATATCATTATAGTTCAGGAGGTGTTTCACTCTATGAGGACCATGAAAGGAAAGAAGGGATTTATAGCTATTAAAATGGATCTTAAGAAAGCTTATGATAGATTGAAATGGGATTTTGTAATTACGTGTCTCCAAGATCTTAATTTTCTTGGTAACTTGATTGAAATTATTAGGCATTGCATCTCCTCTTCTAGAATGCAGATCTTGTGGGAGGGAAGTAAAATGGAGGAATTTTCACCAATCAGAGGTATTCGATAGGGAGACCCTATATCTCCTTATTTGTTTATTATGTGTATGGAGAAATTGGCTCACTTTATTGAAGAAGAAATTGAGCAAAGGAATTGACGGCCCATTAAACTCACTAAAGATGGCCCACCCATTTCTCATTTATTTTTCACAGATGATTTAATTATTTTTGCAAAAGTTGTTGTAGACCAAGTGCAGGTGATTAGAAGATGCTTAAATGAGTTTTGTAATGTCCCAGGACAGAAGGTGAGCCTAAATAAAACTAAAGTATATTTCTCTAGAAATGTAAACCATAATAGAGCGGAGTAGTTGAGTGAGCTATTGGGGGTTATGAGAACGAGTGATCTTGGCAAGTATTTGGGTGTTCCACTCCATCATGAGAGGGTGACCAAGCATACTTATCACTTTGTTATGGACAGTATAAAGCGGAGACTTAATAATTGGAAGGCACATTCCATCTCGCTCGCAGGAAGACATACTTTGGCTAAATCGGTTCTCTCTACTATACCTCTTTATCCTATGCAAACAGCAACTTTGCCTAGTCAAACTTGTGAGGAGATGGAGAAATGTACACGAGGCTTTATTTGGGGATCGAGTGATGAGAAGAGGAGGATTCATCTTGTTGCATGGGAGGAAGTGTGTAAAGAGAAGAAGAGAGGAGGCCTTGGCATACGTCATATTAAGTCTCAGAATAAGGCTTTCATGATGAAAGTTGGTTGAGGACTTATTCTAAAGAGAGATGCTTTATGGGCCCAGGTAATCAGGAGCAAATACAAATGTGGCAATGACCTCATTCCTGTTATTGACAAAGATCGGGCAGGGTCTCATTTGTGGAAAGGAATAAAGAATAGCTAGGAGTGGGTTGAGAAAGGCTTAGACCTTAGAGAAAGTGCAAAGTGGTACTGGAGAGGATGTGGTGCGATGGAAGCCTGAGAAGCATGGAATATTTACCATAAAATCTGCTTATGAGTTGCAAAAGGAAGGGCATGGTGATTATGACCCCACTTGGGTGCGAATTGGAAACTTAAAACCCCTCAGCGATGTAAAACTTTTCTGTGGCTTGCTCTTTATAATCGTCTCCTTACTAATGAATCCAGACATAGCAAAGGGGCTGACCACTAACTCTTGTTGTCACCGATGTCCTAATGAGACCAAAAGCATGAGTCATGTTCTGAGAGAATGCACAGTAGCAATGAACGTCTGAGCAAGGATTGTAGATCGTAACAAAATGCAGAAGTTTTACTCGCTAGATTTAAAGGAGTGGATTGCATGGAATGTACGAGGGAGCAATGGAAGAGGAGAAGAACGGTGGGCTGAGTTCTTCACTATTACCTGCTGGCTTCTCTGGAAAGGAAGAAATGAGATGGTATTTGAAAAAAGGGAACCCATCTCGCGAGAAATCTTAGGACATGCCAGGGGTATTCTTCAATGCATGAAATATGCAAGCAGTAGGGTGAATCCTTTTTTCTTTACAGGGACGAAAAGAGGAATTTGAGGCTGACAAAATGCATGAAGTTGAGATATTGGTTGATGGGGCTTGGTCGAGAAAATCTGGGAATCTAGCTTGTGGAGGACTTGTTAACGGCCGAACTATGGGCTTGCCTAATGGGCCTTAAACATGCTTGGGATAGAGGATGGCGAAAAATTCTGCTCAAGAATGATTGTATGGAGGCTTTAGATCTCATCACAGGGCCTGTTAATGAACTTCATGAAGAAGTTAATTTGATTGATGAGATCAAGTCTCTGTTGCAGAGGGAATGGCATGTTCAGTTGGAGCTAATTTCACGAGAGAACAACCTTCATGCAGATTCGCTGGCTAAGCGAGCTCTAGATCTTCCTATGTGCTGAGCTAGATAGCATCTCCATGGCAAATGGATGCGTGCGGTTGTTCTGATGTTTCCTTTTACTTTTGTTTCATTTCTATTAAAAAAAAAAAAGAGGAGATCAGCATATTTTGACTCTAATTTTTATGTATTTGGAAGTTTAATTGAAGAATGTATGGTGATGATGATATCGATCAATACCCTTATCATTCTTAAGCTTATCTTTAAAAAATAAATAATTATCCTATTCACTTTATACTAGATATTAGAAATTTGGACCTTGCTTTTTCTTTATAGGTTAGGTTGCGACTTATTAGATTGCAAGACATCATGATTAATACATAATGTTATTATAATTGAACCAAAAATTAAATACATTGTATAAAATTTAATGGTTTAACTGTGATACAATCAAAGTTGGACAAGTAGTAAATAAAATAATATATTTTAAATAAATAATATAAGTTTAAACAAATTTCGTGCCTTAATTAAAGTTTAAAATTAAATAATATTGAATTATCAATCTATTATCTATCACAAAAAAATTATTAATAAATTTCATAACTCAATATTTAAATCTAAATAAGTTAATATTTATTTACAATCACATTTTGAGTTTAAAATAATCAACTAATAATTTATTATTATAATAGTTGTTAAATAAATTTATAATTTTTAATAATTATATATTATAATAATGCTTATATACTACTACAATATAAAAACAAAAAATATTTTGTGGTAAAAATGATGCTATTTTAACTTAAAAACTAAAAAAATTGTTTCAAATTTTTTTTAAAAAAATTAAAAATGGGACCAATTCAAATCGTTTTTGAGTCGGTTCGCAACCAATTCCACCAGTTCCTGACTAGTTCAAACCAGTTCATGAAAGAGTCAATCCTACCCTTCATTTGGACCAGATCAAGCATCGGCTCTCGATGCAATTGGTCGAACTGACTGGTCTAGTTCAATTCTGCTAACACTAGTAATACATCAAGTTAGTCAAATTAAAACAAGAAGAACTACATCCAAGACTCCAATACATTTATGCGAAAGGATCTTAAAATTTATAATTATTAAAGGTATAAATTACTATCAAAATTTAAATATCTTTATAATAATTTTTTAAAAAATAAGTAATAATTTCCTTATAATATGTAATTCTTGATGATGTTTTGAGAGTAAATATGATTTTTAATATAACTAGAACATGGATTCTTTACGCTTGTGAAAAGAGTTGTGTGCTAGTTATAGCTCGGGAATAGTACGACTTTCTAAAGTTTTAATACATATACATATATTAACTAATATGTTCACATATTGATTTTTATCAAGTTAAGGTCTTTAGAGGTAGTTTCTGTTGGGATTCTGACACTTAAACGTAGCAAAAATTTAAAACTTTTAATCCAAAATCTCTCTTTAGGATTAGCCAATTTAAGTGGTTTTAATTTAAACTAAATAGAAAGGTAAGACACATATATGCGGCAAGTTCAAAACTCAGCTTTTATGCTTTCTTTATCAAGTGATTGATCAGATCAAGGTGAAGAGCTCTTATTAACATCTACCCTCTATGATATTCACACGAACGAAAACTCAACCTTTACATTCTTATCTTCCATGAACCACATGACTTTCATGTGGAGAAAATATCACTTTTTTAATTTTAATGTAAAAGGTATTATATTTCTGGCTCCCACCATGTCTTTAGGTGGTATATAGAATAGAATACTGAAGAAGTAGTAAATGGAATAAATTATGAAGTATAAAGTATGAAGTACATTGGAAACTCCCAATCCTTTTTATTTATAAAGAGAAGTGGGTTACTTTTCAAGCTAGATATGTTTAATTTACATATATTATTTAAATTAAATGTTGCTTCAAAAGCAAGTTTAAATTAAATTACTTCAAATATTAATTTAATCATCAATTTAATATTTTATTTAAATTGATTTATCCACTTACTTATCCATTAATTTAAATATATATATAATTCAAATTAGATAATATATAATTTAAAATAATCCACATATCTATTTAATTTAACATTTAAATTAAATAAGACATTATCTTCATTTAATTTAAATACATTATTTAAATCAAATGATATATATCTTTCATTAATTTAAATATAAATTAAATTAAACACTATCTTTATTTAATTTAAATAACACTTTTTTAAACAAAATAAAAAAAAATATATATATATATATATCGAAATTAATAATATATATCTATCTTATATATATACATTATTTTTTTTACCATCTTTTAGAAAGGAGATAAACTATTTTTTTATTATTTAATAAAATAATATCGTTCTAATTTGATTACGAAGCCTTATACAATATTCTTATTACTGATAAAATATTATTTTCTTATTCTAAATAAGAGAATTTCTAGAATATTCTATTTAAAATTGGAAAACCTCTATAATAGAGGAACAAATTAAACAAAGGACATTTTTCTATATTCAATGAATCTGGAAATTTTAGTTCGCATCATGTCCATTCTAGCATGTGATCTTATATGTTTATATAATGTTGATGGCGAATTCAAATTTTCTTTTGACCTACAAGTTATGAGAGGTTTCTAACAAGATATTACAACTACCTAAATTATATAAAGATCAATAATTTGATACAACATATCTTATAATACATGTTATGTCTCTTTTGTCACACAATATCTATGTTAAACATAAAACATGAAACCGTCACCCTCACATTACTTAAGTATGCTTTCACAATCCCGAGTTCAATTAACTAAACAAATGAAAACTTCTTTTCATTTGAAAACAGTCATGCATTTCTCAATTTTACTCTATTGTGGGGTCCAAAGATATCTCTTTTGTATTAAGAGAAACAAATTTTATCTTAATCACTCAACATCTACCGCATGAATCCCATTATATCTAAACATAACCTAGATGATTAAAGAGCAACATCTAATTATCTCAACATATAATATTCATCATGTAAAAATCTATGAAAACCTTAAGTCTCAGGGTTAAATAACACAAATATATATAAGATACGCTAATAGCATAATTCATGTAACTATTTCATAGCAAGTGAGTCTAGTACTTTAGTTTTCAACAATACGCTTATAATCTTAATTTATATCTCCATACATCATCATTAATCAAAACCGCGCTAATATTTTAGAATGATTATTATATACTTATTCATGGATTCTGTTATAAAGAAAACATGCAAACAATACAATATATATAAAAAAATATTTTAACAAAAATAATTTTTGAATTCAAATGGCCTAGGACCTGATCTCTAATTGAACGGAATTTCTTTCTTACAACATACCATGAGTTGGAAATTAAAAATTAAATGAGGTAGCTTTAAAAATTACATCTCGATATTTTCTATTAAACCAATTTAACAGTATCAAGCATGAGGAAAATTTTAATCACTTTTTAAAAGTTAAAAGGACTAAAAAACACTTCATAAAGTTAAATAATCAAATTGAAACCTACTGCAAGAGTAAAGCATCAAATGTGTACTTTAGCCTCTTTTTTTTAGAAAAAAAAAAAAGCAAAAATTTCCCTATAATTCTTTATGTTTTGAGTGTAAATAAAACTTTTAATATTTTTAACGTAACTAGAATATGCATTCTTTACCTGGTAGAATCTTAAACAAAGTGTTTATCAGAGAAGCCTTTAGAGTTTTTAATATATATATATATATATATTAACGGATATATTCATATATTGATTGTGACCAAGTTAGGGTCTTCAAATGTAATTTGCCCCAGAAGCACTTTAAAGTTAGAGTTGAACAAATTAAGGCAATAGTACAGTGAGGCAGTGGGGATGCATTCCCCTGTTAAAACTTCTTAGAGTTTCGCCTGTTCTTGCAGTTGTTCCTGTGAAGAGAACCATGAATTCTTATCAGAATACAAATATAACTGAAGGGAAAAAGTAAAAATATGTATTCTTAAACTAAAGTCTAATTACAATTTTTGTATATCATCTACAAATAGAGTATTTACTATATTTTAAAGTTCATATGTACTTACTGTTTATGTGCTTAAAATTATAATCAAGATCGCATTTTCCCAGCAGGTAGCATATCATTATATAATGAACTAAATTTTTTAATTTGTTAGTTATTGCAAAATCCTTCATAATAACTATCACAGTTGTTCAACACCATTTTATTAGTTTTTTAAGGGTTTCAGTACAAAACTAAAATACTGCTCCTAGCAAATTTAGGATTCTGTGATATGATTTATAAGTTCTAAAACCCAAAAGTTGTGGTAAGCTAGGACCTAGGATTTCATTATATTATTTTTTCTTTAGTGGGGTATTATAGGATTACATCTTACTTGGGTTACCCTCAATTATTTATTCAGATTTGCCAGATCCCATAAATCTAAGAAACATAAGCAACTTGTAGCAAAGTGATATACCCAGAACTGCAACATGCTAATGCTCTGTATTGAAAAAGAAAAGAAAAGGAAAAAGTAGGCTTTCTGTTCCGTTTTACCTTGAAAATCCGAGAACCTAACTGGTTTATTCGGTTTAAACTTGTACCTAACTAATTTGCACTAGCTTTTTCAGTTTTGTTCAATTTCAGGCCATTTTGATTTGATGTTGAATACTCCTGAATACCACTAACTTAAGGTCATCAGCAAACATAGTCTCATATCTCAAGACCTTGTAGCCAAAATTAATTTTCCCAAAATCTCTCTCACACACACAAGCACATTTTTTATGCTTACATGGCTTTGCCAACTTTTCTCTTTGAAATCAGTGAAGTGAGGGGATAGGATTAAGTGGGAGAAAGAAGAGCTAGAGTGATATGCAGAGACAATTTGATAAACACTAACCTCCGTCACAAAGAAGGCATGGAAACCATATGGAACTCTATGTGGCAATTCAACAACTGCAACAGGATTAGGTGCCATTGTTTCCGCATCGATGACATTCACTTCTGATTTTCTGCAATATTTTAATTAACATTCAAGCTTAGACTTTATTCTTCTTAAAATGCTTAACAAAATTTCAATATATGCAATTTTAATGTAGAAGGATCTGTCCCAGATAAGAATAATGGCATTAAAATCTCTCTGCTTGGAGTGAAGAGGAAGGAAATACCCTGTATTCTCGTCATGCACAAAAAGTACCAAGTATCCATCATCTTCTTTGGAATCAATGCCAGGCACACGAGGGACATAAATAGCCTCAGAACCGAATCTCCCTGGCCCCAAGTTATAGATACCCTGAATGTTACCACCAACTTCAAGCTCCGCTTTTCCAGAATCCGGTTCAGCATGCAAATCAAATTTGATAATCCCTGTGACTTTCGCAATGCTGTCTAATATGGTTCCGTAGACATATCGCTGCTTCCTGATTTTTAGAATACTAAAAGTAAGTATAGGTGATGAAAAACAAGCATCAATTACATTCACTGTCTGATTTCATCTTAGAATATTATACGGAAATCACATATGGTAGCATTGCCTTATCTTTTTATTCCAGTAATCACACATGAAGAGAGGGCACAGGACATTGAGAATTACAAATACAAAATACAAACTTAAAGGCTGATTAAGATAGAATTATTGCAATTTCAGAATCTCGTTCTAGATTTTTCATTAATAAGAGTAGTTCCTCTCAACATATAAGCCTATGAATACCCTAAATTCTCCTGAAACAGATGGAAGAAGGTTACCTGCCAGTGTAGCTTTCATTTACTCTGGGAAAATCTACAGCAGATGCTGACAGTTTCCTCTGTGAAGCTTGACCAGTTTTCAAGTTAAACCTCATTTCATACCTAAGACAGAGTAGTAAATGTATAAGAAGAAACAACACTCGTCCAGTAACTGAAGTTCCCTTAATTACAAATAGGATTGAGAATTTTACAGCTCATTTGCAAAATTATCAAGCTTTTCCTTGACAGCTCCACCGACCATGTCCAGATCTAGATTCTCAAGACGGCAGGTAATCAAAACAACTTCATCCTCCTCCTCCCAAGCATTAGCTAGAACAGAAGATTCATACAAAAGATTATAAAGGAGATTTGAATGGTCAATGGGAATTAAGGACATTCAGCACAGATTGATAATTTTATTTATTTTATTTTCAAAGTTTCATAGTTAACGAATTAATAATGTTTCACATGTGGCAATAAAATGTCCTCAGTACAAGCCAGTTTCATACGGATGAAAATATCTAAAAGAATAGTTATTGACGGCCTCAATCCACTGAGATATTTAGTTCACTATCATAGAGAAAACAAGAAACCATAAAGTTAGAAATCTTTAGAAGGCTGAAGGGGAAATAAGGCCTTTCTACTAAATTTTAATTATATGGCATTGCTCCTCTTCTAACATACAGTGCTAAGAATGTTATTGCAAGAAATGTTAAACTTCCACGTAGGTATCCATTAATTGAGACATCCTATGTGCTTGATGGGAGAATCCATTATACTGGAACCAGAACTTAGATTCTGTCACATTGCACTCAACTTTTATTGCAAATTTGGTTGAATCATTTTCACAGGAAATCAATCAAGAATTTTTAGTCAAGGAGAAACAGGAACAAAGAAACACACCATTGTGAAATATGAAGCAGTTTGGAAGCTCAAACCATCTAATTTGCACCTCACTCTTAGCATATCGAGGAAGTACACCAAAACGAGCTTTTTTGGTTGAATCAAATGAGAATATCATTTTTTTCTCCTTCACCATTTCCTGAAAAAATATATTTCATTCAACAAACCAAGTTTTATGAACTATCTCAATTAGTACTTAAAAGTCAAAACCAATAGTAGCAAATCATCCTTCAGGTAACACACCAAAGCAAGAACCCCACATCCTCTCTTCCAAAACGAAAAACACAACAAAACAAAACATACCAAAGAAAATTATCAACATGTAAGATCTTTGCACACCACTTAATAGTTTATGCTTTGAATTAAGATAAGCAATCATGATGCTGATATGT
This sequence comes from Adenanthera pavonina, assembly GCA_026686845.1. Taxonomy (NCBI): domain Eukaryota; kingdom Viridiplantae; phylum Streptophyta; class Magnoliopsida; order Fabales; family Fabaceae; genus Adenanthera; species Adenanthera pavonina. The sequence continues at coordinate 5,345,901 of JAIVEN010000033.1, read as the reverse complement.
TGTCTGTAAAAGTAAAATTCATACTGGGAATCCTTCCTTAGGGTCATACCACTATAGACATTTTATTTAAAGCTATTTCACTAAAACGCATGAGCATAGCAAAGGATTTCTTTATTTTTGATATATGGTGGATGAGAGAAATATGAAAGACACGATTTCTGTATCATCGTCCATGATAAATTATAAGAGTGAAAAAGCTGCAGTACCTTTGGCCTAAAATACAAAGGAAGATCCATAAATATTGCATAATTCTGTGTGATGGCAAAGTCATGCATCATGATGGGCTCTGATATTGTTATTGGTACAGGATCATGCATATATCCATCCTTTGAAATTACTCTGTAAGTTATAAATGGTGGGGTATGTGAATAGCCAAATGTGAACATCTCACCTGCATGCAGGAATGTTATTGTTTGATAAAACTATTTCATCAAATCAGTCAACAAAATTTCTATTTTAATGATGAATTCACCAGTAAACGGATCAACTTTTGGATGAGCAGTAAAGGAATGGTTCAATCTCTTGTCATAGTCCAGTAGGCCAAGAGTTTGCAAATCCCCATCTTCAAAAACTTTAATGGCATCTACAAAATTTAATAAAAAAAAGGATTCCTTCAATCCAACTTTAGAAGAAATCAAATAAACATTCACTAGTTTAATCCTTCTAGAAAAAAAGAAAAGAAAGAATCCTTATAAACCTAGATTTAAGTTGGCCTAAGGAGACAACTGATCAATCTTTTCAATCTCTATGCTCCTAATCAATGAAATTTCAGATAAAATCAGCATCTATATACTTCTCAGAAAATTAACAGATAGATGCAGTACTTACATGGTTTATCTGCTTCAGAGAGTGCTAGAAGCTTCCCATGGTGATATACAAGAGCTGTATTAGCTGGTACAATATAAGGACAATTTAATGAAGGAACGCTTAACAGATGTGTAATATCCATAAAATATAGTTTTTATGGCATTCACATTGAAGAGGAACCCATAAGTGATTTAACACCTATGCAGCCCTCAAACTGCGAATGATTTAAGAAACACTTCTGAAATTGTAACAGAAAGAATTATGCAGATTCTCAACAGCCCCACAGGACTTTATTTAAGAAAAGATGTGAGGCAGCAGAAGTTACCTGTTCCCTGTCCATAAGACATATCCAGTACTTTCAATTTAGCTCTAAGCATTTGCATGTTTACCATTAAAAGTCCAAAAAGACCTTTAAGATCTCCAATCTGAAAATGACATAAAAGATGTTACAGTTGGGAATCTAATATTTCGCTAAGCTTCCCCATTTTAACTTGTATTTGAGAAAGGGGATCCGAGTTCTGACACAGCTAAGCTTTACACTCTTCAATACACCAAAAGAACAATTATCAGCACAGGCAAAAGATGCAAATGAGAACATATAAGGAAGTGGAAGACAGATAATGGAAAGTAACCAAAAATCATCTGGCATGTAGGTCATCACGAAACTCTTTCCTAGTTTTCTTTGGGGAACTACTTTCCTACATGTTTAATTAGAAGAAAAAAGGATTCATGTTACTGCCAAAGCCTCTCCTGAAACACCGGATCAGTGTTTGCTACCTATACGTACACAGGCCCAATTTGAATTTAGAAGCAATTGAAGACTTGAATGGTATGAAGATCACAAAGGTAAAAGACTTCAGCGATTAAAAGTAACAGGGGAATGGGTGCATTTATAAAGTAATTAGCTCAAATACCCCATAAAAAGTTATAATAATTAGTTGTGCAATGTGGTTCTTCAAATCACACACACTCACACGCACATATTTACTATGAGCACAAATAATGTCTTGTAAAAATCCTAAGAGTGTATATCTTACATTATGGATCATCAGTAATTGAGGAAAGATATTTGATAATAATTTGGGAAGTAAAAGTATTTCAATAAATGGAGATTTGTTGGGTTTATCATATCTTAGGATAGTAGTTTTGTAGTAAGTTGGGTTTGCATTTTAAGGGTTGCTTGTTACTTTGATTCATCAGATTTATCATACTTGAATAATATTGAGATTTTTACTGAATTTCCTTTCTTCTCTTTAAACTCTCCTGTTCTTTGTCTCTCCTTTCCTTTTGTCCTGCATTAGTGTTTGTGCACTTTAAAGCAATCACTCTCTTTTCAAACACTAAACTGTAGGAAACAGGATATACAACGAAAGATAAAATTTAAAATGCTAATGAACATAGGTTACAGTTATACCTTCATAAATTTGGAACCGCCAAAATAGTCTTCTTGTTTAAGACGAGATGTTTTCACAAAACGGGAAACATATGTTGCTTTTCCATCTTTGATACGCAAGCCATGGATCATTCTGAAATTCAATGATATATGTCTCAGAATCGGAGGACCAAATACCAAAATAAAAAATCTAAACAGCATTGTTGACTACCCAAGGGTTAAGAAGATTCGCATACAATTTCAACCACTGTATAATGACCTGCTCACTTTTAAAAGTGGATGTACAACTATATATAGTTAATCAATTCAAGAAACTAAATTTAGCGAATGGAAGTTTACATACCCCAAGGTAGTTAGGTCTGGCTGCAAAAGGTGAACAACTTATTTCAAGGGGGAAAAAAAAGATAAAACATTTTTCAAATAAACCACATTATTACCCCGGCTTTCATACAATTCAGAAAAGCAAAAGTCAGGTGACAAGAAGTTGAATCTTTTTACATGTCATAGCATGTGAGAACAATACATTCCTTTAAAGTCAGATGACTGAGAATGCTCCAAAATCCAAATACAGCCAAACCCTCATAGAAAAACTGAGTCCTGATTAGTACTAATTGAGACTATCGTTTTCTACAATTCTAAAAATTAATCAAGGCTAAATTTACCTCCAGCAAAGTAAAAAAGGAGTTAATATCAACACTCAATTACCTTAAATGTAATTAAGCACCTGGGTAAAAGAAAGGGACAAAGCCTAAGGTACAATGAAGAATGCAAATGTTCACTTCCTGGAGAATTAAATTTATGCAATTCAAACTGAAATGGGAGAATCGTTAACAATTACAAAAAAGACAAAAAGGACACTTCATTAAAAATTTTAAATTATTTCTCACATATCATATAGGTGTTGCTGAAAAACAGATAATTCAGTCAGATGCAAAATAAAGTATTAACCCACATAAACATAAAATGATGATTGAGGTTTACAGGTCAACAGTATCCCCTAATTATTGCAGTATTAAGATTCAGCAAATAAAGCTATAGGTCCTTCCTGCAGTAGATCAAATGTGAAAACACTAATATCATGAAAAACAATCATTCTTCAACAAACTAGTAAAAAAAATGTTTGAGTACAAGAAAAGAATCACATACCCATCTCCATCAAACCTGCAAACAAAAGGGAAGAAACAAGGTATAAACATTTCTCCAGATTCAGAATAAATATCTTCATTGAGATAAACTAAATAGCTGCATTTTAATCCTGTTTCTCCCCACAAAAAGTTAAAATTGGGAAAAAAAAAAGAAAGAAAGAAAGAAAGAAATCAATCATTTGGTAGCATATATGGACCATTAGCATATGCATTTTCCACCTGTGCGCAATATCTCCCAACAATGTATGGTTCAATGTGAGAAAACAAAAAATTACCAGTGATATCCAGCCACAGGAGCAAACTTAGGATTAGGTCCCACACGGACAAACTCTCCATTTAAACAATCCTGAATTACACAGGCATGTCATCAAAGGCAGAATGTATTACTGGAGAATGTTGTAATTGTAAGTCACTGACATGCAATGCAGACATATTCCATGAATTAGAAGCAAGGCCGAGTGCTGTATAATACAAGTGGCTACTGACTTGGCACTGCCCATAAATCGGGGCAAATCTAGAGGCTTTTATCATTCTTATAACTATGAAACCTTTGCCATTGAAAGAAACATTGAAGTAAAGCCATGTGGAGAATAAGTCAGTAAAAGCAATGAATGTACACTTTCGGCCCTCTTTAACAGCTGATTGGATTCCCATTCTAGCCAGCAGATTTCCACATGAATGAACCATACAATGCTTGTACTTTACCGCTTGTAAGTCTTCCCATAATTCCATCCATCTTTGTAGATTATTTGATATTTTTAATTACATGTATAAATACAATATCATTCATGTCTTTACCTGGAAAAATACCAGTCATGTCCTTGAAGTAATTCCAGCTTGTTTACTATAAGAATAGCTCTTTCCAAACTTATCTAACAATGAAATAGGATTAAGCACTAACGGCCCTCTGATTGCGAACCCTCAATTATGTTTAAGCTTCAAACATTTTCGTTACAGTCAAACTACTCGAATCTTCAACCAGTATTCTCGTTATCATGAGAATTCTCCATCCTTCAGGTCAACAACCAAAAATTGAATCTCTTCATCCAGAAAAAAAAAAAATGCATCTCTTTAGATTAGAAATCCATATTTACACTTATCACGTTTTAGTAAAACACGGCATACTAAGTATGGCTATGGGTATGGACCAGCATACAATGAAACTATAAAAGCTCGTACTCGCTAGAGGGGAAAAATGAAGTTACCTAGTAAATTAATACTCCTAAACGTTGAAAACAGCAATTAAGTCATTTTTTTCCTTGGATTAAGATAATCAAGTTTGCTCTCAATTAACTCATCGAAAATAAAAGAAGTAAATAACAACCCAATCCCATCATTTATTTATTTTTGTTTGACATCGCTCTTGCTCTTTCCTTACCTAGGTCATCCAATTCAATAAGCAAACACAAATCATATCATACCATACAACGCATGAAACAAAGACGGAAGCATGAATTCGGTAATATAAAAGCATATAGTACTCACCGGGAGGTGACCTTTTACTGGCAGATGCTTCGTGGGAGGTGTCTCGTCAAAAACGGGAGCAAAATTACCAGCGAGCCAGTGATGTGGCTTTGAAGAATCATACATGAACTTCACCACCAGCTTCTCCAAAAGATCGATCACTTTAGAACTAAACCCGTTGTAAGGTTTAGGGTCCACCTTCACTATCCCGTGTCCAGGTGCTTCGCCGTCGTCGCTAATCTTCTTCTCATCCGCCATTTTCTCCCTCTCTATCTTCCCTCCTCTCTGGCCGGGAAGCGGTGGGTCTCTGATTGGATTGGAGAAGGAGAAAGATTTGAAGTGCTCGAGTGTGGAATTATCAAATGATTCGTGGTGTATGGCTCAACGATGGCTTCGTTGGTTAAGCTTCTGCCACGTTGCTACCAGATGGAGAAGAGGGAAACAAAAGACACTGAAGTGAGTGTGAACAGAGTGGGAAAACGACGAAAACTATGACAGATCCCGTTTCCGCGTGGGAAGAAGATTCTGTATCAGATGAGTACAACGGCGGGTGGTGAGCCACGACCTCGCGGCATTATTGGTCACATTTTCATGATCCCACAGAAAATTTTCACTGAATTCTTTTCCACAGAACGAAGAAATTAGAAGCTTCTCTTCTCAACAAAATAGTTTATGATAATTAAGGGACGGAGTCGTGCCCGACTGCTACATGTGCTTATTATTATTAGGAAAGCTTTGCCCAACCGTGTATCGGTTACGGGCAGATTAGTCAAGTTTAATATGACTTCAAAATAAGGTGATTTGATTGAAAATTTTATAAAAAAATTATAAATTATGATAATAACGATGAAAAATTAGTTCAGATTAGCATGAATGGGTTAAGTAATTGGTTGGTGTTTGATTGATTCTTAGTATTATAAAACAAATTTAGTTAAAAAATATCTATCATTTGTTCTCAATGTCCTAATATTTTAAAAAGAGATTACTCCTTGGTCCTGTTGGAAAACTCCTAATGGTCTACAATCCAAAAGAAAATAATGATAAAAAAAAGGTGATCTCAGGCTCAGATGTTTCCAAGGATTGCATTTGAATTTAAAATACACGTAATTATAGACATATTTTAGACACCAATAAAGGGGAAAAGAGTTTTTCTCGCAACTATTTGATATAACTTTTTGGACTCTTTACTAGCTCTTTGTTTTTAAAAATGAATACACTCTCATTCTGCTGTATAGGAATGGATAACGCCTCACATTGGTAGATTTACAATTAACTCATTAAATTATAGATTTTATGTGATAAACAATTCCATTAATGAAACTTTTTCATGCTTGGCCTACAAAAATGAAAATTTTCAACAAGCACCTTCATGTTATAGTCACTTCATGATGCATTCGGGAAAAAAAAAAGATAAAAAAGACAGAGATAAAAAATAATGAAATTCGAATTCAAATTTCTTGAAGTGCACTTTAAATGAAAAGGAACAAAAAATCATATCTTTAATACTTATATGGATAAAAATAAAGTTCAGCCTTTTGGTTTTTTTTTTTTTACTCCAATTAAAGTATATCCCTTATATTATAATAATTTTTAAAAAGAGTTACTGTTATTCCTATTTTTTTTAATTGTTTCAAATAAAACGGTTTTTCTAATTTTATAAACTTATCTCTTCCCTCTCTTATTGCATCATTTCCTTATTTTTTTCTCTTTAACTTCCCTCTCCCGTGTATCCGGTGTCTCTATAATTTTTTCTTAATAATTTCCCATACATGATAGATTTATTTCTTATTTAAACTTTTTTACATATTATTTTCATATTTTTTAATACTTTAACTTTTTCCTAAATTTTTATTAATTTTATGTTACTTTTCTGCAACTTTTATTATTTCTTCATTATTGATTATTAATTTCTCCAAATTAAATATTATGAGTTTCAGATTTTTTTTAATATTATTGTTATTATTAATTTCTTAACTTCTTATTTTTAAAATTTACCTTTGTTATTCTCAATTTATTTTAAGTTTTGAATTTATTCAATATTTTAACTTCCTTTGTATAATTTTGTATTGTTTCCTAGTTATTAAGTATTAAATTTTTTTTATGAGAAGTATTAACCTTTTATTATTAATTCTTAATTATGCACTAAATCCACGTTGACACTTATTTATTCCTCACAACCCAGGGTTGCCTTTCTTTAATGTCATTCTCTCCCTTTCTCTCTCTTTTCTGTCCTCATTCATTAAGTGTTGGTTACCATTTTCAATGAAAAGATGACTACGATATTTTTAAAATAACATTTTATTTTTAAATTCTTAAATCAAATATTAATAGTCATATTTCATTTGAAATTTAAATATATAATTTCTTGTATATTTTTTAATTTATTAGTGATTAGTAATAATAATTTTTATTTTATTTTTTAAAATATAGTTGTTTGGTTTGATACTGTACATTTTAAAGTTATATATATTATAATACGATACATTCTAAAATTTTAATACATCCCATGTTCTTAAAAAAAATTCCGTGCAACACAAGTTTTAAAAATTTGGCCCAATAAGACTGACATGTCCTTCAACAAAACCCGCCCCCCAACCCAAAACTACAGACTTACACCGTGTACACCAAAAAAAATAAGACTTACACCGTGTACACCAAAAACAATAAGACTTACACCGTCTCCTTTTTAGTTTTTTGGTGAGTATACTTGCCTCCTTATCTCTCTTTTCCACCATTTGAAATCCATGTGGTGTTGGCCAAAACAAAAATCCATGTGGCATCAGGCAAACTTGTCTTTTCACACCTTTCCTAAATGTCTTTCATGATCCATCATCCAAAATCCAAACTAGGATATATAGGATTTTGACATCTTGTAATTATATTTATCTATTTATTATTATTTATCAATATTCACTTTTATTCCATTACATTAATTATTTTTTTAACATACGACTAAGCGTATTTATTTCTACCGTTCAGAACAAACCATGAAAACATTGCAAGGGTTTACGGCAAGCTAGTCGAAGAGGAGATATGGAATTCAAAAAAGATTATTTACTCATTTTTTCATATGTTACCTTTGAAGAAAATTTTTATTTTTTTTATTTGTTATTATAAAATTTAAAAATAACATTAATTATTATTTTTTTAATTATACCCTTATTTATCATTTTTAAAGTTAAACATCAATAGTTTTTTTCTATTTATACATTTCTTTAAAGTATATCAGAAAATTAAAAGTAAATCTAATATCTTAATTGTGTTTCTTAATAAAAATAATATTTGAATCAATGTTATATCTCAATGCTATATTGAATTATTCGGGTCTAATATAATTTTAGGATATTAAACAAATTAATCCTAAAAGATAATAATTATTATTTTTTTATAAAACTGATCATAATTTTCTAAATAACCATATAATTTACAACTTTTATGGAGAGTTGAAATTATCATCTATTTTAAAGTTAGTCTGGTACTTTTTAAATTTATTACTTATCATTTTCATGATTATAATTATAATTTCAAAATATTTGTGTAATATATGCTATAACTTCAAGAAGTATTAGCTTTTTCAACGTGGATTAACTAAATGGATTATAATGTATATTACTAAAAACATAGGGCTTTATTCATATGATACTTAAGCAAATGATTAATGGAAATTGAGAGATTAAAGTTCAGCTTATAATGAATGCATATATTCTAAATAAGAGTGTTCAAAGCTGAACAAAATCAATTGAACCAAAAGAAGTCAAGCAATGCTAATTATAAAGAAGGTTTGGTTCAATTTTTATGATCTTAAAAACAATTGGTCTAGTTAAGTTATAATTTCGATTTACTTCAATTTGAGCTAAACAAAATCTTTCCAACCCCTGATCTTAATATCTCAATATTTAGCACACACCAATATATTTTAAAGCTCAAATCTTACCTTCATCAGCTCTCTCCAAGCATTTCTAATAAATATTTAGTGTGGAATTAATATTAATAATAATATGTAAATTTGAATTATCTTTACCCAAAATCGAACTAAATTAACCCTCGATTGTTCTCAAACCTCTAGATGACTTATAATTCTCTCGTAATCTTGGCATCATTATTTACTATATAGCTCCCATTAGTGTGCAATCTGTTGGCTGCAATAAACAAAATGTTAGTATAAATTAACTTGAATCATGCTTGAGAACCATGTTCTTAAGAGTTATTCTGCCACAAGTCGGTAACTCCCCAAGATTAAACGGATTCTTCTTGCTAGAGTAAGGTTTCATAACAGTAGAAAAGAGATGAAGAGAAGCTCAGAAAATCAGAGAGGAAGAGAAGAGAAGCACTGAATGTTGTCCGTGAGCTCTGTACATCAAACCCTTTGGTAAAGCTTAGTATTTATAGGCTCCAAAAGGCACTTGAACGTTAGCCAGCAATCAAAATTGTTAATGGCAATTAAACCATTGGTTTTAAACATTGGGAGACAAAGTAATTAAGACGAATCCATTTCTAAACATTGGAAATAAATAGCAATCGATTTTTGAACGTTGAAAGAACAATGAAATAATGGTAAATTAAGGCTCCAATGTTCCAGACATCAAATCCCAACGTTCCAAAAACTGAAGGTTTCAAATCAGAAACTGTTAAAAAATAAGGTTTTCTGGTAAGTTAAAAATATTTTAAATTTTTCAAAAAATATTTAAACAAAAATGCCCAATCCTGCATTTAACTCGCGTGCAAAGGGGAAATCAGAGATTTTAAACTACGTTAGCTCGTTGTTGTGCCCACGAGCTCACTCTTTCTCTTGGCCTTTTTACTAGTTCACTAACACACCTTAGTATTTATACACTAAATTTTCTTTTGTTTAAGCAATGTGAGACTTCTTTTAACACACACACACACACACACACACAAAATGCACTTATATTCTAACAATTCCTCACATGTGTATTAAAATGATCACTATTATCTAAGTTTTGATATGAGTATAAACGTTTTAAATCTAGTGTCTTCCAACTATGAACAAAACCTAGATCAATCATTCTTAGTACACAGAGATGTTAATGAAATATACGTTTCTATGAATCAACAAATCTTTATTGTGTATTAGATGCCTTGTTAATCAGAATATACCCCCATAGTTTCTGTTGTTAACAGTGGTTTTGAGTTTTAAACGGCCATGCGCGTGCCTGGTGTTCAATGAATGCTCTAGTAGAGACTTTGCCATGGTCTCATAGAAGTTGCCCACTTCATATTCATCTAGGTGATTTCATCAAATGCATCTGTAATGAACACACCATCTATAAAAAATATGAAATCATTAAGAGCTTTTCTTAGCCTTTCCAACAATGCATTCTAGCACTTTCTCAAAATCATAGGAATGAACAACAATTTTAGTGCTAGTAGAATTAACATATGACTTGTTCTTACCCATATGAACCTCCTTTATGAGATTTCCAATTACAAAGGTTGGGTTGCCATCACTGATAAATTCAAATTGGATTAAGTCTCATTTCCCTTGATGTTTCAATAACTTGTTTCTATTTCCAATCACAGAGGTTGGGTTGTCATCACTGATAATTTCAAATTGGATTAAGTCTCATTTCTCTTGATGTTTCAATAACTTGTTTCTTCTCTAGGGGTTTTGTTAATGAATCCGCCAAATTCATTTCTGATCTCACATAATCGATTGAGATTACACCATTTTTCAACAGCTGCCTTATAATATTATGTAAGGTTTAGTATAATATAAGTTATGATGATGATAAATATAGAGTAATAAGGAACAAATACATTATATGTATCTGACATATATAATGTTCCTTAAAGAAGTAAAATACATATTAGCATGTATTTAATTATGGTTATAATACATATATCATGCTATATGTAAATATATCAATTGTACTTTTACAATGAATAATATAAGTTGGACATATAAACTAGACTAACTACTTAGTTTGTAAGTATAATATATTAAATGTAAATTGGTCCAAGTAAGAAGAGTGAGCATTAGAATACAAAAATAAAAATCAATATCATGCCTCACTTAAGAAAGAAGAAAAGAAAGGATGCTCTAAAAATGGAAGATCAGAAGGGAGCATGCCAAGAAGAAAATGACCAAGTGGAAGTAGAACTCAACATTTGAAGATCTAGTCACTAGACAAACTTCAGGAGTTCAACGTTAAAGGCTGTAGCTTTCAGTTTCTGAGAAATTCGTCTGTTGACAAACTGAAATTTGAACTTTGAGTGTCAGAAGCATTAAATGCGGTTGGTGAACGGATAGTTTCTCAGAGTAACCGTTGGGTAACATCTCCAACGGCTAGATCTTATATCTAACGTCTAATTGTACCACAAAACTATAAATAGAACATCATTTGAACTTATGGGTAACAATCTTAAGAGAGTTTATGTAAAAATGCTGCAACAATTTGTAAAATCCTTCTATCTCAGTATTGTTTGAAAAACCTACCTCAATAGAGTGAACTTTTAATATATTATCTACTATTTAAGAAAGTTTTTATTCTGTAAACATTTCTTTCTACATATTCTGAGTAGAATCTTAGTGTGGGGAAACATTAAGGGATTTACACATCTTGTAAGGGTGTGGGGAGAGTGGCTTCACAAGTGCCCACTGAAACTTGTGAAAATGTACTGAGACTTCACAGGTGCCCGGATCAAACCTGTGGGATATAGTGGAAAATCCTAAGTGGTGGCTTGGGGACTGGATGTAAGCCAAGTGGTTGGGCTGAACCAGTATAAATTGTTGTGTATTGTTCTTTATCTTCTCTAGTCAGTTGCTACACACAACTATCTCTGTTTATCCCTGTTTTGTTGCACTCTTAGTGAAATTGGGTTATGATCTAAAAAAAGCGAAAATCTTGCATCACCCAATTCACCCCCCTCTTGGGTGACTAGTCAACCTAACATATTATGCCTCAATTGAATATGTCTACTCTTGCCATTAAAGACTTTGTTTTTAGCCATAGCTATAGCCGATTGACTATCACAATATAAAGATACTGAAGGTGTTGGTTTTTTCACCTAACAAAATGTCTGCTAAGAAGTTTTTCAACCACTCAGCCTTATTACCAGCCAACTCTATTACAATAAACTCAGAATTCCTTGAGAATTTTGTTAAGATATTTTGCTTGGCTGATCTCCAAGTTACTGTACTACCACCAAGGGTGAATATGGAACCACTAGTGGATTTGGTTTCATCTAAATCTGAGATCCAGTTAGCATCACTGTATCCTTCTAATATAGTGGGAAATCCACTATAAAATGTACCATAATTAATGGTACCTCTTAAATATCTCATAACTCTAGCAAGAGCTAACAAATGGTCATCACTTGGACGGTGAGTATATCTGCTTAATCTATAAACAGCATATGCTATATCAGGTATAGTAAAATTCATCAAATGCAACAGACTCCCAATAATCTGTGTATACTCAGATTGAGCCACTGGATCACCTTTATATTTTACTAATTTTGTGCCAGAATCATAAGGAGTACTCAAAGAAGTATCATCAAAATATCCAAACTTTCTAAGAATTTTTTCAACATAATGTTTTTGTGATAATAAAATGTCATTTTCATTCCTTATGATTTTAACACCTAAAATCACTTTTGCTTTACCCATATCTTTCGTATCAAAATTTGATGCTAAGAAACTTTTAGTTTCTTCCACTACATCCAAGCTAGTACCACAGATAAGCATGTCATTCACATACAAACAGATAATTACACAATCACTATTTATTATTTTTGTGTAAACACATCTTTCTTTTTCAATAGTAGAAAAAACACTACTTAACAATACTTGATCAAGTTTCTCATATCATTGTTTAGGCGTTTGTTTCAAACCATACAAAGATTTAACAAGTTTGCACACTTTATTTTCTTGCCCAGGAACAAAACCCTTCAGATTGTTTCATATAAATCTCTTCTTCTAAATCATCATTTAGAAAGGTTGTTTTAACATTCATTTGATTAATATAAAGCTTATGAGTTGAAAGCAAAGCAATCAAAATTCTTATTAAAGAAATCCTTATAACAGGAGAAAAAGTATAAAAGTAATCAATATTTTGTTTTTCTGAAAAACCTTTGACTACTAGTCTTGTTTTATATTTATCAATAGATCTATCAGGATTGTACTTCTTTTGGAAAACCTATTTACACCCAATAGGTTTTGCTCATGGAGGCAAATCTACTAAAACCCATATTTTGTTTTGGATAAGAGAATTTATTTAAGCTTCAATTGCCTCTTTCCACAACTTAGTGTCAAGAAAAGAAATAGCTTCATAAAAATTTGAAGGTTCTTCTTGAACTAAGTAAGTGTAAAAATCATTTCCAAAAAAAGTTTCTTTTCTTTGTCTCTTACTTCTTCTTAAGTTTTCAACCAAATTTTCATTTGAGATATTATCATGAAAAAAAGATAGATTTTCAACTCTTTGAGAAGCATGCTGAACTTTTAAAGGAAAAATATTTTCAAAAAAATCTGCAACTTTATATATTTTGTAAAAAACAAGCAGATAATAAAGTTTCAACCCACAAATTATTTGATGCAGATGAACTTACTAGTAAAGCATTTATCATCTCTTTCAAAGTTCTATTTTTTCTTTCAGCAACACCATTGGATTCAGGTGAATATGAAGGAGTTATTTCATGAATAATTCCCTCTTTTTCACAAAATTCATTAAATAAAACAAATTCTCCTCCTCTATCTGACCTGACCCTTTTAATTTTTCTATTTAATTGGTTTTTAACATTTGCTTTGTATAAAAGAAATTTATCAAAAGCTTTATTTTTATTTCTCAACAAATACACTTTAGTATATCTTGAAAAACCATCAATAAATGTTACAAAGAATCCTTTTCCACTTCTTGTCATAGTTTATTCCAAATCACCCAAATCAGTGTGTATAAAAAAAAGTAACTCAGTTTCTCTTTGGGTAGAAAAATGAGACTTTTTGGTTAATTTAGCTTTAGCACAAATTTCACATTTATTTAAAAAATTATTTTTCTTTACAGTGATTAAATCAAGTTTGCGCATTTTCTTTAATTATTGTTTACTAACATATCCTAAACGTGCGTGCCATAAATCAAAAGAATTAATCATAAACACATGCGAATAAGTAGAAGATAATGCATTCTCATTCATTTCAACATTAAGAACAAACATGATTACAATAACCTTTTCAAACAAACACATTGTTCTTTATTATTACAATCTTATCAGATTTGAGTGACACTTTAACCCCAGATTTTCCTAATAGAGTTATAGAAACTAAGTTTGCTCTAACATCAGGCACGTGAAGAACATCATTCAAAGACAAGGTCTTTTCAGATGTGAGGTTGAGTTCAACCTTTCCTTTCCCAAGAACTTTAGCAGTTCGAGAATCAGTAAGGTAAACATAATTTTCTCCTTCCTTAGTAGGATTGTAGAAGGTGAATATCTCTTTGTTGGCACAGACGTTCCTGGTAGCCCCAGAGTCTACCACCCATTTCTTCACATTAAAAATAATGAGAGTTTGAGGAACAATTGCAATAATGATCTCATCATTATCACTGTCATCTCCTTGAACCAAATTTGCACTTGGCTTGGAAGGATTATCACATTTCACTCTCTTCCTGCACTAAGCAGCATGATGACCTGGTTTTCCACAAACAAAACAATTGCCTTTCTTCTTGAACTTGGGTTTAGAATCATTGGATTTGTAATCAAGCTTTTTCTTAGAATCATTCTTTGATGTAGAACCATACATTTTGTTGCGAGGCTTTGTCTTCACCAGGTTTGCTTTGGAAGCCAACTCCTTTCCTTTTGCAGTTCGACTTTTGTAATACCTTACCTCCTGACACCTCCTGACTTGACTAAAAACTTCAAAACTCAACCAAATGCAACTCAAACATCTCAAGATAACTCCTCACTACCTCAGAATAGCGGAAACAAACCCAAAAATGCCAGAAAATTGGTTGGGGCCACGACCGCTACAGTACTGCCATGGCTCCAGCCTCCCCTATTTCTCCATCGCTTCTAGCTTCACTGGCGCCGTGGTGCCCCATGCTAATATCTCATATCAGTAACTTTCATACTTCGGCGAACTTCTGACGTACATAACTTTATGTTCCGACCTCCGATTGACTTAATTCCAACTCCTACAAGTCAGTTTAATCCCAATCTAGTCATAGACACCCTTTTTACCTTAATCCAACTCCATATGGAGATTCTGGACCCTTAATACTGTTTTGACCACTTATTGACCAAAACTCACTGCTAACCACCTCCAAATGCCACCAAAGACAACTGGCCGCTCAAATACCATTCACACAAGTTCAAAGCCCCCAAATCAACTTGTTCAAAGAGGTTTCACCCTAAAGGAACCACTACTCTGAGATTTGACCCATTGGAACCCTTATTTGACAAAACAGGCTACAGGCCCTAAAACATACCAATCAGGCCCAATTCCAACTTTCATCACACATAACATACATAACCATACATTCATCCATAACAATCCTTACAATGTCATACATCCATTACAAAATCTTCTATCCTACTTGGCATAAGATACAATATCTAATTTACAAATACTACATAGACTATTCCTACGTACATAGCTACTCCCGTGTCTTCTCCTGACTAGTACCAGAACTGTCACCTGAAAGATTCGTTCATAGGAGAGGGGTGTGAGACAATGTCTCAGTAACCAGGAACAACCACACACACACATATATATCTCATGCAATTCATGTATACAATGTGAAATGAATGGTATGCATGTCTCCCACACACACACATATAGCTATCATCATAACAGGATATTTCATATAGGTAACTCCCTTCCAACAGTCGGTAAAGACCTATTCCGGGACATTACCAAGCTCAGCTTACACTAATGCAACCCAGCCAATGGTGATACTAGAACTCGGACCGTGGCTCTCCTTTCCCTGGACCATCACGAATTAATGGTAATTTAGGGAAGGTGCATCTCCAAGTCCACTGCCACCTGACTCTTTCAAGGAGAGGATTTAGTGACAGCAATATTTTATCATATCATATTGTCCTCTGCCGCTTGGCTCTCCCATGGAGAGGATTTAGCGACAGAGATCTTTATCATATCATCATCATCAATCTCTCACTATGTAATCATATGGTGATGATGCCAATGTCATGCCAACATGCCTTTACACACATATATACATCATTATCATCACAATCATATGGACATGCTAGCATGCAATGATATGGGAATGCTACATATCACAATATATATATACAATCATCATACATCAACTAGCCATGCATACCGCGATATATATAGAAAAACCATATACATACATAATCAATATCGTGGTATGAAAAAAAACATGCATATATACACAATTATATGTACTGTCATACGATACAAACAATATAATACAAATATACACTCGGTTACCTTAAGTTGTCAATACCACATACATGAGTTCCACAAACTTCTCAAATGCCCAACACGCTTGAACCCCTCTCGGTTAACCAAACAACCTTCATAATAATATAATTCTTCTATTAACACAATATACTATTAAATCAAATATCACAATTCAACCACTTTAGGTTAACCCAAGGTTCCAACACCCCTTTCATGCATTATTAAACTCTTAGGGACCATTCAAACACTACTTAAACACATACTCTTCGAATTCCCTAGAGCCTAAACCGAAAATAACCTAGGGTTAAGCTCAAATCATGCATAAACCCTTCAAAACTCACATCCAACTAACAAGAATACCGAAACGCACTTCATTAACCTCATTTTATCTATTTCAATTGGTGGATTTTATCCCAAACCGGAAATCCAACCTCAAAATCGAAAAACCCCAAATTCCAACTGAAGAAATGGAGAAAGAGAAGCAGAAAACGCTTACCAACTTGAATCCAAACTTCTAGAGGCTGAAAACAACTCATAATGGCCGGAAAACACAAATTCTAGTAGAACTCCTCGTCGCCCCCTCCGATTTCTTTCTTTCCGATCGTTCTAAATTATCCGAATTTAAACAAAATTCCTGATCCTCGTCGCGGCTCCACCAATTTTAGCTGAAACAACACCACTGGAAAGGCTCTCGCCACGGCAGCCCTGCTTCTCGCCATGGCATGAAGCTCTTCCAGACTCCACTTGAGCCTTCCTTCGTCCTGTTTTCCTCCGATCCTAAACATAGCGCTAAGAAAAATATTATGAGGGTTGTTACAACTTTCCCTCTAGTTAGTATCCTCAATGATGTTATGAGTGATGAGGTCTGATAGAGATAGTTGTTTTTGTTTGTGTTTCAATTGTTGTTTATAGTCATTCCATGATTCCGGCAGCTTCTTGATTAGTATCCCAACAATGAACTTATTAGGGAGGTTGATTTTTTTAGCACGCAGCTCTTTCAGTAACTTATGGTACTCATTGATTTACATCTTGATGTCCTTGTCCTCAGTCATCTCCCCCTTGTAGAAGTTTCCAACAACAAACTTTTGTTTGCCAACATCCTCAGCAATATACTTAGCAACTAGTAAATCCCAAATTGTATTTGCCTCCTTATAGACACAGTACATATTGAATAGATCATTAGATAAAGTACTAATAATTGTGTGTCTACAGACCTTATTGGCATGTTCCTAAGTAGTTTCTAGTTTTGGTCAGCATCAAGAGCAGGTTGAGATTGGGTCAACGCCATTGCAACTCCATGCATGGCAAAGATAGAGAAGATCCGCTCTTGCCACCTTTTGAAATTCTTCTCATCAAACACCTCAATTTTGGATATGTCCAGAAACGGCTTGGGCATTGATATAGCTGGAACAACAGTGGGAATGTAGCCTCCAGAACCACCAGAACTTGCAGCCTCAACGTTAACATGATTAGCAGAATGTGACTCCATAATAACTCTTAAGATTATTGGCTACAATAAACAAAATGTTAGTATAAATCAACCCAAGTCGTGCCTGAGGACACTATCCTTAAGAGTTATTCCGCCACAAGTCGACAACTTCTCAGGATTAAACGGATTTTTCTTGTCGAAATAAGACTTCAGAACAGCATAAAAGAAATGAAGAGAAGCTCAGGAAAGTAGAGAGGAAGAGAAGAGAAGCTTCAAATGTTGTCCGTGAACTTAGTGCATCGAACCCTTTAGTAGAGCTTGGTATTTATAGGCTCTAAAAGGCACTTGAATGTTAGGCAGCAATCAAAATTGTCAATAGCAATTAAACGGTCAGTTTTGAACGTTAGGAGACAAAGTGATTGAGCCGAATCTGTTTCTAAACATTAGACATAAATAGCAATCAGTTTCTAAACATTGAAAGGACAATGAAATAATGGTAAATTAAGGCTCCAACGTTCTAGACATCAAATCCCAATGTTCCAGAAACTAAAGGCTTCAAATCCGAAACTGTTAAAAAATAAGGTTTTCTGGTAAGTTAAAAATATTTTAAATTTTTCAAAAAAATATTTAAACAAAAATGCCCAATCTTGCGTTTAACTTGTGCACGAGGGGGAAATCAAAAATTTTGAACTACGTTGACCTGTTGTTGTGCGCGCGAACCCACTCCTTCTCTTAGCCCTTTTACTAGCCCACTAACACACCTTAGTATTTATACACTAAGGCCCTATTTTGTTTAAACAATGTAGGACTTCTTTTAACACGTACAAAATGCGCTTATATTCTAACACAGTCTTATCGTACCAAATGAAGTAATGGAGACAGGAGACTTCCATGTCCAGTGTAATCTCATCATGGTTATGTGAAAAACGAAAGAAAGAGAGAGAGCTTACTCTACTTAGCATTTGATTGGTTGGATTTTTTTTTTGTTTATTTTTTTTAAGGGAGAGGAAGGGATTATATCCACTCCCTTTGTTTGACTCAAAATATTGGAGGTGATTAGATCACCTCTAATCTCCGCCCCTTTTATTAAATCCCCCCAATTAGGATTTTTTTTTAAGGAGAAAGAGCATTTATTACTCAATTCCCTTATAAACCAAATAAAATTTTATTAAAATTTCTTCCCTTTCAATCTCACAAAATAAAAAAATTTCAAAACCCCTCTAATCTCTTCCTCTTTAATCTCCTCCATTAAAAACCCATCTAATCCCCTCTCCTCCAATCCCCTCAACTGAACCAAACAGACCCTTATATATTTTGTGTTTTGTTGCTAAGAAAAAGAAAAAAAAAAGATTTTGTGTTGAAATTTAAGGTTATTTATTTATTTTTTTTTGGGATTGCTTTTCTATATATTGCATTGAGTAATGAACAATAATATAGGTAGCGAATAAAATAAATACCATATATTTGATTTAATTTCCCTCATATCCTTAATGTAAATCACTTTCAATTACTTCATAAGAACTAAGAAAGATTACTTGCATTAAGAAAATTGTCTAACATTTGATTTAATTTCCATTCTTACCCCTAATTAATACCATATATTTAAACTTTCTAAAGTAATTAATGTTTTAGAAAACAATTTTTGGAAAGATCCAAGAAGGACATTTTCGAATAAAGTAATTAATACGTCACAAACTTTTATAAAGTAAATTATGTTTGGGACCATAAAATTCTTATAGAATGTGACTTATATAAAGAACCGAAAAGAGTATAAATTTTGTATTTTTTTTTATCAATTTGAATCTTTTATTTATTTTAAAGACCAACAAATAATAGTTATCTTTAATTTGAATCATTTAAATTGAA
The DNA here is from genome assembly GCA_026686845.1 of Adenanthera pavonina. Classification (NCBI taxonomy): domain Eukaryota; kingdom Viridiplantae; phylum Streptophyta; class Magnoliopsida; order Fabales; family Fabaceae; genus Adenanthera; species Adenanthera pavonina. Next base: position 5,326,396 of record JAIVEN010000033.1, on the reverse strand, counting down.
TTTAAATAGATCATATTTTATTTTTTAAATTTATAGTTTTTTATTTTAAATCATAAAATATAAAATAAAAATATTTTTTAACTACAAATTTTTTAAAAATAATATCTTTAAATTTTAAAAAATTAAAAATTAAAATATTTAAATTAAATTTAAATAAATTATTTAAAAAATATACACAAACTCTTCCTTCTTAAAAATGAACAAAGGATACAAAGAAAAAAGTGTAGACAACAACAAAAAATAAATAACAAAGAATAATTTTAATCTTTTTATTAAAAATAAATAAACTATAAAATAAAAATATTTTTTCAATTATCAACTTACAAACTAATATTAAAATTAAAACTTAAGTTTTAAAATTTAAGTAAAATTTTAAACGATATATATAAATTAATTATCTTTTCTTTTAATCCAACGTAATGATCTTGCAAGTAAAATAATGAAAATATGTGGGTCTATTTGATAATATTTTTTATTTTATTATTCTCAATTAAAATTATTTTTGAGAATAAGTTTTAAAAACAAGAAAATGATAAAATCTATTTTAAAAATTGTTCTCAAATCCAGTGAATGATAGTTGAGTTATTTAAAATTTATAATTTTACTATTAATAAAGTGAGTGTTTTTCATTTTTTTTATATTTTTTAAAATAAAAATCACAAAATATTTTAAAAATATTAATAAGTTATTCAAAATTTATAATTTTACTAATAAAATTTTCTATTTTTTATCTTTTAAAATAATTTATAAAAAATTAACTTTTTAAAAAAGTTTTTTTAATTTCAAAATTGAAAAATTGTTTTCAACAAACGGGGCCTGAAATTCCCAGTGGGTTCTCCCTTCTTGTTCTTCTTGTTCACTTCGTTAGTCTTGTTCCCTCTTTCTTCCCTTCTCACGCCGCAAAGGAGAGCAACAGCAGGAGACCTGACCACCATTGTTGGTCATCTTCCGAGCTCTCTTTCTGTCATCTTCCTCTTTTACGTCTCTAGATATAGTAGTAAGTGTTCGGTTTTGAGCTTCTTCTTCGTTGGTCTGCCATTCTCTTGCCCCAGTTGTTTGAAAAAGAGTTAACTTCATTGATGGTAAGGCTTTCGTTGCGAATCTTTGTCCTGATCGAATGGTTGCCGATATCCTTCTTCCAATAATACAAATTTAGGATCTTTATTCAATCTATGGCTAATGGATTGCTATTGATTTCAATTTGGCAGCAAATTCATTATCATAGATGTCTTACTCGTACGCATTCGTTCGCAGCATACCTCCATTAGCTTTCACAGCGTCTAAACTGTAAATAGAGCAGAGCAATCAGGCGCCCCATGTTTGCTATACCAATTTTGCCGTCTTCTCGATGAAATTTAGGGGTTTTAATCGAAGACCTTGGACGAAATCTAGTGATTCAAGAAGAAATATTGGAACTGACTCTATATGTGGGCGTAAAAGCAACCCCATTGATGGCGTGGGGAAGCAGATGACTCTTTTATTCTTCACATCCCGATCTTCCAGTGTCTCAGATTCTAAGATAGCCATTGCCCATTACCATGGTCTTGTTCAGATAAGATCTGACCCGAGGCCTTTGGAGGACAAAGAGTTGATCAGAAGAGCTGACGCCTGGTTTGTTAAGATTGTGTGTACTATTTTTGTCCGCTCAAACTCATTAGATAGATTTTTGGGCTATTTTAGTAAGCACTTGACTCCTTTACTCGTGTTTGAGGTTATTAATAGGCTAAACAATCCAAAGTTGGGTTTGGGATTCTTTATGTTATGTAGGGAAAGATTGAATATCACTCATTCTCTCTGGACATATAATATGCTTTTGAGTTCACTCTGTCGAGCTGGTCTCTACGATTCAGTAAAAATGGTGTATGACTGTATGAAGTTGGATGGGCAATTGCCAGATAGTTGGCTGTTGGGATTTTTGGTGTCATCTTATGCACAAGCAGACAGGTTTGATGTTTCAAAGGAATTGCTTGATGATATCAAGTCCAGTAAGTTTGAAATAAGTGCTGTTGTTTATAATGATTTGTTTAGCACCTTGGTTAAACAGAATAAAGTAGATGATGCCATTACCTTATTTAGGAAGCATATGGGATCACATTTTCGTCCTGAAACTTGCACCTTCAATATTTTAATGCGAGGTCTTTGCAGAGCTGGAGAAACTGATGAAGCCATAAAGCTGCTTAATGAGATGAGCAGCTGTGGTTGTTCCCCTGATTTAGTTACATTTAACACTCTCATACATGGTTTTTGTAGAATTAATGAGGTCGATAGAGCAAAGAATCTACTAAAACATGTTTATTTAAAAGGTCAGTTTGCCCCTGATGTTGTTAGTTATACAACAATAATATCAGGTTATAGCAAGTTGTCTAAGATGGAGGAGGCTGCTAGTCTTTATGATGAAATGATTAGATCTGGAGTTAAACCTAATGAAGTCACTTTTAATGCTCTTATTAATGGCTTTGGTAAGGCTGGTGACATGGCATCTGCACTAGCCATCTTTGAGAAGATGCCCTTTCACAGTTGTGCTCCTGATGTTGTTACTCTTACTTCCCTAATTGATGGATATTGTCGTATTGGACAGGTGAATCATGGCTTAGACCTGTGGCATGAAATGAATGTTAAAAATATCCACCCAAATATATATACTTTCTCTGTTCTTATCAGTGCTTTGTGCAAAAACAACCGACTGCATGAAGCTCGTGACCTTTTAAGATTATTGAAGCAAAGAGACATTGTTCCAAAGCCATTTATGTACAATCCTGTCGTTGATGGATACTGCAAGTCTGGGAATGTTGATGAGGCTAATGCAATTGCAGCAGAAATGGAGCAGAATAGGTGCAAACCTGATAAGGTGACATTTACAATTCTTATTATTGGTCATTGTATGAAAGGAAGAATGCTTGAAGCAATTGGTATCTATCACAGGATGTTGGCAGTTGGTTGTGCTCCTGATGATATCACTGTAAATTCTTTGAGATCCTGTCTTTTGAAGGCTGGAATGCCTGGGGAGGCTGCCCAAATTAAGCAAGCTCTAGTTGAGAACAAGACACCTAAATCATCGAAAATGTTTTATCATCCAATGACAAATGCTGATATGCCCATTGTAAGAGGTCTTTAACTATACCTGGTATAAAACATGTAGAGGTCCAAGTTCCATTTCAAATTGATATCGGAGACATATTCAGATACTTATTCTTTGTAGCTTTAGGCTGGCATTGTTGGTAGTCTTTTTTAAGTTCAAGTAACTCCTAGATGGAAGAGCAATAGAATTGGATTTTCCATCGGATTGGAAGAATGCACTGAAAATTGTAAGGAATTTGTTACTGCAGCCATACATGCGATTGATGTTATCATTACAAATGTCATATACTAATCCTCTTTCTTTATCAGTTTTTCTTCAAGTAAGAATAGAAAATTCTGGCAAAGGAAGCAGAGAAAACTAATTTGCAAGCAAAATTTAAGGTATTACCACTAACAACTTAATAAACTTTCAGAAGATTTCCATTTCTTGGTTTTCCACTAGCAGCTTGTTCTCTGTTTTTTCTTGTGTTGGATATGTGGCAGAAATAGTGTCCTCTGCAAAACTTTATTTACTGATTTCCAATGAGCTTTGAAAAGAATTCTGATTCTTGGTTTGGTTTTCCTACTGCTTAATTTGGTTAGATCTTGACTATGTGCATTGCATTGAACAAGATGTGGAATTGATTGGAACCGGAAAAGTATCTTTCAGAATCCAATCTCTTGTTGCATCCCGTAGAATTGACATGTGAGGTTGAACCTTTAATTATTTTGCTGCATACATGTTGGACGTTATTGATAGATTTTTTGTATGTATTTGTATAGCTTTGGGAAATAGATGAGGCTACTTTTTGATTTAGGGTGTTGAACAATCCATTTTTTAGTGGGTTAGATTGCAATTCATGCCACAAGTGATACTTTATCTCATGTATTTGCTAATTAATTCATGATTTGATGATATTGTTTGGTGGTTTCTTATGTTTTAGTCTTCCTTGCTTCTGGGTTTTAGGTTCCATTGCATTAGGATTTAAGGTTATAATTGTTTTGTTTTTCTTTTACATGCTTAGTTCTGGAAACAATCATCCTTTTCCACTAGCTTTTTCTCTGTTGTGGTTTGTTTTCCATTTGAAAATTAAAATTTCTCATTAGCTTTTTTTAAGACAATTTTCCCTTTAAATCCTATATATTGGAAGCTCAATTCACAAACTTTATCTTCTTCTTATTTTGGCAGTATTGTGTGTTTATGAGTTATGCTGATTGTCAAGTTACAAACAGAAGAAGAAAAAGAAGAATAGATGAACTCTTACATATTAGAAAACCATGTCAGTTTAGCATATAATGTGTAGCAATACCATACATCTATTCCACCATTTAAAATTGACAATCACAATTCTTGTTGCTTTATTGTATGATTAGAATCTACTTGCATTTTGATATGTATAGAACAGATAATAGAGAGAGAAAGAGAGGAAAGAAGAAGAGAAACAGAGGAGAGAAGAGGAGGGAGTAAGGGAAGAGAGAGAGGGAGAGATAGAGAGCAGGAGGAATAAGAGGAATAATGAAAATTGTATTATCAACTTCCCTGACACCATTTACATCCTTGCTTATCCTTTATATAGTCGTTGATAACTAACGGCTACAAACTAACTAACTAACCAAAATCATGATAAACTATTTATTACATATCACACTTTCAGGTGCCAAAATTTAAAATGGCATATCTATATTGCATAAAAAAAGTTTCATGTATTGTTCGTCCCACTGTTCCTATACTTGCATATCTATTGACTACTTTACTCCTTGACAATATGCGTTTTACTATTTGCAACCACAGTGCATGTTTGTGAGCAACTATTATGCTGAGGTTGATGAAACTGTTTAGTTTTTTTAATTAATTTATCTTTTTCTAATCTTGGTGAATACTATATATGAATAGTTGGTTTTTGATAGAATACAATGGTGTCATGGCATTGTATAATCCATTTAGCTGACCTCATTTATGTATCTATTTTATTCTGGCCTCCATCGTCAATGGGTGCATGCAAATTGAAGCGTGGTTGTCAATTCTCATTATAAATAGTCAGCTAAAATTCAAAATTTTAATGAGTTCAGATAATTTACATATAATATGATGTATCAATAATATATTTTCTCATGTTCACAGGAGATCATGGTTCCAAAGGCTAATAAGAAATGATGACATAGTTTTCGGCTTGATTCATTTTAAGTTTTTTTATCCAGGAGGATAGCTGATGAAAAGGTTGTGCATGACAGAAAAGTTTCCAGTGAAACCCTTTTTTCTTGCTTTAATTAGTGATTATATTTCCCCTACACAGTCTTTGATTTGGCTTTGTGATGTTTTGAATGATAAAGCCCTTCATAGATTTAGGATCCAATCAGATGACTTATACAAGTTAGGAGATTTACTAGCTGAATGGCTTCAGAGCAATTTGTTTCCATGATACTTTAAAAACTTCAATTGATTTTTATCACTGTTTTGACCTCTTTATTCTTTTACAGCTGGGATTCATTTCTTCAAGTGAAGAAAAAGAAAGAGTTGGATGAAAAATAATCCAATTTGGCTAATACACTGGGGCATGTAATGAATCTACTCATGTTTACAAGTAAGGAACAATGCTACTTTACATGTTAATACTTCCTACTACACATAGATCAAACAAATTTAATGGAAACAGCTGAGCACACAGCAAATGGACCTCTAAGTCTAATCCAAGATCTAAGATTATATGTAAAACTTGGAGGAAGCTGAAACATTCACAGGCCTTATACAGTTTGGCTTCTTCCTAGGGTCTGCTTTTGCTGTTTTTTCTGTTTCTTTTTTATCTGTAAATTTGAATTTCAAACTTCAAATTTTATCTTAGATCAAGCCCCCAGTTGCCGCCTCAGGTATTAGAAGTAGCATTCAATGGAAAAGGAAACAGATCAGTAGGGAGATAGATTAAGAGAAACAAACAGAACAATAGGGAGACTAGAGGCATCACCGGCGCTTACAAACACTGGGCACCTTTGTTGTTCTCCTACCAAGTAGATCCATGGGATTCTCTAGGTAATCTGTTATATTTATTTCTTCCTTTCATTTTCAAGTCATTTGGGCTTATTGGGTTTGTGTCCAGTTGAATTTCATTCTTGAGTTCATCTTTCTCTGTGAGGTGAGTTGATTCCAATAAAAATTGCACTCTTATGGCATTTGGGCACTTTTGGCTGACATTTGTGACCTTTCAATGCTGTCTTTGCTTGATCTGTTGCCTGGAACCATTTCTTTATACACTTTTCACACATTAAGCATTCTTGAAGAAGAATTTTTTTAAGCCTCACAAACTTGGAAGATTTGGGCTTATTTATATATTGTCCATTTCTATTTTTGTTGAAACCTCAAATTCACATATTTTTTGTTTATCGAATCTACATTTGGATTCCTACCTTTAGAGTGCACAACATCTTAGTTACTTAATCATTATTATGTAAAATTTATTTCTTGCCTGTTTTCTTCTGATCTTCTATCAAGTTCTGCTGCTTCAACTTAATTGTTAAAGTATCTTAGAATCTAGATATTGTTCCTACTTTATATATTTCTTTATTCTTATGAGAGTTTGGTGGCATTGTCAAAACTGGTGACATGTTACCTGGGAAGCTTCAAGCCTTTAATATCCCAAGATAAAAGATTTCACATCACTAATAGATGAGGTCAGCAGCATCCCTGTTGGCTATTGCACAGGTCTCCGACCCTTTTTTTTTTTTTTGATAAAAATCTGACCTTTTTTTATTGAATGGTTATAAATTCAATCTAATACCACAAGTATGGTTGGGATATCATTCAATTTAAGTCTTCATGCTCAGTATCTTGAGTTCATTGCAGTAAATTAGTTGGAACTAATGGCACTAATACTATGCATGTATGAAAGAGCTTTGCAGAATATGAAAAGGATATAGGAGTGTTCAAAACTGAACCAAAACAATTGAATGAATCCAAACAGGCCAAAACTGAAAAATAAAGTCAAAAATTGATTTTTCTCATGTGCAAATCAATTTAATTAGGGTTTGGTTGTCAGTTTGGCTTGGTTTAGTTTGGTTAAAATTTGAACCAAATGGTGAAGTATTTCTTTTTCTGGGTGATGATTGAAAAATGCATCGAGTCAACAGTAATATGATATTCCGGAGATTTTTTTCAGCCAATATGTTCTTGAGAGTGATTTTCCTACTATAAAAGTCGAACTAAACTAACCAAACCAAACTATTTATTGTTATGTTTTGAAATTTTAAATACTAAAAAAAAAAGAAGTTTCAAGTGTGCCCAGATAGAATCCTGCCATCGGTGGAACTTTCAATACTTGATTATTTGAAGGTCCTGATTTAGTTCTTAGTAACCAAGAATGTTTAATTGGAATTGTTATTTTAATTTTGTCTGTCTCTCACCCTCACATATACATCTTAGAAGAATTAGCATAATTATATGTTATGTTCTGTTTCTTCGTTTGGAGTCATAGTTTTTATATATTTTCTATTACATAGACACAGAAATCTGTTCAAACTGTTGTCAATACAATTTGGACACTGCCAGCAGTGGTAAATGCAGATAAATGAAACAGTTCTAAACGTTAATAATTTGAATCTTATTTATAGGCGCTATTATTTTCATGTTTTCCAGGTGATGCATAAAAGTGTTGAGCTTCTATTATGGGACTAAATTACAATACAACTTTGAACAATACCTGGTGTTCGTGATAAGTACTCGTACAAAGCTTATTTAGTTCATTTTTCAACCATTTGATATTTGGTACTAACGGCTCTCCCGGACTCAAGCTGCATCAGGCTCCAAATGAGGGGGAAATCTCCTCCCTTGGTTTTTCTATTTATAATACTCAAATTTAAGATTTTGTTTAAAAGATATTGAGTTCCTTCCACTGCACAATTGTCATTTGTTTTTTGAGAGTTATTTGTAAATTATTTGGGGAGCTCAATTAAATGTCAATGACATTATCAATGAAGGATTACAGTTCACAGGGATTCCAATGCTGCAATTTGTTTCTTGATGAAGTCTAGAGCTGCTCTGTTTTGAAGTAATATTTCTTTTCTCTTTGTATTCAATTTCTTTTTAGCAAGTGAACATGATTTAAATGTTGGCCAAAAATTTATGATTCAGATAACATAGGAGCTGTAATGATGCTGAAGATTAATATCTCAGCTGAAAGGAGCTGAAAAGAATTTCTTTTTTTGCCACAAGGAAAATTGTTGAGAAAGGAACTTTCATACTGTAGATTATCAGATTGGTTGACCATTCTTTAGATTGTCATACTTAAATTGGATTTTAACTAATTTGAGTTAAGTCAGGTAAAATTACAAAAATAGTAAATATTTCCCGACAAATTTTATCACAGCTGAATAAATTCAACAAAATCATGAAATTATGATTCATTTAAGTAGATAACATTATGATCTCTCTCACAGAAAAAAAAAAATTAAACATGTTGTGTATGGGTTTTTGACTACATAAATTAAACTAATTTCAAGATAATGGTATACATTTAGAGTGCTTTATAAATTGGAGTTACGTCTCTTCTCTTTGCCTCACGAGAGCATTGTTTCTCTCCATTAAGTGAGAGCTTGATTTCAAGAGTGCTTCCCATCTCTTCTCTCCCCCTCTAGTGAAGAGGGGTTCTTAGGTTTGGTCTTTTGTCGTTTTATTCTTTGGTGGCTGTGTTGCTTCTTGGGTTTTGGTGTTTGTGTTAGGGTTGGTTTGGGTGTATGCTGGGTCTTGGGTCTTGGGCTTTGGTCACGTTTTGTTTTTGTAACTTTTGCTTTTATTAATAAATAGCTTCTTCGGGCAAAAAAGGAAGTGCTTCATAAATTCAATGCATACTTTTAAACGTGTGACATAAATGCTTAAAATATATAATCATCAAATAGAAATAATATTGGTACAAAGTCCACCGATGAGTGATTCAAAACATTCAATTTCTTATTACAATTGACAATTTCAAAAACAAAATGAGTGATTGTATGAGACATGAACCATTATATGGACTTTCATTTTTCAAGTTGAATTTTTTTACCATCAAACTAAGATTAGGAAAATCATCGATCCAACGCAACCGGTTTCTCCCCTCTTTGTTAAGCCCTCTTTGTTAAGATATCTACAGGAACCTCATCATTCTTCCCGTCATAAGTCTCCTTGACATCATCCCATATCAGTGAAGGATTGAGAAATTTTAAGGTCATTTAAACACACGAGAAAACAGCGGTGAAGAATGTACATCTGTTTTCATTATAGAGTTTTGATGGTAAAATTACATTTAAAATATTATTAAAGCAATAGAAGATAGATTAATATCAAGTATAGCATTTGAATATATGCTATTGAAGTATTATTTTAGTGGACTTTCTTTTATTCACTAGTCATATTTTAAGGATTAAAAGAATATGTTTTACAAAAATGCCAAATGGGCATGAACAAAGATTCTAGCTGTAAATGAATAATTATCAATAAATACTGAACTAAATCTTCGATTCAGATTCAAGATTGCGATTGGCTACTGACAATGATACTGAAAACAGCAGCTCAGAAAATTCCCCCAACATCTTATTGACTTGTGTAGCAAAGAAGAAAAAAAAAAGCTAATAACATAGGAAAACCTAGATACAAAACAAGATTGCAAGAAACGCAAGTTCATGCAAATGACTATTTATATCCAAATTGTAAACTAGATTCAAAACAGACAGCGATGAACTGAAGCATGTATGATGAAACCACTTCATATGAGACTTGATGAAGCAATTTCATCCCCACTGCGTTTGCGTTTACGGTCCTCTTGCAGATTATCACCCTCCACCTCCTCAGGCACATCTATCAAAGCACAGTAGTCTTTGTCCACTGGAAAATGGCCAATAGTAGCTGGAGACACTGGTTCTGCAACATCTATTGAAATCAAGTTATGCTGCTCTGTAACTGAATGATCATCATTGGTCTTAACTTGTTGATTAATGGGAAGATCATCACTGTTTTCCCCTACAGGATGATCTTGAGAGCTCGTTTCTGGAGTGTCAACAAGAAGAGCTTCAAGGAAAGGCTTGGTAACATGATTTTCCTGAGAGATGAATTTTACATCTAAGATTGGTGTTTTGAAATCCACCACAGAGGAACCACGTGGAAATCCAAGAACATTCTCTATAATGTCTTCATGAGAGGCTTGCTTTGGGACTTCTGTTGCTACGGTGTCTGTGAAGTCGGTGCTTGCACAAACTCCTCCTTCGATGATACTACTAGAGTCACTATCAGTCCAAATGTCACTCGTGGAAAACAAACCATCAATTATCGGACAATTGATACTACTAGAGCGACTATCAGTCCGAAGCAACTTAGGAATGTCACTCGTGGATGACAAACCATCAATTATCAGCCCATTGATACTACAAGTGTCACCACCAGTCCGACGCAACATAGGAATGTCACTCGTGGATGACAAACCATCAATTATCTGACCATTGATATTTCTGCTTTCGTCACCCTCCAGAATATGATCAAAACTCGTTCTTGGATTTTGTTCAGCTAGAACACCAGATTCAACACCCACCCCTTTCTGATCATCTTCTGCAATACTATGTTGACCATATTCTTCAGCTTCCTTGGCAGCCTCATCTGACTCTTCATTAGGATCTCTGCTCACCCTTTCTCCTCTTTCCAAATAAATATTGTGTGAAGTGGACTCTTGGATGTAATCAATACTCTGACTGTCCTTGAGATGGGTTGAATCATTATTCTCTATTTCATTCGAAGTTCTAGGTGAAGCATTATTATTTTCACGATCATCTTCATTTGTAAATTCAGGGGCTCTAACTATAAGACTTTTGGTATACCTTGGAGATTCTAAAGATAGGGAAGATAAAAATCCAGCTAATGCAGAAGCTACAGCATCGTCAATTGACAAATGCTGTCTTTGTTTACCATTTGAAGTTATTTCTAATCCCGATGCTTTATTTTCTTCTTCATCCTCAGCATCAAGAAACTCAGGAGCTGTAACTACAAGACCTGGGAGCAATTGAGTAGTATTTGCTGAATCAGACATGTCATCGGGAGAGACAGATAGTGCTTCAATGTGAGAACCGTTCTTTTCTGATTTTAATCCTCCAGTAACATTATGACCATAACCATTGTCACATGAGTTAGCATCTGATTGAATGCACGAACCATCAGGAGCATAAATTCTAGAGCATGATAACAATCCAGAATTCTGCAATTTGATAGTCAGTGTTTCAAGTTGCCGTTCTACTTGCTGGAGTCTAGCCTCAATGCTGCTTATGGGCATCAGCATTTTCTCTTGAAAGCCCAAACAGATTGCTTCCATCCTGTCCATTCGAGACACAAGCTGTTCCAGGGCCATTTCAATGTTAACACTTAGAGAATCACCATGATTTCTCCCCACAGTAGTAGCTTGTAAGGGTGCGTCCCTATGATTGCCTTCCATTTTAGCACCTTGTGAGGGTGTTTCACTATGATTGCTCTCCATTTTCGTAGCTTGGGAGGTTATACTAAGATTGCTCTCCACAGAAGCATGGTGTAAAAGTATGTCTGATTGAGATGGACCTACACTATCGTCTTTCACCTCTTGCAGCTTCCCTTCTTGATGGTCAGTTTCACTAACCTTTCCTTCTAGCCGGGTGTTAATTACAGAGTCACATGGATGGCTTTTTCCCAAATCAACTTCTGGAAAATATTGCTTTTCCTTTCTAACAGGAGGATACTTTTCATTTATGTGGCTTAGAGCAGTTGTCTTTGATAATTGCATCAGAGTTGGAAGAAACATGGCCATGAGAGAACTGCCAGACGAGTTTTCTGCACTGCTCTCCTGTCTTTCAGAATCAGTTAGATCAACAGGATCAGCAAACATGTAAATCTCATCAACACAAATAAAGCCTTTATTCTGGAGTGAAAGCAGACGAAGTGTGACAGAAATGCAAGGATTTGTGTCAGTAATCTCTGCTGTAGCTTCAAATAGATCCTGAAATTTCAATCAATCAGTATTTTCATTGAGGTAAAAGAAGAAAAATTACCAAAGAAAAATAGAGGAAAACCACAAATAAGAGGAAAAGTTACCTTCCAATAGAAACAAATAAAAGAAAAGTAACAGGGCGAAAAGAGAAGGCCAATAAAAGCACAAGCATTGAGTCAAAGTGTCTTGGTTACAGTTACTATTCTTTTATACCAAATATTGTGATCATTTGTTAAATAAAAGAATTAATTACTAGAAGAAGAGAGTACACATGGCAATAAAAAAATCCTCCTAAGGCAAATAATGAATGGTCATATCTCAAAGGCTCTTCTTTCTCCACAAAATTTGCACATGCATGTATAATTTTTGTATTTTCACTTTCAATTGACCAGGAGTGAGAGAAATATAACAATTCATCAGAAACCAACTAAAAAATTAGAAAAGGAGAGAACATAAGGGCAAATCCCATTCCTTCTGGATCAGTAAAACATCTCTAGGTCAGAAAGAATTAGGATAGTTGAAAAAGTATACTTCCTTAAGTCTCAAATATAAGAAAATTTTGAGAGGGTCGTGCTAATCCAAAATATTTTTAAAAAACGTTGATGTTTGGTGTAATAAATAAGATATTCCAATAATACCCCTCATTAATTTAGGGAAAGTTGTGCCTTTCAATGATCATTAATTGAGAGCAATTCTAGGGAAAAAAAAATGTTTTTCTATATCAAATAAGGTTAACTAACTCCAACTAACAATATTGATATGTGTGAAATAGTTTTTTCCGTTTTCCTTACATTTAAAACTGGAGGGAGTATTAAAGATCACAACTTCTGTGATTTTTTCCCTTAATTTTTATCAACTCCTTAGTCCTTTCCATTCTTCTTGAATCATTTCACTCAAATCAACAACACACAACTCCTTGGCACAAACTAAAGGATAAGATGCCCAATACTAGGAGTCTATAAACAAGCCACCTACGTGTACAAAAGACCCATAAATCAGGAAAGAATGAACCACTACTAAATTGATCTTATTCATTATTCATCTTTGACTCTTTTTTGTTTCTTTTTAACACTCTAATGTAGAAGGAAGACAGCAATTATGAATAATGGGGTTGAAGACCAAGAATACTATGAAATAGAAGAGTAATGAAATGAAATGACATGACAGAATAAGCAATCAATGGAAAGAGTCGATCAGCATACCTGACCGCCTTTTGCTGAGTTGATACAAGATTTTGTCTGCACACCAATGTTTCCCCCATCCAACACAGGAGAATCAGGAACTTTTACATCAACCCAGTCATCTTCATTTCTAATATTTTCTTCAGCTAACTCTTTGTTAAAGCCCTTAATATGTGAAGAAACAACTTCTTCAATATTTAGTGCATGAAGCACTTCACCATCTCTAACAGCAATGCCACAGCGAACAGTACAGAGATACTCATTACTACTCTGCACATCGGGGTTACTGTAAATTTCATACACTCGAGCCGTACTTCGAACATAAATTTGTAAGACCTCATGCTTTTGTGCAAAATTAACTGCAGAAGGAGCAATCTCATCATTTTCTGGTGATTAGTGAAAAATATCAAAGCACGTCTCTCTTTTATCTCAAATCTTTTTCTTCAAAGAAATAAGCTATTACTATTCATCACTGAAAATTAAAGCAAAAGATTTAGTTCAGTGGAGTGGACTTAAACAGCTAGCTAATGGTAAACATACAAGCTTCAAACAGGCACTTGCTTCACAAGAACAAGCATGGCCGAGTTGCTGGACTTGTACGGTAACTTAAAGTAAATCTTCTAACTACAAAAAAGAAAGTTTCTTGCTTCAAAGGAACATTAAAAAAAAAAAAGAAATTGTAAATAGACGTTCATCCAACAGCAGTTTTAATATAAGAAAGAACTTATTGATCAGATTAATGGCCCTGTTTACGAACACATCAAACGCAGAATTCAAATGAAACAAACTTGAATTCGAAAAGCATAATTAAATTCCACCAAAAATATAATTATTTAATTTAAAAAAAAAAAGAAACTCAGCGTCATATACTTATAAATTTTCCCCTACGCATTCATCCAACCCCAAGAAATCCAAATTGGGATAAATTTATCAGGACAGTAAAATTTACAGCTCAAAAGTAAACAAACGGCGAAGCAAACACGGGCTTACTCTTGATCTCACAAGGGCCAGAATCAACTGAAGGCGGATAAAGGATAAGAGAGGATTTGGAGGTCGAATCTACAGCGGTTGCTCCTACTTGATCGCCAACTTCATTGGCCAAAGATGGTGAGGATTCGAAAGTGACGCAGTCTTGAAGAGAGCCAGAAGCAATGGTCCAGTTCGTTTGTGAACTCCAATCGGTCATGCAGGTTTTGGCCTCCGACTCCATCACGGTCGGAGATTCTTTGGGTGTATCTTGGAGGTGTATGGAGAAGATGGGGAATAATATGGCAATTTGGGATTTATGTCATAAACCTCGAAGACGACGTAGGATTTGATAAACTGAGTTTTCCATTTTGTTACCCTATTTTTTTCACTTTTTTTAATAAAATTTTGATCATCATAAGAAAAAAATATGGCAATTTGGGATTTATGTCATAAACCTCGAAGACGACGTAGGATTTGATAAACTGAGTTTTCCATTTTGTTACCCTATTTTTTTCACTTTTTTTAATAAAATTTTGATCATCATAAGAAAAAAATAGAAAAAAATGAGCTTTTGATTCCTATACTTTTACCTAACTTGGAAATAGGTCCCTATGCTTCAATTTTTTTAAACCACTCCCCATACTTTTCACCGTTGGATCCATTGATCCTCATATTTTTGTAAACGGGATAGCGATCCCTAAATAGCATTAATTTGGGCTTATGTGGCTAAGAAAGACTAACGTGGAAGGTGAGTGTTTGACACATAAAATTAATAAGATATAGTGGATGCTTGTGTTGTTGACCTGAACATTATCAAGAAAAACAAGTGCGTGAGAATTTTAAATGAGACTCTTCATTTTATTCAAAGAAAACTAGGGCTCGTGTAATTGAAGAGAAGGGCAATGAAGGGGTAT
Organism: Adenanthera pavonina; assembly: GCA_026686845.1. Taxonomy (NCBI): domain Eukaryota; kingdom Viridiplantae; phylum Streptophyta; class Magnoliopsida; order Fabales; family Fabaceae; genus Adenanthera; species Adenanthera pavonina. The sequence continues at coordinate 5,311,312 of JAIVEN010000033.1, read as the reverse complement.
GTATGGGAAATTGGTATCACATGATATTGAATATCACCGACTTCACTCTCCCCCAATTCCTCTAGAATTATTTGATATTTATTTCTTTCTTCTTTTTATCTGAAAATTAGTGTGGCAGTGAAGAAAGAAAACGCTAGAATAAAAAAGATGATAAGTGGTGATAAAAATAGATCATTCGAGAATGAACTATATGTCCAACTTAGTATAGTATAAATATGTAGCTTACATTAGTTTGTTTATGTGCAGAGTGGATCAACATATTAAAGGGTGTGTGAAATGGCAAGCTTGGGAAATTATAAAGATAAGAAAACTAACATAAGAGGAAAAAACAGTAATTTTGCTTTATTCACAAACTTCAAAGTCCTCAATTTTCCCTTGTTCCACGCATCACCAAACAAAGCAAGTGAAAAAATGATTCTCACATCACAATGCTTTTTTCTCTCACAAATTGGAAGGAAATTTTGCTACAAAGACAAGCAAGAGGAATAAGGGAGGCAACATTGAGACTTTTCATGAAGCAATGATCTTAGGAAAGCAGTCAAAGAAAAAGAATACTGTAAACTTAGAAACCTATGAATTTTATCGAGCCATGGGTGTGAACGTGAGGTCAATAACTAGTAGAATTCCAAAGTCCAATTAATGGTGATGGAAAGCTTAAATACATTCAGGTAATAAACAAGTCCAACACCTAAAAAGTTGTAAAACTTGTAATACATGTATCTTACTATGGGAGAACTGAGTAATAAGATAAATATTAAACTAAACATCAAGTTAATGCATAGCATGTGAGTTACAAATAAAAGTAAAGTATATGTCATTGGTTCTGAAAGTGACATGTTGCTTGTGTTTAAAAGTCCATATAACTAACTACATATGTTCATTATATATACTATCTTACGTATGTGTATAAAATTACTGTATCTTCAAAAGTTCAACCTCACAAGATAAGACATGGCGAAACCCAAAACAACAAATGCATGACTTTAAAAATGTATACCTCTTTAGTTTTTGAATTGGTCTTGTCTCTTAAAACAGTGGCAGAAACTATTCTTTCCTATTAGAAAACTCCAAGAAAGCTTTAAAAAAAATATTTTCCTTGTTTCATGGAATCAAATAGAAGAAGGCATATGTGTATTTAGACTAGTTCTCGAATATTCCTACTGATTTGTAATGATAAATTTGTAGCAGCTCTTTCAACGATTAAAGGTCTCTTAGCTAGTCATCCCTTCACCCATTTGACATCGTGCAAAGGGAACACAAAATACCCAGCCTACACAATTTTTGCTTCTAATGGAAGGAGGCAGTTTCTGTGCTTCATCATCAAATGGCGTGTCACTTGTAGCAGCCCTCATCATCTTCCACATATGTACACCATTAGCCATCTCAATAATGCTAAGGGAGTTAATGATCCTAACTTCAATATATGGAACCACAAGGACAAACAGCTTCAACGGCTGAAAATTCAGGGATCTACTTAAACAAAGGTTCAAATTCTAGGGACTAATTTTAAAACAAGGTGAAACTTTGGGGACTAAAAGTTGTCTTTTCCCTAAAAAATAAAATAAAATTTTTATCACATGTTTGTCCTATGTCAATATATCAAAATAAATAATTGATTTATCATATAAAATTTATAATTAATAAAAATTTATAACAAATCATGCGATTCATCAATAAACTTATCTCAAAACTCCATTAAAAAATGTATATTTAGTTAGAATAGTTTCATGTACCATGCGTGATTTTTCTTTTATGGCTACGTGCAATGCACGATTTTAATTTCTAACATTGGTTACTAGAAAATTACATAAAATCAAAATTATAATCTATTCTAATTTTGTTAATTATATATATAATAAAACTATATGGAAAAAGATAAATTTCACTTAATTCTAAAATTTATATTATATTTGAATATTTTCATTTATAAATAATAATAAATTTGAAACACTTTTATAACATTAAAAAAAGTTGTAAAATTTATTATGAAATTAAATTGTAACTTTAAACAATATAAATAATATAAGTTTTTTTCATTACACACATTTCAAAAATAAAATAATAATAAAAATAATTTAATTTTTATATAATATATTGATAAGTTTAAATTCTTAAATAAACCAAGCCATTACAAGTTTACTAAGGTGGTAAAGGGAGTGTGAAGACAAGAGTTAACGGATGTCATAAAAGATACAACATAGAAGAAACTGAGGACGAAACATATTTTTAAAACTCTTTTTTTTTTTTCTGTTCTCATTTTCATTCTCTTTCTTATTTACATTCTAAAAAAAAAAAAGATTTTGCGTGCCAAATAGGCCATGAAATTTAAGAGCTCCTGGAATTTACATCTCCCCAGGTTTCCTTTGAATTTACATCCCGACGCCATTGCTACTATGTACTAAGTTGGACAGTAAGATTGTCTTCGTTCCTGTGTTTCCAGACATTGCAAAGAGCTAGAATAATTCAAGTAAGGTCAAAAGATCATTTTGCTGAAAGGGAGCGCCAGATAGAATATCTTCAAACCAACTGTTAAGGTTGACAAAGGAGACAGATGAGGGCCTTATCAAGTGACCAAAAACACGATAAAAGTGATAATTTTTTACAAATCAAACAAGGGGAAGGGCACATTTTCTTCTTGAAGAGGTTTAGAGAACTTGTTCTAGGGGAACACTTTTCTTTTTGAAGAGGTTTAGAAAACTGGTTCGAGAAATTTGGAGAAAAAGAAAAGAAAAGGAACATTTTTTGTCATATTTTGTTTTTACAAACCAAATAAAAAGATATGAACATTTTTCCTCCTTTCCTTGAATAAGAGAAAGAAGGAGAAAGGAGGAAAAATACTCCATTTTCCTTGTTTGATTTAAAAAAAATTTGGACAAAAAATTTCTCTTCCTTTCCCTTCAAATCTCTTTATCTAAATAAAAAGTAATTGTCATAAATATAATAATAATCCTGGTAAAAAAAATAAGAATAATAAAATAATTTAAACATATCAATATTAATAGAAAATACTGAACCTACTTGGACTAGTATTATTTACAAACCATGAAATCATAAATAATGTCACTTATTGCTTAAACTTCAAATGGAAAAATGTGTACAATCAGCATACGTTTTTAATCAGCTTCATCTTATTTTTTTCATCTATAACTTGTTTAATCAACTACTTTTTTATGAAATTAATTATACTTAAAAGTTTCTGACTTAACATTTCATCATGAGGTCAGGCCCAAAGAAAAAGACATTTTTCCAACGAAAAGAAAAAAACAAAAACATTTAATCATGTGATTGAAGTCCGAGACTCCTAATGCAGCCTGAGCCACCCAAAATCTTATATATTTGCAATAGCTATAAATTTCCAAAAAAACTACCACACATTTGCAAACTCCATCTTCTGCTTAAGGTTTCTACAATGAATGAATGAATTTCAAAAGTCAATCCCTAACACTAGCTGGTAACTAATGCATTAATAACTTCACGTATAGCATTACACGAGACCAATCCCTTTCTCTCCCAAAAATGGATTTGAAGAATACATGAGACCAATTGATACAAGGGAATAATAGAGATAGCTGCACTTAAAACATGGATTTGAAGAATACGTGTAAACTCAAGCATATATAGCATCCTCTTCCCTTGTTCTGTATGGAGGAGGCAATAGACTGTCTATGTTGGCAAAAAGATCTGCACGACCAGATGGTGGTTCCCCAACGGGCGAATCCAAGACTGAGTCAGGAATTGCTACAAGGGTTTCTTCTAGGAATGATTTGATTGTCTGCATGGATTCAAGAAAAGTTAGTTATTTTTAGCATCTGATGGAATAATAACTGAAGCACAAAGGATTATGACATTTACAGTGAACAAGGTGTTATAGTGATATAAGAAGTTTTGCTAAAATATGGCTACAAACTGCATAATTTTAGTATCTCCAACACAACATCTTGACCTAACTAGCTCAGATAACTATACTGTATGCATTTTATGTATCAAAGCAAAAGAAGGAAGGGCTTCACTATTTCAATACGTGAACATCCCTAATTTCCAAACAGGATATATTTATCACAATATAGGTATTCTTTTGCGGTTACTCTCATTCTCTGCACTAATCAAGTAGTTCAAGGGATACTCTGTGTGTGTGTGTGTGTCCCCATCTTTTTTTTTTGGGGGGGGGGGTTGTTTCGGGTACAACCTATTTCCTCATCATCTTTTTCATGCCTTCCTCTGATCCTAAGCCTACCTCTAATCTCAAAATGTAACTGATATAGATGTTCAAGGGATTATTTTCCGTAGACAGATGAGTCGTTACTTTACTAAAGAAAGGGAGAGACCTCAGAATAGTTTCTTATTCTATTAGTAAACAAGGTAGAATACTAAAAAATCAGTGACAATCATACCACGCCCCATTTACCATCCGGTCATCCCTAAATAGAAATTAGGGAAGAGAACAGCAAAATAAGAGTACATAAGATAAGCTTGATCAAAGTTTACATATGCTGTGTGTTTGTAACTTCATCTAAATTGAAATAAAGTACAAGGACATACTCTTCTAAGTAGCCTGCTGATGGGACCCAATCTACAAATGGTAATCAAAATGCTGGAAACAAGAACAAAACACCTGAACACACTCACAGACATCAATACTCTCTAGTGTTTGAGAGACTAAAGACTCTCCCCAGACATTACTCACGAATTCCTTGCCTTATTCTGACCTAGCACCTACAATTTATACCCACACTCTTTCGTTCTCACAACTCACACACCTCACGCTACTTTGTCTTGGCCCATTAAGTAAGGGCCCATCATTTCCCGGCCCTCGAAGTTTCACCTTGTCCTCAAGGTGGGAATTAGAAGTTCGGATCCGTGGTTTCTTCCCTAAATGACTCATCTTGAGGTTGGTCTCTTCAGTTGTCTTCACAAAGTTATAGGATAACTTAAGTTCATGAGCAGCAGCTTCTAGATCAAAGGCAATGATATCCACCTCATGCCATATAGCTACTGTTTTAGTGTCCTGACTCTTACAGTAACTCCCCAAGAGTTGATTTTGTTCTATCATTTCTCCCTCAAGGTCATAGAAATCCAAAATCCATAGTTCTTGAATATCACAGTAAAGTGGCCAAAGCATAAGTGAGTCAACAAACCTATTGGCCCCTGCAAAAGCTGCTTCATCAACATCTTCAATAAGTGTAAGTGAAGAACACCCACTTGTCACACTCCTTGAACCAAGTGCTAGAAAGGCAAAGCTAGAAAATAGTTGGTTTATAGCATTACCAAATGTTTGTCTCCACCAATTACCCTCTTCAAATGCCCTCATTACCTTGCAAGTTTTGGATCTCAACACACTTGATTCTGGCTCACAAAAATTGATAGTATCATAGTAGTGGCAAGCAATCCACTTGGTACCAAGTTGGTGGTTAAAACTCCAATTTTGCTGCTACAAATTAACTAATGCAGCGGCTCAATATCTCAACAGATGGCAAAGACTGAACAATAGCAATCAATGTAGCCATCCCCTTTGTGCCAAGGGTCAAACATGCTGCGACCACATCTTCTGTTTGCACCTTTGAATCACCAATTCTATCTATGACAGAGTTATAACCCACTCCCACCCCAATTGCTATTTCTGTTTCAAATAAACCTTCTTTGGCCATTAACATGACTATTAGGCACAATGGCATTTCTTTCCCAAATTAGCCTCTCCGAACATGTTCTCAAGGTGGATACACTCCCTTGCCTCTCCTCTTCTCATTGTATATTGACATTAGACAGGGTAGAAGACACACCTGACTTGCTGGACGTTACCAAGAAGCAAGACCACACCCTTCCTCTTTGTGGCTTCAGCTGGATCAGTGTCAAATAGCAGGAAATACCTCGCTATTTTGCCCTGAGCAATAGATGAAAACGAACACACTCTCACCCACACTGAACACTGCACTTCAGCTTGCTGGCAATCGCAAATGGACTCCCAATTGTTGATCCGGTACACCCAACCGTGAAAGAGAGAATCTCCAAATGCACCTTTCCTTGCTGTATCGCCGCTGGCCTATTGAAGCGTTTCTGCCAGTGCAGTGCCCAACTCTGCCGGTGACAACAAAGAAAGGGTAACGTTAAATCCCCTCCATTCGAAGGCGTGAAGTTGCTCAATAAGGCCAACAGAAACAAAGCCCCCCTCTCAGATACAAAACGCGTTGAAACCCTTAGATGTTTGAATAATTAAGGGCATTATTCATGTTTTCAAGAACACTTCTATTTTTTTTTTAACAAAAAAAATCTATTATTTGATAGTCCTGGCTTTTATAAAATATTAAAAATAAAAAATAAAAAAAATAGTACTTCCAAACCTATCTTTTAAGTGTTTTATAATTTTTATTTAAAAAAATTTAAAAATATATAAAAAATAATTCTCATTAATAATAAAGTTATAAATTTTAAATAATTCATTTAACATTTATTATTATAAAATAATTATTTAAACAATTTTTTTATTTTTTTATTTTAAAATTTTATTTTAAAAAACTATTTTAAAAGCATATAAATAGAAACGCAATCATGCAAGTCCGAAGTTTTTTTCTTCCTCTTTAAGGCCCAAGCCAATCAACTGCATCTTAACCATAGGTATGATTGTTGGCTGTGTTAACCTACTTTAAAGAATTATTAAGTTATTGGGCCCAACGAGGATTTCTTCTTCCACTAACTTTTGGGCTTCTACCCCACTTAATTTTCCCTACCCGGTCCAATATCCATCTTCTCTTCTCATGTTTGCCGTCATCGACACCTTCCATCCGAAAAAATTTTGTCCGTTCTCTTCTCCAGTTTATAGCCTGAATTCTTTCTCGCTCATGACCATTCGCCTGACCCATTGTCTTGGCTTGTTCGATGTTGAATGGCAAATCTGGAGATTTGTTTGGCACTGAAACTATGAATGAAACAGGATTGTCTCCACTCTCTCGTCGACTTTCTATAACTGACGATGAGCCACCAACATGAAACAGCTTCATTGGCTTGCAAATCTCGTTTTTTGGCTTCCTCTCTACTTCTCCATCTTGCATCATTTCCTCAGGTTTGTTATCACAAACCACTGCGTCAAGTGAAGGCCTTATGACACTGTCTTCTTTAGATTTCTCTTCAATTACTATTTTCTGAGACTTCAATTCTTCTTCAGCTTTCTTCTCTGTTTCAGCCTTTTCTTCTTCTTTCTCCCTTCTCAACTCTTCTTTTATATCTTTGATGGCTTCTTGCATTTCCATCGTCTTTTCTTCCACATGATTCATCTTCTCTATTATATTGCCTGTGTACCTTATACACTCCTTGATTTCCACTCCATTATCAACCTTGCAAATTCTTCCTGCGGACCACTCATTTTTTCCCACCTAGATTGAACCGCTCTAATACCAAATTGATGGGACCCAATCTACAAATGGTAATCAAAATGCTGGAAACAAGAACAAAACACCTGAACACACTCACACAGACATCAATACTCGAGAGACTAGAGACTCTCCCCAGACATTACTCACAAATTCCTTGCCTTAGTCTGACCTAGCACCCACAATTTATACCCCACAATCTTTCCTTCTCACAACTCACACACCTCACGCAAATTAGTCTTGGCCCATTAAGTAAGGGTCCATCACCTGCTCATTAGATTTAGCGAAAAAAGACATTTTATGCTAGCAGCATTAACATCTTTCAAATCTTTCCTCTTTTTTTTTTACCCACAAAACCATTAACAGAAAATGCAAACATGACATCAATGTGCCTGACATATCTCTATGGCTCCTACAAAGCACAACATTTCAAAAATGGGGAGAAAATCTGAACCGTCTTCCCCAATTTCACTAGCATACAAAATCAAGCATCCAAGAGAAGCAAGGCTTTTTGATGGGTCCAATTGTGATAATGGGACTTATAGTGGAAAGAATAGAGACATAAAGGAAAAAGTAGGGGTGAGTGGTGAGATGTTCCATAATAACTAACTCTCACGTGTAGTCGGAGGACGGGTGAGCTGGAGTGAGATTGAAGGGTGGTTCAAGGTATCTTAGGTGTAAGCTTGGCTGAATGGAGGAAAGGAAAAGTCTGGAATTTAGCAAAGGTGAGAGTCTGACCTCCCAAATGTCAAAGAAACTACTTTCTTTCTCGCCTTCTATGATGTAATCGACTCACTCCTTAAGTTCAAGAACATTTGGTGACTATCACCCATTGAATACAAATAAAATAGTGGACCTCAACATTATTGACGAACCAAACAAAGGGCAATAAAAATTTAGCAAGTTTATAATCTTCCCTTACAAGAAATACTAATTTAGAAAGAAATAAACTCAGTCAATGTTAAGAACATTTGACCTTTTAGTAACAAACTTTGTGGACCAATTCCGTGAAATCTGTTCATCATTTCAGTACCAAGATATATGGGAGATATGAAATTGCTAGAATCCCTTAATCTACCCACCCAAGCATATGTGTATGGCGGTAAGTGCCTTGCATAAGAAGAGAAAGCATGAAAACTGACTCTAAAAAGGATAGAAAGAGGAGTGTTTAGAACAGAATTAAAGCAGAATGGAGAATGTGAAAAAAATCTTAGGTTCCTTTACATCTGAGGAAGATAATTCAGATATTATCACCCTCTTTTTGGCATGGTGAATTTTGTATGGGGATGTTGATTTGGCACTGAGTAATCAATGTCAAGCCATGAGGTTCTATGCATGCATTTTCTCTCACTGATGTTAACGGAAGAGAAAGGAAAAAGTTAAGAGTGATTTTATAAAGTCAGAACCATATCAGAATAAAATAAAATAAGACGCAAGAAGTACATTTTTGCCAATTACATCTTGTTATAGTAAACATACCGTGCAACTTTGGAAAGCAGCATCTACTTTGCGCTTCCAAAGTCCATTCCCAGGTTCTGAGTGGAAGAAGTTAAGTAAGGGCTGCAGCAAAGTAAGATGATAGTTACCTGATAGAAGAAACTAGTATATTGGAGGTAAAAAGTTGAATATCACTAATGACTTAGGTGATACATTAGATGCTTTATGCAGATGAAAGGAAATGAAAAAAACCCTACGATAATGTTCAATCTTCACCCCCTAATATAGAATGAGAACCATTTATTGAGTCCCAGTATTGAACCACAACAAGAAAAGAAAAAAGGACGATATATATATATATATATATCCAATTCTATTGCTTGCTACAAGTCAACTTGCAGATATATATATATATATAATAGTATATACCCTTTTGATGTATGCATATATATATATATATATATCCTTTAGATATATATATATCATGCTACCCAGGAACTTCCATGAAAAGCAAAGGTGCAGTAATAAAATTAGGAAAACAACTCAAATCTAAGGATTATATTTTACCTTACCTTCATTATATCTCGCACAGTTGGCTTACGTCCATACATTCCCAACACTGAGTCCCCATATACTTGATACTTCTCAAGGACCTTCATGAAATTAAAAAAAAGAAAAATTTGAACTCTAAGGAGCCCATAGATTAATTCAAGTATTGTGCAGATAAATCCATCCAAAATCCAAAATTCTAAAACTGAACCTGACGACGTGTAAGACCACTGCTTGGTTCACCATAAATTGCAGTATCAACATGTCCCAAAACATGCCAAGGGCTGTTGAGATGATCAATAATGGTTACTCAAGCTACCAAGTATCAATATATATAACCAACATTAAGAATTAAGAATATAATAGAACAGTGAAAATATGAACAATCAGGAATGACTATCACCCAAAATAAATAGCATACATGCAACCCCAAAAAAATATCTACAAAACATATGTCTACTTCTTGCAAAGGTTAAACAAAATGACATTATTTTCTTTACATTATCTGAGATATTAGGGTAGACAAACAATATTTTCTCACTTGTAACAAATTAACCATAGGTCTCTTTATTGATGATATACACATGGCATGCGTGCCACAAAGATGGTAAAAGAAATTTTAGTTTCAGTTATTTTTAAAAGGCAGATTCCTGACATTTGTGAACAAAAATGTTTAGTTCAAGTTAAACTTTAAGCAAGTAAAACATCTTGTATCAAACACTTTATATACTTATTGTATGCCGCACGTCCAACCATAACACCATGAGCTCCAGCTCTTCGAGCTTCATTGACCTACAAATGAAATTCCTGTGAGAACAGGCAAAGATCACAGCACCAGAAAAATATGTGCCAATTATGAGAGAGCAGTTCCAATGCTGGATAATGCCTATACATTCATTACTTCTACAAGGACACAACTTATCTTAAAAGGCAAAAAGGAGTCAAAGGGATTTGATATTAAACAGCATTAACATCAGATATATCAACATATTTATAGCAATCTTTCACTTAAATTTTAAGCATGAAAACCACAGAGCAATGTCACAGAGAAGAATGCTAAATTATGACAAACACGAGAAAAATTGGCATTCATATATGTTGATAGCTACAAGTTAAATTAAGACGGAACTTCTAGTTTAGTCCCAAATGACCTTATTGAATGCAAGTAGTTCAAGATGTTATAGTATGGACAGGGGGGGTCTCTCATGTGATACCCCCTCCTACCATGGTCACGGTGGCAGGTTTTTTTTTTTTTTTTTAAATTAAAAATTATAGATAAAAAGTATATTTTTAAAGATCATGTAGATATATTTTGTACAATTTTAAATTTTTTATTTATTAAAAAAATACTATACAATAAAAACTGGATCTCTACAGTTTTGTGCATTTTTTTAATAATTAAGAAAAAATATCAAACAAATTCAAAACTGCATAAAATATATATCTACATAATTCTTGAAAAATTTACTTTTTATCTATAATTAAAAAAAGGGGGCGGGGGGAACTGCCACGGTAGACCCCAACCCCTTATAGTATTGAGTCAATAGGGAAAAAAGCAACCATCATCAAACGAATACCATATCACAAGGCAGGGCTTCAGGTTTCTTTGTCATTTTTTTCCTTCTGTGGACACATGACAGAGCAAGGATTTTTTTTATTTCTTTGGTAGAACTGACAGAGCAAGGATTTAAACCTAAAATCTCTTGCTAACTATCCGAATCCTGCACCATTAAATCATACCTAATGGCTTTCAGTTCATCCATACTTATGTTGGACTTTGGTCTTGGATCCCCTTAAAATTGACAATCAAGACCTGGAGTGCGCCATATGATCAACTCCACCCAACAATATTACACTGATTTTACATTGACCACATAAAATAAAAAAGTGTATGACAATCAAACAGTAATCTAATTACTTTGGCAGGGAATGAGCATCTAAAACTATGGACCAAAACAAAAAATTGTGTGAACTAAAATCTCAATCAATTGATTTTTCAAAACTCCTGAGAGATTATCAGTCCCAAAAATAGCAGTCAATTTCATAGGTTGGAGAAATGATCCAACAACTAGGATAATCTTAGGAAAAGTGGCCAACTCATGGTAGAATTTTGTAAGAATTCTTCTCAATCAGTCACACCCACACCCAATAGAAAACAAAAAGGAATAAAAGAACCAAAGTAATAAAAAAGAAAACCAACCCCCACTTCTGTTGCAAACCAACATATTAAGTGAAACTCGATATTTTCAGATATCTGCCACCCAGTGGCACAGACCAAAAGGAAAACACAGAAAACTTCATGCATGCTGCATTTATAGAGCTAACTCATTATTTTAATACAGCAAATTTGTATATACAAACAGCACAATTATCATGGAATTGCAGTTCTCAACACCGAGAATTATCACAATGACCACAACTCACCTCATCAACACTATTAATGCCACCATTTATAGTAAATGTTAAGTCAGGAAAGTCACGTAAGAGGCCATAAAAGTATTCATATCTGCATGAAAAATGAGAAATCATCAGCAATTTTATAAATAAATTACTACAAAAATCAAATTTTACTACCACATACTTCAGAGGAGGAATACTCCGATTTTCAGCAGGGCTAATGCCATTAAGCAGTGCTTTCCTCGAATGTATTATGAAATGCTTAGTGGGTGACATAGAAGAAACCTTGTATATGAAATCACCTGACAGGCAACAATAGTTATAACGGCAAGTTCAGTATTCAAACCCATAAATAATAGCATAAATATTCTAAAATAAATTAGAACCTAATATAACCCATTCTAATTCACATAAATGACAGCATTCAATAGGTGCGGATTGAGGTTTAAGACAATACAATACCATTACACAAGTCCATCATGCTGAGGGAAATGAACCCAGAAGACAATATAAACAGCCAAGAGACTAGGGGAAAAAATTTCATAGAATTTGCTCAACTAGAACTTGTTTTAGCTTAAAATCTGCAGTATTAGATACCCCAATAGAAAGCTATTGAGCTACAGCTACAAATTCAGCTAAAAGGCCAAATTAGGCATAAGAGAGACTAGCATAGAAGACTATCTAACTTAAGATCTTATTCCTGCTGATTTCCTCCAATTGGAAGAACCATGATATCTAAAAGAAAAACAAAAGAACGCTGCAGGTCCAATGAGTATTTACGGGAACAAATGATCTCTAAATTCTCAATCATAAAGACTTCCTGTTCAAGACAATTCTATCTTCTATTCATATGCCATTCTAATTCAGTTTCTCTGATGGTTACATCCCTTTACTTTAAAAAAAATCATTTTTTATATGGAGCCTCCCATTCTTAGTAGAAGAATACTGATTGTTGTCCTTATAGAATATTGTCTCACATCAGCAGGGCTTTCAAATTTTCATAAACTTTGATAATTTCTATTTCAAAATGACAAGTCATCAACCATGAGATATTGAGATCAGTACCATCATGTAACAAATCAACCAGATACCCATTTGAGTCAATTATAAATACATTATATTCTTTAAGCATAGCTAAGATACAACAAATGTTAGCAAATACATGAAAAAAATTGCAGTCATAATAACATATATCTGCTGTATTACTACAATAGGATTTCCATATACACTTTTTAGAAGAGGAAAATGAATCCCATCAATAAAATCTTAATCTTCCTGCCTTCAACTTGAATAGACAGAATGTTCAGAGAAGGACCTTACACAGCTCATTGTAGGAATCATGATCATCAACACCAATTCGACATTTGACACTGGCAGGCACATTTGTGTTGGCAGCAATGACTGACATAGCCTCAGCAACAAACTTTCCTTGTGTACAATAAATGTCTACATTAAAGCACATGTTCAAAGGAAACTTATATATTCAATCTGTTTGCAGGTTGTGCATTTAGGAGGCTTTCTAACCTTTGGATCAAGCATAAGACGCACACCAAAGCACCCATGCCCAGCTACTCTTGGACTAGGGCATCCACAGCTGAGATATGATAAAGTGTCTTAGCCAAAGATAACTACATGAAACTTTCAAACTAAAGGTTATAGAAAGTATACAAACTTAAAATTGATCTCATCATAGCCGTAAGCATTTGCAAGTTCAGTTGCTCTTGCCAAATTTTCCAAATTACTCCCTCCAATTTGAAGCACAATAGGATGTTGATCTGGAGAATATGCCAAGAATCTGTCCTGAGCAGAATAGCCAAAACAAAAGAATCAATGGTTTTGAATTATAAATTTAACTCGAAATGCTACCAAAAAAAAATTTAACTAGAAATGATGGCAGTAACATCAATCCCATTCATTTGTGCTCTTACACGCCTGCGAAGAGAAATGAACCTATGTTCAAAGAGTCAATTTGTACATTATATAATAACATCAATTAGTGGGACAAGGCTGCTATTGTTGTATACATTATACAACTGATAACTCAGAGGACACTACAAAGACTGCAATCATGTCAGAGAATTCTTCCATATAATGCTCCCAAATTCCTTCCTTCCTTTCTTTTCTTTTTTTAAGTATGAAAAATTACACTGGCGTTTAAAAGTTTACCAGATTGCCATTCTGATAAACAATTGTTTCTGCCGCAAGCATTTCGGTGTACAGCCAAGCACGTTTTGATATAAGTCGAGCAAGAGTCCTATAGTGATGGTCTGTCCAGTCCATCATCGGTGCTACACTGAAATACAAGCAATCAAACACACGAACAAAGCAGGAAGATACGATCAATAAACTTATAGCAGAGGCAGATAGGAAAATGAAAAAATAGAAGTACAGATAGTCAGATACCCACCTAAACCAAGGAGGAAGGTAGTATTTGGCAACCATCACAGATTTAGCATGTGACTGTTCGTTCTGGGTATAAGCAGAAAAGAACTTTGACCTGCGCAATTTCCTGCCAGATATACCTACTGACAATCTGCAATGGTTTTTAATAATATTAGAACTTATAGGAGTAAATGAAACAGCCAGGGAATATCCCGCAAACTTCATCATTCCTTTTAGCAAACCATAGTCTGCTCCTTCAGGTACCTATCCATCAAATAAAACCATTTCTTACACCGTAATATAACACACAACAATTGGTGTAACCGTGCAAGTATAAGTGAAAAAAATTTACATGACAAAATCCCACGTGTATGAGCTTTTGGAAGATTACTTGAATACTTGTAAAGTTGCAACAGCATCCCATAGTACACTAACGATCCACAACAACGACCCAGAAAACATAATTTGAAATAAAATGTTTAACCAACAGTATTAGAAATATTGGGGAAAAAGGCGAAGTCAACCCCTAGAGTTCGTAAAAGTGAACATGTAATTTAGCTAATGCCTGGATTTTTTACAACGTAAGAGAAAAAAATCTAATAACTTTTTAAATTGAAGAGAACATGAATCTTCAGAACAGAATAATAAGCTTGCAGTCTCCAAGTATGGGGACAAAACCCAAGATTCAATTGATTCAAAGAGTATGGCAACAAGTTCCAAAGCGCGCAGAACCACTTATAAACCGTGAAGGATACTTTTTAACCGCTGGGAGAGAAGATGTACATGGAGGCATTTTATCGAACAGTAAATGAGCAAGCAATATATTCATGGAATAGCTCACATAAGATTAAAGCAAAAAGCATTCTAATTTACTTGGAAATGGAAGAAGGAAACTGCGACCAGGGCCCGATTCTTCCTCGGCCTTCGCGCCGGATCTCTCTGTACACAGAATTTCGGGGCTGAGTTGCGAAGCGCGGGTCACGTTTTTATGTTGCTTTATCCGCGGGAATAAGATGAGAAAAAGACATAAAGGTCCTTTGGTTCTATTTTCAATTTTCATCTCATTCATTCTCTTTCATTTCCTTCACTCATATGGATGGTTTGAATTGAATCTAGAGGCAAGAAAAAATCTAGACTATTTAAATATTTTTTATCTTTCATTTTTTAATAATGGTTTTTAAATTATTAAAATTGAATTATTCATATTTGATTTAGATGATATAAATCATGAAATAAAAAGAAAGTGGAGATGCTATGTAGTGAAGAAAAACTATTTTTGCATTGGCAACAACCAACAACATCCAGGATTTCTTACTATGGTTTTAAAAAACATAAATAATAATTTTTAAAAACGACAAATCTCAGGTACCTAAACTTGTATATTTAAGATAATTTTCCAATCAATTTATGCTGGGTGGATTTTTTTATGTATCACTTACCATATTACTAAACTTTTGTTTTTTATTGAAAATTTTAGCTTAATTTTAAATTTAAAATATACCCATTCTAATTTTATTGAAAAATGCTTTAAGTATATAATTTTTAACTATAAATGAGTCATTAGTTGAAAAAAAAAATAGAAGTGAGTCATATACATTATATTATATTATATGAAATATAAAATAAGTTATATTACTCATCACTAATAAATAATATGATTTTTTTATAGATTTTATCTAAACTTTCTTTTATAGCTAGAAATATAGAAACATTTCCAATTAACATTTAAGTACTTTTAGTTCTTAAAAGGAATTTTAATGTTCAAGGTTTTTTTTTTTGGTAATTTTTTCCAACTTAAGATCCCTGTAAATCATGTTACCAGCATCATCCTTCTCATTTTTGGTCACCTTAGATCCTTATCCAAACACTCATGAATTTCTACATTAATTTCCTCTATCATTTATCTGGGATGCCTGATACCTAATGGCCACATGACAAGTTAGGAAAGATCTGCATAGTACACATAATAGAAATGAACAAAATACAGTTTAAGTTAAATTAAAGATCATTTTCATAATGGAAAGTGGAAAATCATCATTGTGTCTGTTCTATAAAACATAATAAAAAAAATATTAGTAATAAGTATGAATATAATATATACATTGCAAAACAATAACTTTAGTTGATATCAATTAATATTTGGTTAGTTTTATGAATTCCACATTAGTGGACGAAGATTAAAAAAACTCTTGAAGGATAAATGATTATATGGATTAATAAGTAAAGACATAAGTCATGCTTGGTTAGAGTAAATTATTTTTTTTAAAAAATTAGAAAGGGGCAGGAGAAGAGGAATATATTATATATAAATTTTTCATTTTTTTTCTCCTTCCTTTTAAACTCTGCAAACCTCCTTCCTTACCTATCAAAGTAGTGTACGTTCCTTAGTCTCTTATCACACATTGGTGTAATTAATGTTGAATGTTGAATCCACGTTCTTCAATGAAATTGTAATTACCTTACCTTTTCTTTTATAGGAATTACCTTACCTTGAATCCTACTATATCATAGCTTAGCAGTTGTTGATTAAAAACAGGATTCACCACCTTGCCTCAAATCCTATATCATAGCCCAGCTTGCTACTATAATAATATTTTTTTCATGATCAATAATGAATCTAAAACATGTTTATAACATCAAGTAAAAATTTACAATTATTAGAAATTAAGCAATAATTTGTAAAAATATCAATATTAAGATATTTTATAATTATAACTCATTTTTTTCTAGAAAAAATTTGTCAAGTCTTTGGTGTTATTGTTCTAATTAAATATTTTTGTTGCATTGCACAAAATTTAGATAATAATAAATTTAGATAATAAATGTATGATTTGTGCATAGTAAAATTTGCTATAAATTATATATTTTGATGATATTTTTTCCTTGAATATGATTATATGTCTGATTGATAAATTGATTGGTACTTTTACAGATAATTTTACTTCTAAACTAGTACATTTTTTTAACCAACATCTAACACAAGATCTTATCTACATGATATAATTCTAAAATTTAACGTTCATTTTGCAAGGTTGGGTGCGTTTAGTCTTCACATTAATGAGAAGTGTAATAAGAAATACGCATGTATAAATATAAATAAGTACGATATTTTAGTATTCTATCACTTGGGTACTATCCGCAATGAATAGTTTTCCATTTACTGTTAAAAAAAAAACCTAGCATTCATGTTTAAAAAAAAAAACTATCGTTCATCATACATGTATGGTTTTATGACACATTTTTGGTTTTGTTCATTGGCCTCCCTTTTTGCTTCATACGGTAAAAAAAAAGCTGTTTCACCGAAACGGTATTCCGTGACGCACTATCCTCTTGGCTCGTTATCGGTAACGGAAACATGTGGTGGAGGATAACTGTACTGCCCACCTTCCTCAACCCCCAGGTACTCGTATCAGTACCATAGAGAAGTAGGCAAGTAGCCATGGCCACTGTGAGCTTCAACCCCCCCAGAATCAGAACTACTTCAACCTTCAAATCTCGCAATTCCATCTCCACCTTCACTACGCCATCTAAACCCACAAGAATCCCATGTGTTATTCCCTTGAGCAACACAAGAACCCACCCAAATCTGCGCCATTTTCGACCCAGTTCAGTTTCTGAGAGCTCGTTGTCGACCCAGAAAGAAGAGGAAGTTCTCGATGATCTAGAAGACGACCCAACTGCGGAATTGAGCTATCTCGACCCGGAAACTGAGCCGGAGTGTATAACAGAGTGGGAATTGGACTTTTGCTCTAGACCCATTCTTGATGTTAGAGGCAAGAAGGTGTGGGAGCTACTTGTGTGTGACAATTCACTCTCTGTGCAGTACACAAAGTATTTTCCAAATAATGTTATTAACAGCATCACTTTGAAGGATGCTATTGTTACTATTTGCCAAGAGTTGGGTGTCCCCTTACCTGAAAAAATCCGCTTCTTCAGGTAATTCTATGTCAGTATGCAGATTTCTGGGGAAGTTTGTATTAAGTTTGTGTGCATATGGTAAAATATTCTTTATTTAACCCCAAGGCTCAGTAAGTTAGATGAATAAAATACTAAAAGCATCAGACATCAGTTGCAGGAACCAATACAGATATTTACATTCACAAAAGTAGATGCATTATATATTCGGGCATTGTAAGAAAAAAGAGATGATGAGGGTAAAGATGAAATTTTACGTATATGTTGCTTCGTATTACTTTCTCTCCAAATACATGAATTTATGGATGTGAGTGTAGAGGATCCAAAGAATTCCATTATGCCAAGAAAAGAAAATCATTTTGCAAGGGACAATGTTAAGAGTAAGGAAAGTTAACACCAGTGTTTTGTTGCTTTGTAGGTCACAGATGCAGACAATTATTACAAAAGCATGTAAGGAGCTTGGTATAACACCTATTCCTAGTAAGCGGGTGTGTATGATTTCATTATTAATACTGCAGCTCAAAACCTGAATGCTTTTTGAATTTAATTATTTTGAGGATAGATAGACACCCCGTCTAACTTGAAACTTACCTGATCTTATCACGTGTCAAAGCTTGAATTAAAAGCTGAACTTGCCAGTCAGTTGAATGTGCCAATAATCGTTTTTGAGTCTCTAGGATCATGAAATATGTTGTTGTGCATTGGATTTAATCACTTATGAATGGAAGATTTTAGTATGCATTGGATTTAATCACTTGATTATAGGTCATAAACTTAAATTTGAGTCACAGGCAGAATAAACATTCAAATGCTGTGTCACATAATGCAGACAATTCTGTATCTCACCAATGGCAAGGGAAAGCAATAGCAAAATCTGGAACTTAATAATAGCTAAGTTGGAGCATGTCAAAAAATGTTTTATATTATGTCAACGTGAAACTTTGCCACTTAATTCTCTTTCTCAGCTCAAATATACACATATACACATAAATACAGACACATTTATAATTGTAGGCTATCATAGTAAAGCCCTATATTAGTGGCCTAATGTCATTATTGGTGTAGAAACAACAATGAGAACAAGAGATAAAAATATTTGCTATTTTCTGAAACCAGTCATTTTGTCATAGACTTAAGCCTTTTAAGTGTCAGATTAGGAATCCCGATTGTTGCATCAGACAGAACTATCACAAGGACCAGTTTAGAACTGCTAACAAGGTCAAGAACCCCATCATTCACTGATGGCCATTAGATGTTTTGTGGTGCTTTTTCTTTTTCCCTCCCTTGTCATGCTTCTCAATGGTGCATATATATTGTTCTTAACATCATGACTAACCCAAATTAACGTCTTTATGCTAGTGTCCCCTGATTAATGGTGCATCTTGGAATTGATTTTAGGTTGAAACGCTTCTTTTACTTATTTGCGTAAAATGAGGAAATAGCAATGCCATGGGATTGCATATGATATTTATACAGCTGCGCTGAGTTCAAATGTCATATCCACGTCAGAAGTGGCCCAGCATATAATTTTATGTGGTTCATCTCCACTGTTTCAGTGCCTATCGTTGCTTCTATGGCTGGAGGAGCGTTATGAAACTGTATATAAGCGTCATCCCGGATTTCAGAAGGGATCAAAGCCTCTTCTGGCACTCGATAACCCTTTTCCTATGGAGCTTCCAGAGAATCTCTTTGGGGAAAAATGGGCATTTGTCCAGTTGCCTTACTCAGGTACTGAGGCTGCAGCTCTATGCTAGTTTTCCATTTCCATCCACTATCAACCTCTATTCTTCTATGACACTAGTTTAAATTTGACACATGGCTGCATCTTTAGTTCAACATGTTTGAATACTTGAATTACTTCCAAGACTATTATTGTTTTCTAACCTACAGTGAACTACTTTTAAGCTGTCCGAGAGGAGGTGTCATCCTTAGAGAAAAATTTTGTTTTTGGTGCTGGGCTGGATCTGGATTTATTGGGTATTGAAATTGATGACAAGACATTGATCCCAGGATTGGCTGTTGCATCTTCTCGAACTAAGCCCTTAGCAGGTACCATACAAATTTCTTTATGTATATTTGACTTGAGTCCCTCAAAAGGACTTAACGTCCTTCTTCCTGACTTCCAGTTCTGCCAAGTGACATATAAGAACAAATTGCTAGCAAAGACGTAAAATGAATGAAACTATAGCATTGGTAAAACACAGCTAGTGCAAAGGTCAGAGCACTGTTACCATAATAAAAAATTTAAATTTCACTGTTCATACCTGTCAGGGGCCAATTCACGTATAAAGAGTTTTGATATAATCTTTAACATTTTCATAGGGTTATGCAAGTGGCTTGGTGATCTAGTCTTATCCAGTCACTTTGGGCACGACTGAGTACCTAGTTAGACTGTAACACGGCCTGACTTGTGAACACCCCTATCTCTTCACATGAAAGTTCTTTGGGCTTTAAATATTGACAAGGCACAGGCTACCATACATTGTCCAATTGAAACTTAATTTTAAATGGATGGGAAGCAGCAAGAATTGAATTGAACTGCTAACAACTTGGTCTCCCATGTCATGCCAAGAACCACTTCAATATAATATATTAAGCTATTAAGTAAACACCCATGGATAGCTTTATTATAATCTCCAACAACACCAAAATTGGTTGGCTGCTTCAATAAGATATGTCAAAACTCAAAAATATAGTCCAAATAGTGACATAGGATTTTAAACTTCTTGTTGAGTCGCAGCAAGACAAACTTATATGTGAATATTCTTACATAGTCTAAGGATAGCAGATCACTTAAAACCTATGGCCTGCTGGGTATATCAATGGGAACAGAGTCCATTTCCCATGCACAAAAAATGAGATATGAAATAGTGTTTGTCTCTTTTATTACTTTTTTTATTCAGGGACACAGGTGTTATTTTTCATCCATTTTTAGCTCCCTTTTCCTTCTCATACTTAACATTTTGTTTACCAAACAACGTCCAGTCTTTCTTAGTGCTTGAATTTCAGCTCAGCACGGCACAGGAAAACTTGCAAGCTTAATTTTGGAAAGCTTGTGCTTTCATCTTCTGCTCTATCATCACTAGCATCTCTTAATCCTTATACAATTGTAATTATAATTTGAAAAAATCCTCAACTTCTGCTGCCACAGGTTGGATGAATGGGTTGGAAGTGTGTTTGATAGAAGCAGACACTGCTCGTGCTTGCTTGATTCTGTCGGTCGGAATTTCTACCCGATATGTATATGCCACCTACAAGAAAACTCCTGTGACAACTAGTGAAGCTGAAGCTTGGGAAGCAGCCAAGAAATCTTGTGGGGGCTTGCACTTCCTTGCCCTCCAAGAAGACTTGGATTCAGAAGATTGTGTGGGTTTTTGGCTTCTACTAGACCTGCCACCTCCCCCTGTATAATTCTAATGTATGTGATCATGGTTGAAGATTCACTGGACAAAAGTATAATCACAGCATTATTATTTATTAGATCCCAAAAGTATAGGAGTATGGTCCCCAGTACTACATTATTTGATCAAGATATATTTTTTTCAACATTGCCATTCTCCTTCTTTTCACTAGAACTAGACTAATACCCCGCAAATTTGAGATTGAAAATTATTTTTAAAAAATTGCACACTGTCCAAGGGCAACAGGAAAACATCAGTTACCCTGGTTTTGATTTTATATGTAGTATTGATATTGATTTGCCATCCTTACAAGTATAGCAGATTTAATCTTAGGAGTATCAGGGTGCATTTGTTTAAGCTTAAAAAACTGACTTTTAGTGTAGAGATTTTATAAAGAGTGAAATTTATTTTGCATTTAGTTATAATCATAAAAAGCATTTTTTATTTAGAAAGTGATCTTTAACTATTTAAAACAGTTTATCAAAATAATGAGATTTTTTAAAAAATTTGGATTATTTTTAACAACTTAAACAAACATAGTAATATTTCTTATAAGTTTTTTTTAAAGTGATTTTTTATTAAAAAAGGTTTAAAGGGCACTCAAATATTGATTATAATTTTTAAAGCAAAACTTATGATTGCTTTTCTGTTAATTTGGGCTCTTGTTGATACATGAAAAGAAAAATAGAGGTAAAAATGATATCAATACCAATGTAAAATATAAAATTTATAATAAATTATATTATTTATTCTTCTGACTACACACCATACAAAAGGTCCTACATCTTTTTTACAGTATTTATTATGTTTTTACTATCATTATTTTTAGGGAGAATTAATTATAAGACCTACACAAAAAACTTATTTAGAGTAAGGGACTTCTCGCAGGAAATTATGCAGGATTAGCCTCTCCTGAAATAAATCTCTAGCATGGTCCGTATAATTAATTTTCTATTATTTTTATTTTCTAAAAAAAACTCTTATCACTCTTTTTTGCATTCTTTTTTCTTAACAGACATTTTTATTATGCATACCGAAGGATTATTTAGAATTATTTGTTGGAAAACTAGGTCTTATGATGGGCTAACCCATGACACAATTTATTGCGTCGAATGCCTATATTTTTTTTTTCTTTTTTGAAAAAATGACATTCAAGGATCTTGGGAGAAACATAAACAGCTCCAAAATCTAAAAAATTATAATAAAAAACCTATATAGTTAGCAGGTGTGAAAATTTCTGAAAATTAGTTGTAAACAAAAAGAAACATCATGTTTAAAATTTTTTATGAGATCAATGAGATGGCCTGTCAACCTTTGGGTCTCGAGAAATGTTTGAAAATCTCACATCAACTAGCTCATTTTATCAGTCAATTGTTGTCCTCCCCATTTATAACTGTTACAATCGATCTTCAGGAATGTGTAACTCAAGCCTGTGAAGCACTTAGGCCCTTCATTGTATTTTTCCAAATTCTGAGACCTCTAGTGTGTTTATATTTCTTCCAAGATCCTTCAGTGTCATTTTCTCTGTATTTTTTGCTTTATTATTGCATACATATGGCTTAAGATTCAATGCTTAACAAGTTTTTTGGCCAATTTTCTTAAAAATACGCGTGAAAGTTTATAAATTACCAAATTAAAAGGAATGGAACAAAGAAAAAAATCAAAGGGAAGAAAATGAACAAAAAATAAGTATTATAGAATGTTTGATTTTTTTCCCTTTTGATTATATTTGGTATAATGGAAATTTAAGCATGAAAATGAAAATAATGAAGTTTATACTTCATATAAATATATAATAATACAATGTATATATTATATCAAAATATTATCATTATACATAGTTACATACTTACTTTTCTCTTTGCTTTTCATTCATTCCAATCAAACATGGCCTCCTTCCATCTAATCAAATAGCGTTGACTTATTTAATACGTAAAATAAAAAATAAATTTAAAAAATAGAATAAAATTTTTTAAGAATACAAAATATCATTTAATAGTGACTACATAAATATGGTAGATATTATTTGAAAAAGATAAAAAATATTGTTGTCTTTTTCTACATACAAAAAATATTTTTAATCTATCCGAACAATATGAAAGGTGCAAGTAGAATTATATTTTGTTTTTTATTTATTTCTTTTTTGGTTGGGAAATGGATTTGACGCCCAGCAGTTTTTTATTGGTTGCTACCTATTTCGGTAGTTTTGTTTTATTAAAAATTTAGTTTTGTTGTATTGGAGGCCCAAAAACAATTTGTTTTGGATATGGGCCTGATCTATTTAAAATAACTCTTCAGGGTTGGTTGAGCTTTCGTTCTTGGGCCCATAAAAGCCCCTGGCAGAACAGAACGGATGTCTCCTATTATGATTGATATCTTTTGGACTCCATCATAGTCCTTTGTTTCTTTCTATTTCCTGGTTCACCCTCAGGCGCTCTCACAGCATCCGCCCTCCCTCCCTCGTCCCGTCTCTATAGTTTATATAATACTTTTTATTTTTATTTTTATCGTTTTTTTTTTAAATTATTAAGACGAAGTAATTTTAGGGGACGATCCCCTAAACATC
Source organism: Adenanthera pavonina (assembly GCA_026686845.1). Classification (NCBI taxonomy): domain Eukaryota; kingdom Viridiplantae; phylum Streptophyta; class Magnoliopsida; order Fabales; family Fabaceae; genus Adenanthera; species Adenanthera pavonina. The sequence continues at coordinate 5,287,304 of JAIVEN010000033.1, read as the reverse complement.
AAAATTCAAATCTAAATCCTTCAATATGGCATTTCACGTTGCTTGCCCAATTACATGGTTACTTCTCTTCTCTTCTCTCGCCTTCTCTACATTATAAACTCTCCTCTTTCTCTCCTCGTCTCCTTTTCATTCCCATCTCACAAAGTTTCCATTTTTCTGTTTTATTTGGGTGTTTCAGTCGCCGAATCTGCTTCTGCTCGCTAGGGTTTCCTCGCGCTATCCATACATGGAAGGCCAAGCATGACTTCCTGGACGAGGTTGCTAGAATCGATGAGTTTCTCAAGGACCCTTTGGGAATTAGGGCTCCAGAAAGGGAACGGACGGTGCAAGTCGCGGTCCCTAAGGTTGTGCCGCCGCCGCCACCACCCCAGCGGCAGTTGCAGTCAACTGCGGCGGCTGATGGGGTCCAAGTTGTTGATGGGGTGGACGAGGCAGTGTCAACTAAGGCTAAAAGGGTCGCATTGCAGCGGAAGGGGGCTGCCGCGATGATTGCTGCCGAGGAGTACGCCCGTCAATTTGAATCCGGGGATGCGGTGGTGAGATTTTGGGGACAATTTCTGTGTTGATGTTTTGCGTTAGTGTTTGGATTAGTTAATGTCATAGCTGTGCGTGCGTGTGGTTGAATGGAGATGATACTTTGACGCTCTTACTATGGAATTCAGCTGGCTAAATAGTGCAATTTGATTGTCTTGTTTGTGTTCCGTGTGTTCTGACTATGATCTCCTTTGCTCTCAAATCTTGATTGATGGGAGCTTACTGAAAGATTGATGCACGGAGGTTAAAGGTTCTAGAATTTTGTTTAATTTAATTTTGATGCTGTACAATCAAATAGTCTAATAAATTTTTTTTACTAAATTTTAATTTCAATTTTATTTTTTATCCGGTGGGTGGGGCGGAGAAGGTCTTCTTTTATTTTGATCCTTTAAATTTATTTGTGTGTGTTGTGGTCCTCGATATGATAAAGAGGGGAAAAAGCTTGATACTGTTGTCTTTGCGTTGACTTTGATTATGTGTGTGTGTCCTGCAAAATACAAAGTTGAAGAATGGAAATTTGAAGTCACCATATGACACTGGCAATATTGTTTCTGTCCCTTATGGTCTTGAAATTGGGAAAGAATTTTCTTGCATACGATTATATGAGACTTTAAAATCTTTGAGTCTCATGTATGTGTCAAATTTTCAGGGAGCGTATTCAACCTTGCATGTGTGATAGTATATGGGAATACTTTCTTCTTTTTAATTTAGGTGATTATGTATGTGTATAAATAGGATGCACCGGGAAATCTTGCTGGAGAAGAACAGGGTCAGTTGAATGTGAAAGTTTTCTGCCGTATGTGCAATCGTGTTGAAAATGAAGGAAGTGATAGAGCGAAAAAAATGCTTTCTTGCAAAAGTTGTGGTAAGAAGTACCATAGGAACTGCATAAGAAGTTGGGCTCAGCATAGAGGTAAGAAGATATATTTGCCCATATCCTAACATGGTCCTGCTATCATTTATTCCCACTTGTCAAGTATTTATTGTAGATTCTCATTCTCTGGGTCATTATTGTAGATTTATTTCATTGGAGTTCATGGACTTGTCGTGCTTGCCGAATTTGTGAGGTAATGCGTGATGTGCAGTACGAGTGAGCTTGTACTTTTTTAATGTTTGCTATTTTGTATTATAGGCTCTTTTGTTTTCAAATTTGTAGGTGAAAAATGATTGCTTGCTTCTGTATTGATTTTATATTTCTCAATCTGGATTTGTTATTTTTTTGCTGTAATATTTTCATATCATCCTGGATGGAATGAAACCATGTTTGACCTCCATTGATGTTTATTTGAATATTTAATCTTTGTTAGATTGATGAAGTGATGTGTGCATTCTAAACTTCTGAGTATGTAGCTTAGGCTTTTAATTTTGTTTATGTTGCTATCGATTGGAGGTGAAATTTGGATATTTAAATAGTATAAATAACAAGGAAGAGGTATAAACCTTTCAAATCACTGTAATTGGAGTAGGAGATCTATTGTACTATATCATGAGACAGACATATGTTATATTAGCTAGGAGTTATACACTGTGATGCATTTTTGAATGAATTTGTCAAGGATTATGTTTTAACATTAATTTATAATTGTTAAACAGCATACTACCATACATTGATTGAATTATGGATATGAAAATTTAACCATGAATTTCTTACGCTTAGCAGTATTCTTCTGCCCATATGATCAGACAGTGATTATATCTGGAGAAAAAGTGATCAGACACTAAAATTACTAAGGAGTGACTGCTTTAGTGGGCTTGCGGGGTTGGAGTTCCCTCTTTACGCCATATACTGTATTACTGTTATTGTGCTAGTGTAAAGTGTTTATAGTTACTCTCATGTCCTTGCCTTTGAAGTTGAATAAATTGAACATTGTTGATTGTTAGCTGTTAAGTAGCCTGTGCACTCGTGTTGCACTTTTTAGTCTTATGATCTAGCTGCTTCCACCAGGCTTGTAGGAGGACAGGAGATCCAAGTAAGTTCATGTTCTGTAAAAGGTGCGATGGTGCTTACCATTGTTATTGTCTACAGCCTCCTCATAAGGTAATGAGTGCATTAATTACTTATCTGTGTCGTTAATATTTATTTTATGTCATTTAATTTATGGTTGTGAATAATGCAGAATGTTAGTTCTGGGCCCTATTTGTGCTCAAAACACACGAGGTGTCACAGCTGTGGATCCAATGTTCCTGGAAATGGGCTAAGTGTGAGGTATCTGGGTGCCTTTGTTTTATACTTTATTGATGGCATTCCAAACATTGGTTCTTATGATTTAACCCTTTTATCATGACTATTGTACCATTTGAGGTAGACCATTACCTTGTCTACCTTTATGTATATATGCACACAATACATTTGAGTATTATAATACTTTGGAAACTGATACTGCACTATTGGCAGTTTTACACTGTCAGTGTGATGAACATATCTGTTTATGTACATCGTTAGTTTACACCCGGCTTGATCTGACCTTATGAATGTGGTAAGTTCAAAGTTGAGATAGGTTTATACTCAAACCCTATCTTTCAGGGAGAAACAGAGGTCATTTCTTTTATTAGTTGATTGATTAGGTGTTTCCTAAATGCTCCTATAGAAGAGTCCAGCTCTCCTCCAATTTTTATTTTTTCGTGTTAGCTCCAACGTATTAGCCAATGTGACATGTGTCTTGAAAGGAATCCTATCATGAGTGCTAATATGCCAGATATACCTGTATCTGTATCAATGAGATTTTGGCATTTCTTGACCATGGTCATATTGGAGGCTTAGGTCCTTACCCATGCTTCACTTCCTTGTGAAATTGGGAATTTAGACATCATAATAGAATATTTTGCTGATGTCGATAGTACTAGTGGGGGGAAGAAGGTCCTTTTAAATTTGTGAATGTAAAGGACAGAAATAAACGATGATATATTGAGAAGCCAAATTGAAAGTTAAACTCTCTCAACTTGTAGAAGATCACAGAATTCAGTGGTTACTACTTCATACCATTTGAAAAATTTTGAAGAAAATGTTACATTGTTTTTGTTTTTCAAACAAAAGCCCTTATTTTGTTATCATGTCTTTTATGGATATATTCTCCAAACTTACTATGAATATACTCTGATTCATTTATCATCCATGACGCTGTTATATGTGGCATTCAATGATTTTTCTGTAGATTCAGCATGTTTAAAGTGGGTCATGGACTTACCATTTGGTTTTTCAATTCTTAGGTGGTTTCTGGGATATACCTGCTGTGATGCATGTGGAAGATTTTTTGTGAAAGGGAATTATTGTCCTGTATGTTTGAAGGTATAAAAATCTTTGATCTTGCTATTCTTTTCCGGGAAATTGGAGTTGCAGCATGAGTTTGAGACAATTTTACCTGAAATCCTTAGTTTATTGAATCATTTTTCAAAATCTTCAACTACTGATATGGAAGAACGCTACTTAATTATGGGTCATTAGCAAAGTCTTAGGACTCTGGTGATGATGCATCATGTATGAAGGTTTGTATATGAATTATTTTGTCGAATTAATTCTTGAAATACAACCTTACTAACATTGGGTAAGTAGAACATTAAAAATTATCATGGGTTGAGTACCTAGAACAATTTTAATGGGAGTTTCTTTGATATTGTTTTGGTGTAGTGTACTTCTGGAAGGGTCTAATCTGCAATATTCTTATTCAATTTTAGGATCTTTGAACTTTGCTGTAGGCTATGGGTCCCCAGTTATCTTTGATACATGTGGCAATTGAAGTATATGAGGCATTTTTTATATTATTGACTTTTTGGAATGCATTTTAGAAGTTTGACATAAGGTTGTATATAGTTTTACGTTCACCCTGCCTTCTTTTTTATTATGAGGCTGTTCTTGCATAACTAAATATTTCCTGTTAATTCCTTTCATCTTTAGTGAGAAATTTGTGGTAGCTTTTTAAGTGTTGCTTGCCTTCCCTTTCATATCTATAGCTGAGTGTGTGACGCTAATGTATATTGTGATAGTTTCGTAGTTACATCCACAAGAAAAAGTATAGGGCCTGGAAAAAATAAGAAGTAGATTGATTTCATTGGGTTATTTTGTAGGTCTATAGAGATTCTGAATCAACACCGATGGTTTGCTGTGATATTTGTCAGCGTTGGGTGCACTGCCAGTGTGATAATATAAGGTTAGGTCACCTATACCATCCTTACAAGGTTGTGAAGATGTCCTGATTTCGTTGTATAAAGTTTTCAGCTGCAGATATATTTAAATTGATTAATAATGTTGTATTTTTTTGTCTATACTAATCTATATGCCTCAGCTTACAGGCTGGGTTTTGGATTCACTGTCTCTTTTCAACTTATTATTCCTTAACCTAACAAATAGGATCTGAGGTTTGAAACTTCTTTCTTTATTTTCTCTCTTTTCAATTTAAAATAAAAAAGTAGATTGGCACACATAATACTTCATCTCAAAATATTAGTAATAATGCTATAATTTGTGGTAGCTTGATAGCTTATATCCTCATAGATCCTAATATTTTGTGGTAGTGAGTGGATTGATAATTGAATTTTAATCACACAACCATATATTTGGAGACTGTTGACAAGTTAAAAGTGTGCTAGGAAAGTGCCATTGCCATCGTTAACGTTGTGGATAGGAAGTTGTGATCTGTCTCTTGTGAGGCAAAGCTTGTTCATTATTTGCAGCTACTTTGAATTTTCTATTTCAACTGTTTACTGCTTCAGCCTTGAGTTGTCTTGATTTGTCAGTTTCCTTATTTTTTTAAAGTACCATTTTTATTGGCCTTGAAGACAGTGGGCTTGTTGAGATTGCTTATTTATATAAAAAAATTTTGTAGTGATGAAAAATATCTTCAATTTCAAGTGGATGGAAATCTACAGTACAAATGTCCCACATGTCGTGGGGAATGTTATCAGGTATGTGGTATTCCTTCTATTGTCCATCACTTTATCCATCTAGTACTCTACTTGCCGCACTACATGAAAAGAACTTCTTGCAATGAGTATCTGTATTTTATAATTTACATGTGTATACTGCAGGTCAAGGATCTTGAGGATGCAGTTCAAGAACTTTGGAAGAGAAGAGATATTGCTGACAGAGATTTAATTGCCAGCTTGAGGGCTGCGGCAGGTTTACCAACTCAAGAAGAAATATTTTCTATATCACCATATTCAGATGATGAGGATAGTGAGCCTGTAAAAGCAAAGAGTGAATCTGTGCGATCCTTCAAGTTCTCTCTGAAGAATTTGTCTGATCAGTCACCAAAGAAGACAAAAGATTATGCAAAGAAAAGTTCTAGCAAAAAGTATGCCAACAAAAAGGACTATCAGCCTTTTATGATGGGTAAAACTGATCCTCATAACAGTTTTGAGGGACATAGTGATGTCAAATCTATGCACAGCTTGGATGATGATATCCAATCCCACAGACATGAAGGTCCTGATGTTTATTCTTCACCTGCTGGTGGAAGCGTGAGCCAAACTGAAGGAACTTGTCATCCCAATGAGCCAGGGACTTTGAAACAAAAGTTTGTAGATGAGGTGATGGTCAGTGATGAAGAGAGAAAACCTAGAGTTTTTCGAATCAAGAGCAGTAAGGCTCAAACTCATGATAGTGAGGAGGAGGCTGGAAAAAATGGTGATAAGACTCAGAATGTGAAGGGGAAGAAGTTGGTTATAAACTTTGGAGCACGGAAGATTAATGTGACTAATTCTCCACGGTCTGATACTTCAAGTTGCCAAAGAGATCAAGATTTGGCTAGCACTAATGGTATACATCTCTATGAAGTTAAACTCTTTTTATTTTTACCTTTTGTGCCCACTTAATTCAAGACTTGGAGATTTTTGGACATTATTATGTGAAAGTGGCCTACAGTCAATTTCTTATTTGAGATATGCGTCCCATATGTGTGTTAATAGCTATTAGTTAACTGTTCTTTTTACACATATTATGGAAGAAGCTGGTAATTAAGTTTTTTTCTTTTTTCTTTTTGGTGAACAGCTTGTAATTAAGTTTTAAATGGTTCCAATTGTGTTTTCCTGATACATTAGTAAGCTATTATTTTTTTTTCCTCTGTTCTCTTGTATGTGATTTTTTTTTTTTGGTTCAAATTTTATATCAGGCAATGAGGATATTAGTCAATCAAGGAAGGGAGACAAGTATATGTTAGATAGGCATGATGGCACAGCTAGAAATGTTGATGGTAAAGGTAGGATTTGGTTGCAGTTATTTTGGGGTATTTCTGTAACAAAGATTGGCTAGAACTTTCCGTTATACCATGGGTTAGCATTTGGAAATCTATTTATTGTTACTTTAGTTGCCTTAGAAAAAATAAGTTTGGTTCATGTGACTTGCAGGAAACAGAGTTGACTCACGTCAGTCAAAAGATTTAAAGGTTTCAGGAAGGGAAGGAAATTTGATGAAGCCTGCAAAAGTTAAGTCAGAAGTTTCTGAATTGAACTCAACCTCTGTTAGAAGCAATATTGCTGAGGGAAGTGAATCTAGTCCTATTGAGCGACCTCGCATCTTGCTGGGAAAACACTGGGCTGAGGGAATGACTAGTCAAGATGGGACTGCACAAGCTATGACACATGGTGAGAGGATGTTTTTGGGGAGGCAGTCAGAAGGCAGGTCTGATGCATATGAGACAGATGATAATGCTAATCACACACCATCACATTCTTTGCCAACAAACTCTAAACCTTTACTGAGATTAAAATTTAAGAAACCTAGCACTGAAAGTCAAAATTTTGCTCATCTTGAGGATGAGAAGACTATAATCAAGGGACAGAGGTCGAAAAGGAAAAGACCTTCACCTTTTATGGAGAAAGTATCAAACAATGAGGATGAAGATGTGGCACAATCGCATCAAGGTGGTCCAATGGATGAAATCATGGATGCTAATTGGATATTGATGAAATTGGGTAAAGATGCCATTGGAAAGAGAGTTGAAATTCATCAGACATCTGACAATTCTTGGTTAGTTTCTTCTATACACTGTATGTATCAATAATATCTGGAAGTTGATTTTCTGTATCTTGAACTATGCTTCCATTACTACTTATTCATTGGTTTCTCCTTCGAAGCTTTGTTATTTACCTATAACCGGTGTGTGAATGTGCATCTACGTCTATATTATCTGAGGTATTGACTTGATGTGCGGATTCTTCTGTCTTTTAGTTACTGAGTCCTCCAATTTCCAAATTTGAGGTCTCTGTTTGGCTTTGGCTTGATTTTTCTGTTTAAATTGTAAAGATCTTTTTTCCTCTTCATCTTTCATTTGATCTTTTTATCCTCTAATAGTATTTCTTTTTTCAAATTTAAAACGATCTGCTGAAATGGACCAATCTTGCTTGTGATGATTCAATCAATAGATTTCTTTTTCATGGGACATTTATCTCACTTGTACCAGCAGAATTTATTGCAAGAATTTGATATGCATTACAGTCAACATTTTCTTTTCACTTTTTATCCAGGCACCGGGGGTCAGTAACTGATGTAATTGAAGGAACCTCAAAGATATCTGTTACTTTGGAGGATGGCAAGGTGAAGAAGACCTTGGAACTCCGTAAGCAAGGAGTCCGATTTATTCCTCAAAAGCAAAAGAGATCAAAAGCTTGATAGGCTCAACTGATCCACTCTTGGTGATTCTTTAATGTGGAGACTGTCTATTCTTTGGTTTGAAGAGACAGCTTCATCTCCATGGGGCCTCTAGTTACTACTTGTAATCCTTGCCATTTCGGTGCTGGATATGTTGCTGATATTTGGCTGAAGCATTTTCTTTTGGAACTATTTCAGTTCCCAATGAAGAAGTAATCTACTTCAACTGAGGTCCTTTCTGGAACTACACTGCAAGATTTAGATTTTCAGCCTGGCTTAAGAGTTATTTCATTTTTTCTCTCTACATGTATCTGATTTCAGAAAGTAGTTTCTGCCTCTGATGTATAGGTCACCCATTGCTGTAGAATAAAGATTTTGTTTGGATAACTCTGTAGAATGAAGATGGAATGTACTGTTAGGTTTATGGCTTATGCTGCTAGTTGTACTGTGAATTACAGCCTTAGTGAGCTGGGATATTGCTATTTGGGAATTGAACTGGTTCATTTTGTCATCTCCCTGAGTAGTGTTTAGGAGGTAGGAAATTAGGAATGGAGTTAAAATCCTCTCCAATAATGGAAAGGATGCAGAATGCAGAGATTTTCATTTCCCATCCTTTCTCCTGGCAGCGTACTTTTCTATTATTGGAGGGCATCAAAATCTCTTTGGTGTATGGACATCTTAATTTTCTAAGCTTTTGGTTTGGCTATGTAAATAATGTAATGCATGCTATTCAAAGAAAATAGGAAATTTAAATCATAAACAGCTTTTTTTTAATTTTATACATGGGCAGTATATTTGTAGACTATGTTTTGAGAAGATATAATAATATACTCTATTAAAAATATAACCTGTCAATAAAATATAGTGAATAAAATTTTGAAAATATGTAATTTGTAATTTTGGGCAGGGGTGTGCTGTAGCAATTATTTGTGCTTGTCAAAGAAAAATGATTGAGTTGTTCCTATTTAGGCCAATACTCGAATCAATTTGGTAACACGGGATGCAAGATAATTATACAAAAAATCACTTTTTTTATTTTTTATTTTTAACATCAGAAGTGTATTTGATTCTGCACCATTTTTTTTTCTTTTTAATTTCAACTTTTGTTCTCTTATCCAATCATCAATCTGTTATATATAACAGATATTTGCCCGTGTAATGAACGGTTATGCTTTATAATTATATTTACCGGCGAAAAAAAGCTTTATAATTATATTTAATATTTATAATTTCAATAAAAGATTAAAAAAAGAAATTTATATACAATTTAATAACTAATTTAAAAAGTAAGACAAAACCACTTTTTTTTTTGGCAATTTCCGGTAAAATAAGTTACTAGGACTACAATTTCTGTGGTATACTACGAAGAATCCTATTTTAAGATAGTTTTGTAGTAAGGCTTCAGTCGCAAAACTTGATGACCAATATAAGAATTCATAAATAGAAAATGATCTAGAGATTAATCCCTGAAATTAAGTCTTAAGGGACATCGTAATTTAATTGACATCCTCAAGTTATATTAATTCAGGTTATATTAATTGGTAGTGTTTCCTCACATATCAATTTTATCCTTTAGCTATGAAATTGACATCCTCAAGTAAAATGGGAAAACAATTCACTCAGTTATTTGTTTGAGAGATTTAAGCCGTTCAAACAAAATATTTGCTTTTTTTTTTCTATGAATAAATAGTCAATGCGAGGGATTGTTAAGTTAGATTTTTCTTTCGAAAAAAATTTTGGCAAATATTGAGTGCATGATTATTTAAATAAGAATTCTATAGATTTGATTTGGTATAGTTTCTATGCAAAATTAAGTCAAATCAAGTCAAACCAGTTTAGGTAAATTAAGACTTTAATGGTTTAGACAAATTAAACCATATACCTTAAGAGGCATGTTAGTTGGAATGTTATTAATTTTAATATGCACACTATTTTTTTTTGGATAAAGGGATCAATACAAGTCAAGAATTAGATATAAAAGAGTAGATCGAAGGCAACCTATTAATAATATTCATACAACACACTAAGTAGGAAATATTTCGAAAGGGAAATCCAATAATATTAATATCATGTACGTAAACAGACAGAGAAATTGGTTTCCTACAAAAGAACTTCACCTACAATGGCGAATACACTGGCACCTTTAGATTTTCTTTCAAATTTTACGTCATCTTTACACTTTTCATATCCCAAATCTAGCAATTATCTTTCTTCTTGCTACAATTAGTATCTACTTCTACACTATCTATACATCTAACACATCTACATGACAACTTCTTAGGAGCCATATAGTGTACAACTAACCAAAGGGACAACAAAAACTTACCAAGTGGATGTATAAGCACACCCCACTATCTAAAACACTCACTAAGTGAGTTCTCATCAACTCACAGATACATTTTCTTCTACATTATAGAGAAGTCTTCATCAAGTCCTTCTATTTCTCCTTTAAGTTTGTGTTGCTGGATTATCAACACAGAGATGTTTGTTGAGAACTCTGGTCCTGAAAGAACATCCCCAATTGGTCCTAATTCTGGGCATTGTTGCCAGTCATTCATCCCTCTTGTTAGTATAGAGTTCACTCCACCTCCTCTCCCTACAATGACAAGTGAATATTGACCCTCAAATGACCTTAGAGTGGAGAAGGTCTCTGCTGAATTTGCAAGATGCTTCTCCATATACGAAATCCGACCGCCAACGACTTGCTTTTCGTAGAATTGTGCGAAGTATTCATCATCTAGCCGGATTTCCTCCTCCTCCTTCACTGAAGGGACCTTATGGCCTGCATATATTAACACATCTGAACCAGTATCTACCAGAAACCTTATCACTGTGATTTTTACTCTTGGATGCTTTGATACTCTACAAGCATAGGCAAGTGCTTCTCTATCATCTTGTCCTCCAATGAAGATAACTGCCACATTCAGTGGCACACTGGATTTTGAAATCTTCTCAATGGATCCAATGCCTCTGTCCACTAGAATCCCCACTGAACATGGAGCATTTGACAGTACCTGTTCATCAAAATCTCTATTTCATTAGATAGTATTGTGGAGAATATAACATCCACTAACAAAGTATAATATGTTATTAACCATATATCCTCTTAAATTTCATTTTTTTTAGATAACTCCCTCAAACATGCAGAGAAATCTCCTATTATATCATATTTTGTTAGTGAAATAACTGACAAATTAAAAACAGGGAACTTATCTGCATGTATATAAAAATTTAGGATTATAAAGTATAGGTCAAAAAAATTATCTCCACACAATCCAAAGTTGGAAGGCTAGTATAATTTAGACACATTTCTTTAACATTTCCGAGGGTGTATTCAACCCATATAGGAAATGCTCAATGACATTACTTGCTTTTGTGCAGTTAGATTCACATTAAATATTATAGAGAAGCTTTGTTGTGATGGCATTACCTTTTTATTGACATATCTGAACCCAGAATTGCCCGCATCCAATGCACCATTTTGACGCTGGCTTCGATGAAATGGTACTATGATGAGGGCAATCATCAAGTTCTCTGCTAAAGTGGCGATATCTTGGGCCATACTGTTGTAAGTTGAGAGAGCCATGGTTCTTCTAAGCGTTACCCCATCACCATCTTCTTCTACATATTCTTGAAACGCGGATGTCACCTTGTCTCTCATTTCTACCACACCTTTGTCCTTCACAATCAAAGTGTCTGCTCCTTGAACTTCCTCTATTGTGGCTGCTATTTCCTCTGTGAGCTCTATCATGTCTGTGACGTACACGAGGATTCCAGGATCTGACGCCCCTTTTGTGATCTCCATCAAGTTAATCGCTGATCGAATATGTTGGGGTCCATGGACGCACAGAAGTATCCTTAGTTCCCTTAATGGATCAAGCAATTGAAGGGCCATTCTATGGGTAGGTGCTCTTTTCTTTGCGCGTTTGATGATATGTGCCACAACTGTTGGGGAGGGCACAATTGTGAGGAATATTACAATTATCATCACCATGGCAGTGGATGTACTGATTCCACATTGCATCTGCTTACATAGGAGCAAGAGTAATTCAATGGTAAATTTATATATCTTCTGCTTTCTTTTTTTTTTTAATTTCATGGAAAATTGATGCGTCTATACGTGCATGCTATCTGTTTGTTAAAATGTTTCTTAGTTCTGATTTGATACTAAATTGATACTATAGAATCATTCCACGAGAAAATACTTCATGGAGTTCAAATATAATCAAACTTTACTGAAATGATAGTGAAAGTATTGAAAGTGCCACTAGATGCTAAGGTTGTGTTTAAAGGACCTCTAGATAGATACTAATGCTCCTTTCTTGAATTTTCAAAATGAATGGAATGAGTTCCTATCTGCAAAGCAAGCAATATTTAGATGTGTACATATTCTATCATTGGATCTTAAGAAATTGCTTATTTATGCCTCTCTCACTGTTAGGAGCATGCTTTCATGTCAACTTATCCATATAATAAAACCAATCTCAACAATGTCGAACCTTTTTTACGCTCACATATATGTTGGTTGGTAGCTGTTATTGTTGGAGATCCTCTAAAGTTCTCTCCAAGTTTTATGCAGAAAAACATAACATGTGGGACTCACCACTTAATGGATCTTATTAATAGTTTAAATGGATCTTATTAAAGTTCTCTCTCTCTCTCTCTCTCACACACACACACACAAGTTTACACTGTAAACTTCACCGAGGATTCCAATTCAATATGCCTGTATATTCATGTCAATCAAGAATATGCTAGCATTACCAATTTACTATCAGAGAGAATCCTCCTTCACAACTAGAAATTGAGAAAGTGAAGAGAGAAACCATGAAATCAAAATTGACTCACTGCTTTGATGGCCAAATAGATATGAAAATGGCCCTTGATGGTGAGAAGCAACCCAATTGCAACTGAATCATGCCAATTGAATCCCATTATTACCCCCAAAAGAAGTATTCCTGCAACTTTACTAACTATTACTGTCGCAATAAGTAAGAATAGCCTTGCCCATGTTTCTAATTTTCCAGGCTCAAACTTTCTAAAATCAGCTGCATAGCCCATCCACAAGAAAAAAATGGGAAAGAAAATAGAGGTCAACAAATAGTTGATCTTGGTGATAACCCATTTGGAAACTCTTCCTTCTCTAGGCAAACAAATCCCAGCCATGAATGCACTTAGAATTGGATTATAACCATATGAAGGAGATATGGCACAGATTAAGACCATGAAGGCTAAAGAAAGTACCAAATGGGAACCCTTCATGGGTTTCCCTTCTGGGTTTTCATTATTAACCCAATTCATAAACCAGGGTGAAACCAAGGCTGTGAAAAGCACCTGCACTAAAAGTGCACAACTTGTGGCAATGAGCCTTCTGATGTGATTCTTATCATGCAAATTAAGGCAATAATTGTGCATTGGTACGGCAATGTAGCCAATTGAAATGAACAAAGAACACAAAAAATCTGAGTGCATCCCTGCTGCCATGACAAGCTTTCCTATGTCTGACTTGCCGATTTTGAGGCTCGTCAACAGACGGGTCAGCAGTGGCGAGGCTGTACTTGAAAGAATGGTAGAGAAAGAAAGGGTGAATCCTAGCTTGTGTTGGGTTGGAAAATAGTGAAGAAATGAAGTTGTAACAGATGCTAGGATGAATGCAGAGATTATCCCTGCATAAGCAACCTGAGCATCTCTTGCGGGTTTCCTGAAGAGCACAAAGGGATCCATTTCTATCCCTAAAGCAAACATGTAACACATCATTCCAACATCAATGATGAATCCAAAGGTCTTGTTGAATTGATCATATTCATTACGTAGGAAGCCTATGTTCCCCACGATCAGTCCTACCTGCATGAATGAGAACAACATTAGAAAATTTCAGCCTCTTTGATATCCAATAGTTATGGAAACATTGTTCATTGCTGATAGTAATTAATGAGAGAAGCTCACAAATATGTCAGAAGCAATGCGTGGTTGTGAATAAGGCCTTAGTAGGTAATGTATGCCATTGCAAATAAGTACCATCCCCATGAAGATAGCGAAGTTTTTCCCTACTGAAAACATGAGCGAACCCAGTTTTTCAGAACATGGGTCTATCACAAACCTGAAGTTATTATTCGTGTTAGAATTTGACATCTTCTTGGTTTGATTCTCACCAGCTAGCTCTGTTTCTTTCCTCTTCTTTGAATGCTAAGTCATTAAATGATTCATTTTAGCTTTCATTTTTGTTTGTTATGATTAATTCTCAAACAGTCCTTTTGTCGAAGCTTTTGCTAGAGTGAGCGGTCATCATTGGTAGCTTAGTTGTAGGAGACAGTTGAGGAGTGCCATGAGGAGAACAATTGTCAATTGGAGGATTTGAAGAGTGAGAAGAAAAGGGGAAGAAAACGGAAAATATGGATAAGTCATAAATATTTCATAGTTGTTTTTGACCACTTTTTATCAGTTATTTATATTCATTTGAATATTATTTGAAATCACAGACACACCACCTTGTGTTCTCCATGTGTTTTAGAAAAATATATTATACTATTTTCTTTTTTTGGCCAGAATTATACTACTTTCTAATTTATTTGTTGTTGATGAAATTAGTTGTTCACACAATATCTGTTTTTTATAATTAAATTGTTTAATTATCTTTAGTATCGTATTAAAAAATAAAGCTACTATATAATATAAAATCTATAGCAAATTGCATCCTTCACAAGTTGTAAATAATATAATTTCTTTTTGGAGTAAAAGGGAGATTCATTCAAAGAAACAGAGAATGTACACTAATATCAAGCCTTACAAAAAGGGGGGTATAATGTAACTTATTTTTAAGACAACGCATAATAAGTGGGAAAAGGTATCTCTAGTTTTAATTTTATTTGCATAAAAACTGGAAATTTTTTTTAATGTATACATATATTAAAATTTTAAGAGAATGAACCTAATTTTTAAAATAGAAAAAATATTGAGTATGAACGTATAATTTGGTCATATTATTCACCAGTTAAAATATATTATTCACCAGTTATCTTAATATTTTCATTTCACACTCTTGCAAAAAACTTTTACAATCCATTTAATACATAAAATAAATAAGAAATGAGAGAACTACTAACATTTAGAATTTAGACACCTGACAATATACTCAATCATATTAATACCACGTGTTATTCTGTGAAAAAAAACCACGTATTATTAGATAATTGCATAAAAAATAAACAAAAAATAATTTTTCCAAACAAAAAAATTCTCATACCTTTAATTTAAAACAAATAAGTATTGTTGAATAATAATGATAACAATATAAAAGCCATTGTATAAAATAGAACAAAAATAAATTATGATAAACAAATGATAGGGGATTATTTAAAAGCAAAATGAAAATACGAGAAATTGTTTTTTAAAAAAATAGGCCCAAATCAAAAAAAGCGCCCTTATTCCAATTTTTCGTCCCCCGTCAAGGACTTCCTTTCTATAAATTCAGCGATTCATCGTTTGAAAAAAATGAGGGTTTTACAATTCCCACTCCTTTCCCGTATTAGGTTTCTTCCGCCGATCGCCGTTTCTTCTCATATTTCTGAGTTGAAAAAACAAAAAAGAATGAAACAGAAGTTGTAGGGAACTTCTCTTTAATTGCGGCTACAGCTGCAGTTTCTTCTTCTTTTTCTTCTTCTTTTTGCGAGGATTGCTAAGAAGGACCTCGAGAAAGAGATGTTTTTGTCTTGATCATAATATTGTGTAATACATACTGAAGACTCAACCATAAGGTCATATTTTATGCATTATTCTCTAGTACACTGCTAAAAAAAGTGGATTTTTTTTTGCTCATTATTGAAGCAATTTATTGCATTTACTTTTTACTATCAATTGCTTCTTGCTATTTGAAACTATCTGGTTTTGGGCTTTTGAAGCCACTTGGTCAGTCAACTATGGCACTATATTTTCTAGTTATAATGATATTTGTGAACCAGACTTAGTCAGGTGTCTACCTTCATTGTTAGTCAGGTAGGGGCTGTTACTTGTCTGGGAAACGAAATATGGAGGAGGATTTTGATGAATGAGTCCTGTTTATCTCAAATACTTCTCTAAAAGATGTCCATCGTTGCCCAATAATATGCATTTCTGCAATTGCTATTTGAGCTACATCTGGACCTCACATCACAAATGCTCTTCTCCACGCTACCCTTTTCAATCTCAAGGATCTCATATTAATGAAGTTTTGAAATCTGTTTGCAGGAAGTTGAAAACGAAGTTTTGCTAATGCCCAAATATTATGTTCTTGTTCTGCATTACCATGAGATAGTGACATCTTGATCAATAGCTTTTCTGTGATGTTTCTTGTATAGATAAGTGTATTGTAATGTTTGCTTGGCTGTTACTTTCTACTGAGTTAAACTATTTGGTTTTCCCCTTTTTGAAGTCATTTTGTATGCTCCATTAAGTCCTTTATGGTGTCAACCAGACATAGTCAGGTGCCTACTTTTATAGTTATGTTGGTAGGGACTGTTACATGTCTGGTAAATGAAATATGGAGGTAGAGTCTGATGAATGGGATTCCCATTTATCTGATAAACTACTCTTGAACGTGTCCATCGTTGCCCAATAACATGCATTTCTGCTTTTGTTGTTATTTGAGCTACATCTGGACTCCACATCACAAACAGTCCCCCTACCCCCAATTCTGCAAAATTTGAGCCTTGAAATTCCAAAAAGGAATTTGACTTGATTGTAATTTGCTTATACCTAAATGTAAAGTGGATTACTTACAGGTCATTTGGCACATAGAATGGAATGAGATTGATGGAAAAAATAGAATAAAAAATAGATTCTGTGGATGAAAAATAAAATGTTATGTTTAAGTAAAAAAATATAATAATAAATGTTGTGTAATGATAACAAAGATGCAATGGACATTGGATATCCTAATTGTGTGAGCAATGGAAAGAAAATCTCTTTCCAAACAGATACCAAATGGGCTGTTAATTGCCGTGGGAGTCATGAAGGTTTAGTTCCCAAAGTCGATTGCCCTTGCATTTTTGTGTGTAGTTTGCAAATCAGTCCAGAAATTTGGGAAGTTTGCAGTGTTAGTCATGGATGTTGTTAATTCCCAACTTCAATCCACTTCCATTTATGTTAGGTGGTGTCAACCTCATTCCTTGTTTAAAGCATTTTGAAGCAGAGCATGTTTTCCTAGGTTCAGATCCTTGCTCCTTTATGCATAAAGAAAATGCTTACTTATGCATGTGAATCTTGATATGTACATCAAGTGATCTTTGCTATGGAAAGTTGTACCTGTTATGAGATCGAGCTTTTCTATACTTGGATGTCTGTGTATAAAGAAAATGTTTTACCTATGCATGCCATATGCATATCAAATGAGTTTTGCCATGGAAAGATCCACCTATCGAGGTTGAGTTTTTCATGGCAGCACCTTGACATTCTGGTTTTGGATCTGAATGGTTATTCTTCATGACCTATTAACTGTTTTGTAATTTGTGCATTTATCTGATAAAGTTCTCCAAAGAAACTAAACGGGAACAGAAGGATGATACATTAATACTTGTATATATGTACTTAACCTCTGGCTTCATACTTGTTCAATGTAACTGCATGTATTTCATTTCACATCCCATTTATTTTTCTTCACTTTTTCATCCACCCTGCGGATATCTTTGTAGATTGAATGGAATTTACGACTGAGTCCCTTGGTTTGCTAATATTTGCCATGGTGTGTGCGTGTGCGCCTATATATATATATATGTTGTATATATGTGTGTGTATATGTATTCATGTTTGGTTTGACAAGTTGTAATAGAAGTGATTCAATTAATGCATGCAGTATAATTTTTTGTTTTAAAGAATGTTTAGATTATATATAGGCAAAAAAAAAAAACTAGATCGAAATGTGTGGTGAGGTAGGAAGAAAAAATACTTCCTAAAATGCATCAAAACTAAGAATATAGTAGCTTTAATAAAATGAAGTAGAGAATAGTGAGGATTTGAGAAAGAAGAAAATATGAGGAGCTAAAAGGGGCATTTATATAAGAGTTTTAATCCTTGAAAGGATAATAATTTTTTAATTAATTAAATAAAATAAATGGAAAAGATGATCCAACTTTTGGTAAAAAATGAATATTCAAAATTTTCATAATACTTCAACGTCTATTATAAAAGATGTCTATTATAAAAGAATGTGCCGTTTAAAAAACTTACTAGAAAAGTCTTATTGAAATAAAAATCTAGTGAAGAAAAAAGGTATATTATTTTTTGTATACACTATTATATACTGTCTCGTTAAAAATCTTATTAGGAAAATCCAATGGAAAAAAATTATGGTTAAAGAAAAAAAAGTATAATATGTATATCAATTAAGAGCTTTTAAGTTGATGAAGTCTAATATACATAAGTCTTTAAAGTAGAAAGCTCATTGGTAAAACAAGTCTTTGAACGGATTTATTGAATATTTATGTTACCATTCTTTTAAAGATTATGAATGAAGAAGAATGAAGAAGAATTTTTGGCAAAAAATGTTTTATTTTATCTTTTCTAACGTACTTCTCTTTTAACTTCTCTTTTACTGGGACAATACATGCATGTTATCTTTATAAAAGATTATATGGATTATTTTTTTTCTAAAGATAAATCACAAGTCTCTTATGTGTTGAATTAAAACTCTCAACCAAGCATATTTTCACATTCTTGATTTATTTCATGCAATGTCAAAATTTCATGATGGTTAGGTGATATAACTAATATAATCTATTTCATAAATTGTCATGAAATGATGATGCCAGTAAATGTAAACACATAGTCACTTTGTAATCGATCATTATGAGGATTTTATAAATATCTTGTATCTGCATAATCAGTTAAATCTGACTTGAGTTTATTTGAATAAAACAAACTCACATTCATAATACTTTTAAGGTAGTGAAGTATATGCTTAACCTCAATCCAATGTTTTCATGTAGGTGAAGAACTATATTTTGTTAATACATTAACAGCAAAAGATATATTTGGTCGTATATAACTGGTGAGATATAATAGTGCTCTAATTACATTAAGATATAGTATTTCAGGACTAAGTAATTCTTCTTCCTTTTCTTGAGGTTTAAAAGGAACTTTGTTTACATCTAGTGATTTTACGACCATTGTAATGAATGTGACTTATCCATATAAAACTGTTTTAGCACCTTTATTGTATATGTTTCTTGACGCATCAAAAATTTATTTTTTAGAAACTCAATCTGTAAATCAAGACAAAATTTGGTTCATTCATGATATTTCATTTCAAATTCTTTTTTAAATAATAATTACTTCTTGAAGCTCTTCAAGAGTTCTAATAATATTTAAATTATCCACATAAACAATAATTATAGTAAACTCTGAACTATTTCTTTTCATAAATTTACATGAGCAAATCAGGTCATTTTTATAACTTTCTCTCAACCAAAAAAAAAAATTCAATGATATAATTATACCACTTACATGCTTTAGACATTGTAAATTCTTCTCGAATTTTCATATAGATTTTATTACCTAATGAGTCGTATAGATAGGTTCTAATAATATTCATGAGATGCATGTCAAATATGTTATGTATTGCTAGACTAATTATATATTTAAAAGTGATTGTATCCACCATATGAAAAACTATTAAATTAAAGAATCTACTGGTTCTTCAATTCAATTTCACACAAATTTTTAATTATTTTTTGCATCATAATTGATCATAATAACCCAACTAATCATGTCAAATAAGAAACATATTATGATTTATAAACTTCTAGTTTATAATAGCATGTAATTCAATCAATATACATGTAGTACAAACTAGAGGAAAATGTAGGTAATTTTTTCAATACATATTTTTCATTCAAGGTAATTTTTGCAATATAAATATACTCAATACTTTTTTCATTCGTTGTCTCGATATGATATTCATTTTTGTGGATATCTATAAAACTTAATAAATTTTTATAAAATTTAGAAGAATGTAATGCATTGTTAATTTGAAATTTTGTTTTTCTTGGTAACATTATATTGGCTCTTCTAAAATCTTCAATTATTTTTGTACTACCACATATAGTATTAATATAGATTTCTTATATCACTAAATTTGAAAAATATTTTGTTGTATGAATCATAGCATAATCAACAAGTTACATATCCTCATAGTTAATACTGGATATTATATGATCTACAAAACAAAAAACAAAAAAACGTATACAATGATCAGACCAAATGGATTTGAGATGTGAGTCTAAAGTACGTTAAAGTGATTTTAAAGGCCATAAATGTATAAACTAAATATATGCACAGAGGTGTAGCCAAAACAACATTACGACGTAGGTGTTTGAATAATAGAGTTGCAATATCATAAGGCTGGTTTGTTTCTGAAAATCATATATAGATATATTCACATATATGTATGTATTATAAATAAGAAAATCTAACCAATCAAAATTCACAATATCTATTCACGTAGCCCCTAAAACACTTGCAACACTGTTGAAATGCCTATAATTACTTGTGGTCCTATAAATTAAAATTTGACATATCAACTCTAAGTTCTCAATGTAAACAATGCAAAAGCTATTCCCATGTGACTGAATTTAACACAAGCATGCTTTTCGGGAAGACCCAGGATCCTACACTTGATGTGTAAATAAAAAAAAAATTTCACATCCTACACTTGGCATCATCAACATATCATGAAATGCATGATTTAATTATGAGTTTTGCATGTTTTATACCAAAGCTTTAATATATGTATATCAAATCAAGGTGGCTCACAACAATGAACTATAGTAGGTTATAAAACTTGAATATAAATATTTCTATGTCAAATCAAGGTGGCTCACAAAAATGGAATGAAAATCAGAGGAATTTTGTACGATTCCAAGGGTCAAGTGAGATATTATAATTAAATATTCTATCTAACTTTTTTATCTTAAAATATGCCACCATCCTGTAAGATAAAGCCTCAACATCAAATTGAAGAGTAGCTTTAAGAGGGATTGTTGGAGGTGAACTGGATTAAAAAGACAAATGATTCTTCAAAGAAAACAGTGTAGCAAAATTCCATAAATAAATCAACAATACATAATAATGATTTTGAGAAAGCCAATATCTTAAATTATAGTGTAAAGACTATATCATATATAAAAGTACTTGCATACATTAAAAAGAAGATCCATTTCAACATCTTAATTAAATTTTGCATATACATATTATTAATTTGTAACTTGCATACAAGAAGATTGATTCGAGGACTCATGTCTCAATAACTAAGTTGTCATCCTAACATCTAAAACAAATAATTGTTCAATAATGTAGGGACCAATAACAAACAGAGCTGAAGAGGGGGGAAAACAAAATTCTAAAGCAAAATAATATCTGCTCTATAAATATCTCAACATCTAATATCACATAATTAGGTTCAATATAAAGAAGTGTGTGTGATTTTGTTAAGCAATTCAAAAAAATGATAAACATAGGATGATTGGAAATGCATTCAGATATGAAGGCTTAAATGAAGTGAAAACAGTGCACACTAGAATGAATGATGTCCAAGATCCACTAAAAATGGCTTCCAACTTCACAACCACATCCAAAGTCAATATGAAAGTATTATAGTTTTCTCATTCTAGTGTTATTTGTCTTTAAAGCATTTTTCCAAACACCTTGTGTGCACTAGGTTAAAATATTTGGGTAATAAGATCCATAACATATATAATCCACTTATAAAACAACAAACAAAAATCTATGCAAACATTCAAATTGTGCCACATATTCCTAGATGTGGCATATTAATTAAATTGCTTTAAATGTTAATAACTTTAGAATCTACTTTATACTTAATGTGAATAGTTTCAGGTTAATTTTGTATTTTGTGATGATAGCTTTAAGATCCAATTAATATAGAAATTAAATTATATTCATATTTCTGAATGTGACATCTTAATTAAATTTTTCTAATACTTCGAGGTGTGATATAAGTTTTCATTACTAAAAAAAACTCAAATTCACTATAAATAATTAATTTAAAAAAAAAAGAAGAAGGAGAAGATGAAAAATTTGATAATAGATATCATATAACAAGTGAAAAGAACATACCTTAGATCTTTAAACGAAATCATGCTGATAATGTGTTATGAAATGAAGTAGAGAATTTGATAGAGAAGAAAATATGAAAAGTTAAAATTAAGTGTTTTATTCATCCATCAAGAGTATTTATACAAAAATCCTAACTATAGAAAGAATAATAATATTTTAATTAATTAAATAAAATAAATGGAAAAGATAACTCAATGTACATCCAAAATCTTCATAATAATAAAAATATTTATTTTACACTTATATTAAAAAGTGAATATAAAAAAATTTGGTCCCTGTCTTAATTTGCAATAAAATATTAGATTTTGATCTTAAATAATAATTGGCCCTTATATATATATATAATGTCTCTCCTATCTCATTCAAGTTTCATATATGCCAAATTGATATTTAAACACACACACACTCATTAATGTTATCTAAATCAGATTAGTTATTGAATAAGTCAAAATATTAGTTCTTGGTACAATGGTGGATTATGGTCTATGAAGCATAGATATTTCAAAAAAATAGACACATCCATATTTGATACACAATATGATATGATACTCGTATAGTACTTATGCGTACATATCTATCCATATTACTTTTTACTCATATGTGTTAGTTCAAATTTTTATAGTAAAATATATGATAATTTGAAGTTGTTATAAATATTTTATAATTTATTTTACCTTTTATATTATAATTTTTAGAATATTTAATACTTATTTTTCTTTTAATGAGTAGATTTATTAATTATACATATAAATAATTATATAGATAATATAATATATATATAAATATCCTTTGCGCCCGTATCCTAAAATTTT
The DNA here is from genome assembly GCA_026686845.1 of Adenanthera pavonina. Lineage (NCBI taxonomy): Eukaryota > Viridiplantae > Streptophyta > Magnoliopsida > Fabales > Fabaceae > Adenanthera > Adenanthera pavonina. Next base: position 5,264,270 of record JAIVEN010000033.1, on the reverse strand, counting down.
ATAAATTAACATATCTTTGGTATCATATTATATTGTATCCGATATACGTACTCGTATTGATACTACAAAAGTTGTGGTTCAACCATATGTCATAATTAAATTAATGTATTAAAATATTATATAAAAATAAAAGTTCAATAATAATAAAGATTATTAAACTTTTCAATAATATAATGAACTTTTCATTTATTTGATTTAAATAAATGCTAATATTTCTTTATTTTTTTCATTTACGGGACTGCTAATATTTACTTACTTCAAATTATCTTTATTTTATTTGGGTATGTGAAATGTAAAACAACTAATGCCACAATATTGTCTTGAACCTTAATGTTTAAGAATATATGTGCAAAAAAAAAAAAGAAAGAAAGAAAGAAAGAAAGAGGGTCTATATATATATATAGAGTAGATTGTGAAATGGTTGTTGAATTTATTGGCGTTAATATCTTCAGCATAATTATGATCATGAATATCATTATGAAGATCGAGGTTCTACCACCTCATAATCAGATACCAGTTGAGTTAACTTGAAGCTGAAGAATATTTGGAAGATGAAGAAACTGAAGGAACGAAATGGATGCATGGCGAATGTGCAGATAAAAGAAAACTATTAGAAGAAGAATAAGAAACTGAATTGAAGTTTAGTATGTTTTTGATTAAATCTATTTACTATTATCGAATCCCTATGTACTAAATTTTTATATTTAATTTCTCATATAATTCGTGTAAAAGATTCCATGATTAATTATGATAACTCTCTATACACGAAAGTTTGTCAATATTGCAGTTACTTGCTACTGGATTTTTGTTATTGTATATATTTGTTTAAACAAATACTATCTGTGAAGTAGGTAAGGTGTTCAAAAGTTTGATTTAGTTTAATTTTGTTTAAAAATTAAACCTAACCAAATTGATCGGTTTGACATCTCTAAAACCTTTTCGGTTTTACTTTTAATCGATTTAGTTCAGTTTTAACTTCCATTTGATTTAGTTTGAATCATATTAAATTAATTTTTTTAAAAAAATTTATTATTTTCTTAAAAATTAAATTAAACAAATTTCATATAAATACTTGACGAACATAAATTATATCAAAATATTTTACTAACTTATAAATATTTTATGTAAAATTTTTGTTATGTTTTACATTTTTATTTATTTATTGATAAACTCATATAATTAATTATAATAATAAGCTTATCTATATTTTTTCTTTCAAACTAATAAATGTCTTGTAATTTTGTTTATAAGTTCTTTTAATTAAGAGATTTGTATTTATAAATAATATAAAAAGAACATACATTAAATAAATATAGTATTTAAATTTTAAAAAAATAAATAATATAATAGGTTTAATTCGGTTTAATTCAGGTATCAAAGACTTAAAATCGAATCAAATCAAATCGAGTCAATTACAAAATAACAAAAACCAAAATAAACCTTATTTTAGTTCGGTTTATATCGATTTGGTTCAGTTTAATCGAGTTGCATCCGTTTTGAACACCCTTACACCCTTAGAAGTAGCATAGCTAATGATCAAAAAGGAATTCTAAGCAAGTATTCATTTCCAACAAAAACTAACTCTTGATGAATTAGAAGATCTTAAGGCTATTACCCTTGAGAGAAATTTCATCCATATGTTTGTCCTAAGATAAAGAAAACTCAGATTTTTATTTCCTTGTACCCCCTTGTTGATAATGCCTTCCTTAGTCATACCCAACATCCTTACCTATGAAATAAAGCTTAAACAAAACATCCTCGAACCAAGAGTTATGATACCATGTTGTCACAGTCTTGGAACAATAGCGAACATGGCATGGCGCAATGGTGAGCATGGGCCGGTTCGGGGCTGGATCGGCTCGGTAATATGTCGGGTACAAGCTGGTTTATACGGGTTGGGTGAGGGTGACCAAGTCTCTCAGGTTTATGAAAAAAAAAGGAGGAGACGCAGATGAAGATCCAGTAAAAAATAAAATATATAGCAATAGATATGAGAAAATACAAATCAAACTACAAAATCAAATACGGATCAAACTAATTGTGGGGAAAGGTTTCTACTAACAGATCTGCAAATCAAATGATGGAGGAGAAAGAGTTTCTGCCATTGATAGAGACGAAGGAGGAGGAGGAAGATGGAGAAGGAAGAGATGACGATGGTTAGGCAAGCAAAAGATGGCATGGTAGTGCTGTTGATCGAAAGCGAAGGGGAGGAAAGCAAATGCAAGAAAAGCGATCGAGATCTTGTTGTGGAGAAGAAAGAAGGAGTTGTGTCACGTGTAGAGGAATGAAAAAGTCGACAATGGAAGATTCTAGGTTTGGTTTGATTTGGTTGGGTTTGATTTGATTTTGGGTAAAAATTCAACTGAACCAAATCAATCAATTTGACATCTCTTGAAACCTTTTTGATTTTGTATCTAATTGGTTTAATTTGATTTCAATTTCAGTTTGGTTTAGTTTAATTTGGTTTGAATCATATTAAATTAATTTTAAAAAAAAATTATTATTTTCTTAAAAAATTAAATTAAATAAATTATATATATATTTACGAACACAAATTATATTTACATATTTTACTAAATTATGGATATTTTATGTGAAATTTTTTATTTTTTTTTGATATATTTATTTATTTATTTATTAATAAATTCATATAATTAATTATAACAATATACTTATCTATATTTTTTCTCTTAAACTAATAAATGTCTTATAATCTTATTTATAAGTTTTTTTTATTTAATAGACTTGTATTAATGAGTAGTATAAAATGAAAATGTATTAAATAAATATAGTATTTAAATTTAAAATAAATAAAATAATATAGTATATTTGGTTCAGATTTCGAATGCCTGAAACCGAACCAAACCAAATCGAGTCGGTTCCAAAATAACAAAAACTGAAATAGACCTTATTTTAGTTCAATTTTAATTAGTTTAAATCAGTTTAGTTCGATCTAATCTGTTTAGATCGGTTTTAAACATTCCTAGCCACCATCATTGAAGGCTTTTGATAATTATTTTTATACTATTAAGACATAGTGAACCGGGCCGACATAACTCATTAGCTTAGAAAATTTTCATGCTATTCCTTTTAAATGATTTTTTGTTTCAAAATCGCGTTATCATTTTCTATTTTTCACATGCTATCCCCATTGCATTTTTTTTTTGGGTGCAACACACTTTTTATGTTTTTGAAATTTTTTTGCATTAGTATGCACAATTTTTTTATCTCATAAGTTTTTCTAAGTTATAAAATTATTTATAAAAAATTATAATACGCATTCAAAATTAGAAAAACTTAATCTGATTGGCCCACCTTTGATCTCTTGCTGATTTCACTTTTTTTGTTTGAACAACACTTGCTAGTTTCATTTTCCCCCAACATTCTTTAGTCACTTTCTTTGTAAATGGGCAAATAGGATCCAATCTAAATTTTGACAAACAACTAAGGAATAATTGACAATAATAATATTTATAAATTGGGTTTAATTTAATTTATTTTTTATTAAAATAAAATAAAAAAGATCTAATTAATTTTATAAAATAAATAATTTATTCAATTTTAAAATTTGAGCAATTTTATTTGATTTTACCATTTTGATTCAATTATTATAATTCTAATTTAACTTAAGAGTTTTTTTTTTTAGTTTTTGAAGCAAATAAGAAGGTAAATATTTTGATTATTCTAATAATTGCAAAATTCTAAATTTTCTAGTTATTTTATCAAGAGTAATTTAAAATTTGATTGAGATTTACTCTCTCTGGTCTTTTTTATATGGGACTTTCAATTACTTTATGTAAATTAAGAATATTAGTTATCTTCTTAAAGTCATAAAAAAAAAATCAAACATTTCTTTTTTATCCCTATTTAATATAATAATACAATCCACATTAAATGCTATTTAACAATTGAGAAAACCTCTTTTATTTAAAAGGTCCAATAATAATTTACAAAAAAAATAAATAATGAGGGCAAAATAAAAATTTTTTTATCAAATATTATAAAGTCTCTTATAAAAAGGATTAGAAAAAACTTTTAAAAAGTTTTTTATAAAGTGAAGGGTGTTAGCAAGGCTGACTTCCCAAGAGGGGGGTGAATTGGAAGTCCGAGATTTTTCTGCACAAAGTGAAGTTAGTGAAGATATCACAGTATAATGAAAACAATGCGTAAAACAGAGCAAGGTGAAGGGTAGAGATAAAGAAAAGAGAACTCAGTGATTTATCCCGGTTTGGTCTATTCTCTTGACCTACATCCAGTCCCCAAGACACTTCTTGAGATTTATCCACTATACAGCAAGAATTTCAGTGGGCTTCTTGCTAAATCCACATTACATGAGTATGCTCTGTTTCTGAGCTCTCTCACACTCTCCAAGCACTTTCACTATGTGCTTCCCAATCCCCTTGTGAATACCCCTCACAAGTAAATCTATCTCCCAGATGAAGAATAGATTTATTACAATGAAATAACTCTCTTGTAAAGAGTGGATATGACAGATTAAGTACAAGTTTAGAAGTTAAGAGGGTAAAAGCTTTTGAGAAGAAGATTTAGCAGAAATTCAGTATATACAAGTTTGATTCGTTACCCACAACTTCAAATGATGTTGTATTTATAGATTTATGTCTCAAATATCCGTTAGAGACTAAATCTATCCGTTGGGGAAGTTATTCAACGGTTACTCTGAAAAACTATCCGTTTACCAACCGCATTTAATGTTTCTGACATACTGAAATTCGAATTTTGGTTGGCCAACAGACGAATTTCGAAGGAACCGAAGATTAAAGCTTCCAACGTTACAGCACGAAGTTCGTCTGTTCATGAAGTGAAATTCAAATTTTGAAACTTACAAAACATTTTCACAATGTGACATACGAATGTTCAAGAAGAAAGTTTTTCGGTTAAGTATGAACAGTGTTTTCAATTTTCTACAGTGCCTTCGAAATTCGAATTTTGGATCCCCAAAATTCGTCTGTCCATTGAACGTTTAAAGGGACACAGTAGATTACTTTCTTCGAAATTCGAATTTTGAAAGGGCGAAATTCGTCTGTCAGAGAAACTCTTTTCAGACTAATTTCATCATTCGAATGTTGCAAGTTCTTATCATTCGTATGTCAATGTTTCATTTCAATAGACTCAAGAACTTAGCTTCTGAAATTCGAATTTCAATGTTCAAAGTTCGTCTGTCAGAGAGCAGTTTTGAAACTTAAATCACTCTTGATCTCAGGTGAACTTTAACATAGTTTCAGACGAATTTCTTCCATTTTCTCAAATTTTGTTTTGTTTGAAATTCGAATTTTGAAGACTCAAAGTTCGTCTGTTGTAAAGAAGCATCTTTCAGACTTATATGAAAATTCGAATGTTGGAACTTCAAAATTCGTCTGTCAGAGAGCATTTATCAAACTCAATTTCATTTTGATTTCAGATGCACTTTATCATAGTTTCAGACGAATTTCTTTGGTTTTTACAAACTTCATTTTACTTGAAATTCGAATTTTGAAAGTGTGAAGTTCGTCTGTTACAAAAGGCCTCTTTTCAGACTAGATGAAAATTCGAATTTTGAACAACCAAAATTCGTCTGACAGAGAGCCATCTCTTCAAACTTATTCAGTTTTAGCTCGAAATTCGAATTTCCAAAGGCAAAGTTCGAATTTCCAACTTGACAGTTTAGTTTAAACTTTCAACCTTCGTCTGTTTGTGGGTGTTTTTCAAATATTCAAAGATTTAACATAAAATCAAAGTTTGAAAACATCTTTTCTTCAAATCAAAATCTTTTACCCAATCATACCAAAAACTAAAGATCCTACAAGAGATCTAACAGCAAATACTCAGAAAATTTTCACTTGAAACAGCTTTGTTCTTCTTTGATATCTTCAATCCAAGCTCTTGAGTGTTGGTTAAAAATCATCAAAACTCTTGATTCAACATTCTCCCCCTTTTTGATGATGACAAAACAACTCACAAGCTGGATTAGTACTTGGGTTTGCTTTCACAAGCTCCCCCTCAACATATGCATAAGATATCAAAACGACAGATTAAGTGAAGAGATTCAAAGCCCAAAATATTGCAACCAAGAACATAATATATATAATCAAACTGTTGCAATACATATTCCAATTAAGGAGCAGTTCTCAAAAAAATAAATTAAACAACCAATCAATTCAAAACAAGATACAACAAGAAGATTTAGCCTAAGATCTAAAAACATCACTTCTTCTTTAGCTTAGACTTCTTGCTGTAAGTCTTTCCTTTTCCAGAAGGCTCAGCAGATTTTCTAGCTTGCTTAGTCCCAGTTTGCTTTATCTTCTCCCCCTTTTTGGCATCAGCAGGAGTTCCAGCAAAGTCCATTGGAGGAGGTATCTGAGTGAGAGGAACAGCACGAAGAGGGACAGGAGCAAAAGGAATCTCTGGCTGAACTGGTACAAGGGGCTGAGCAGGCTCAGGGTTATCTTCTTCATCATCATCATCAGAGACCTCAAGTAGCTCTTGCATTTCCTGCCTGGACAGAGCTAGCCGAGGTCTCTGTTCCTTTGATAACCCATAAGCAGCAAGAGGATGGGAGGCTGGTTCAGCAGGAGCAAACATTTCTTCCAGCCTTCTCCTTTGAGCTTGCAGCAGAGCATTGTGAGCAATGGCAAGATAATCAATAACAGGTACAATGCTTCTTTCCTCATTGCTTGCTTCTCCCGGCATAGAAGAGGTTGAAATGGCTGTAACCAGTCTTTCAACTTGCTCTGATTCTTGAATGGACAGAATTGAATCCGGAGCATCTTCTTGCATAGGCTCAAGAGGGCTTGTCTGCTGAAGTCCTTCTTCTTCCAATCCATAGTCCAGGGGTGGACCAGGACTTGGTGTCCTCATTGCACCAGCACCATTTGTATCATCATCATGGTCAGAGGAGTCAATCTCAAAGGGGCTTGGAGGCTCAGGAGTTGGAGACAGAGTAGGCTCAGGGACACCAGGCTGAGGTGGAGCGGAAGTGGTAGGAATTGCATTTCTTATTTCTTCATAAGCATCAGCCACCACCTTCATGTTCACAGCCAACTGATGGATCTGATCTTGTAGATGAGCAAATTTGGCATTTTGCTCATCCCTAATGCTGAGAATGAGTGTTGACAAACTGTCAAACAACTCAGTGATCTCGGTTGGCTTGGCCTATGAAGAGGGAGTGAAGGGAGGGTGAGTAGGTCTGGAGGAAGATGGAATTGGCTGAGAAGGCTGAGGTACAGATTTGCCAGGGGCCTCAGAAGTGCCTTCTTGTTGGAGGGTAGCATCAGCAGCAAAGAACAAATCTTCAGATTTCCCTGCTCCCTTTCCAACCCATCTGCCTTCATCTCTTTCAATACCCATCCTTTGCAGTTCCTCTTCTTTAAATGCCTCTGTGAGTTTTCCTTTCCCCTTTTCAATGTGTTGAATCCTGGCATATTGCAGGATTCTTGAAATAATTGCTGCATAGGGGAGTGTGGAATCCTTCCTCTGATCCCTTGCCTTTATCATTCTCTGGAGGATGATATGACCCATGTTAATCAGCTTCCCACGAATGATAGCAGTCATCACATGAGCCTCTGCCCTTGTTATCAAATTGAAGCTGCCACCCTTGTTGAATATGATCCTGGACACTATGTAGTGCAGGATCCTTACTTGTACACTGAAGTCTGTGGGCTTCAACTGATTTATTGTTAGCCTGTTTTCCCTTCTCCTGAATAAGGTGTCCAAGATGGTGCTCTCTTTGTAGTTCAGAAAGGATCCACCTTCTTCATCAGTTGTGCTTGCCTCATCCATATATCCAGAGGCTGTGATGTCAATTTTTAGCCCATCTTGTCCTGGAATTTCCAGCACTTCATTGAAGGTTTCATCAGCAAGCCAAATGGTCCTTGATCTCAAGTTGACCTCCCATTTCATTTTCTTGCTGTTGTATTGAAGAGAGGCATACCAAGTCTTTACTACCTCATCATCATATTTTTCAGCAATTTCCAACAGATTCTTATATCTTAACAACCATATTCCAGCATCAAAGTTGTTAGATATTAAGAATTGTTCCATATTCACACAGTGAGGTTTGATTACCTTCTTGTTGGAAAACTTGGTAGTGTATTCTTCTTGAATCTCAGGAGTGCTCCACAGTGGCAGTGTAGTCATTTCATACTCTCCAGATTCAGTAGAAGAGGAGGAAGCAATAGCAGAGACAGAAGGAACTGGAACCGAAGGTTCTGCAGTTTTTGGTGAGGAAGGTCCTGCTTTCTGAGATTCTACTTTAGATGATGATTTCTGGCGTTTAGAAGGGATAGCTTTACTGGGTTCGGCCTTTCTCTTGGATTTCTCTCCTTCCTTTGTGGCATATTGAGATTTGACCGTTCTTTTTGGCCGAGTTCCAGCTTGTCCTGTTCCAGGGATCTTTACTCTCGCCATTTTTCAGTGGAATGATGCAGAATGTGGCTTGGATTTGATTTATAGGATGTGAATGAAAGTTTAAACGGTGAAGAATGACGGTTTTTGGACAGGAGTTAAGAGGATTAAAGAGAGAATCAGAACAGATTTAGAGAGGTTACAAATAGGGTTGCGTCTGTTCTGAGGAAAATCGTTGCATTTAACGTGTGTAACCGTCTGACAGACGAATTTTGAGGGGTCAAAATTCGAACTTCGGGCAGTTACAAGTTAAACCGTTCAGCACAGCTTACTGACAGACGAATTTTCATCTTGAAAGTTCGTTTGACAGTGGCTTGAAACAAGCAATACAAGCACAACAGACGAATTTTGTTTCACCAAAGTTCGAATGTTGAAAAGAAAAAGGCAGGCATCAATCAAACCATCATTCAACAGACGAACTAATCATGCAGAACTACATCTTTCAAGAATTCAACATGGAGGACATGATTCAACAGACGAATTTTGAACTGAAAATTCGGATTTTTCAACTTTTGTAAAGATTGTCTAACATTCGTATGTTAAGAAGTAATTATTTGTGTAGCAGTGATGGACAATCATAACTTTGAAATTTCTGATTTTGAAAATTCGAACTTTCAAGTTTCAACAGACGAATTTCGAGGCATTACTGAGAGCTGTTCCAAGGCATAACATGTCGAAGTTCGTCTGTTGGTCAACTAAAATTCGAATGTTGACCATGTTGATTAGTTCAAAAGCACATATTATGAACCAAAATACGTCTAACACGCATTAAAAAGCGAATTTCATCTTTAAAAACTTACAGAATGGATCCAAAACTTAGAATTTACATCATCTACTCTATTTTCTGGTTATTCCATTCTGACGTGCTCCAATCTTCAAGTTTATTGTCATTGATTTTCACAAGGAGCACCTGCACCTCAAATTAAACATACTCCGATGCTCAAGTTAGAATTGATTCTAATATTGAAAATTATAAAGACAGAATTGCACGGAAATATCTTACAGTTCATTAAGATTTACCATTCCCAATTCTCTCCTTATTTTGCAAAGCCTGTCTTCTGTTAGAGGTTTTGTGAGTATATCAGCAACTTGATCCTCTGTTGGGATGTACTCCAATCTGACTTCTCCTTTCAGAGCGTGATCTCTTATGAAGTGGTGCCTAACTTCAATATGCTTTGTCGTTGAATGCATGATAGGATTCTTGGTGATATTTATAGCACTTTAGTTATCACACATGATTGGTATCTCTTTTATTTTAACCTCAAGATCTTCAAGTTGCTGTTTCATCCAGATGACTTGGGCACAACAGCTTCCAGCTGCAACATACTCAGCTTCTGCAGTAGATAAGGCCACACTGTTTTGCTTTTTGCTGAACCATGAAACTAGGGATCCTCTAAGGAACTGACAGGTTCCACTTGTGCTTTTTCTGTCAGTCTTAGATCCTGCAAAATCAGCATCAGTGTATCCTTTGAGGTCTTCTCCATTGCCTTTTGGATACCAAAGACCCATCTGTGATGTTCCAATAAGATATCTAAAAATTCTTTTCACAGCTGTTGCATGGGATTCTTTGGGGCATGATTGGAACCTTGCACACATGCAGACACTGAACATAATGTCAGGTCTGCTGGCAGTTAAGTACAGCAGAGATCCAATCATTTTTCTGTATTGAGTAATGTCAAACATCTTCCCATTCTCATCCATATCCAGTTTGGCTGCAATAGCCATAGGTGTTCCCATTGGCTTGACATTCTCCATTCCAAACTTCTTTAGCAGCTCCTTTAGATACTTGGATTGACTAAGAAAGATACCATCACCTTGCTGTTTAATTTGCAATCCAAAGAAGAAGTTGAGTTCACCCATCATAGACATCTCGAATTCTCCCTGCATTAACTTAGAAAATTTCTTGCAAAGAGCCTCATTAGTAGCACCAAAAATAATATCATCAACATAGATTTAAACAATTAGTAAGTCTTTATTTTCTTTCTTAGTAAATAAGGTTGTGTCAACTTTGCCTCTGTTAAACCCCTTTTCAGTCAGAAAATTACTCAGTCTCTCATACCATGCTCTAGGGGCCTGCTTTAACCCATAAAGAGCTTTCTTCAATTTATAAACATGGTTTGGTTTTGTAGAATCCTCAAAACCTGGAGGCTGATCTACATAAACTTCTTTCATGATATATCCATTCAGAAAGGCACTTTTTACATCCATTTGATATAATAAAATATTTTTCATGCATGCATATGCTAGCAGTATTCTTATAGCTTCTAGTCTAGCTACTGGTGCAAAGGTTTCTTCAAAATCAATACCTTCTTCCTGATTATACCCTTTAGCAACCAGTCTAGCTTTATTTCTGATTATTGTTCCAGATTCATCAAGTTTGTTTCTAAAGACCCATTTAGTTCCAATAACAGAATGATTTTTGGGTCTGGGCACTAGATCCCAAACTTGATTTCTTTCAAATTGATTTAATTCATCTTGCATAGCCATAATCCAATATTCATCAGTTAAGGCTTCTTCAGCACATTTGGGTTCAATTTCAGAAATGAAAGCACAGTTGAGCATTTGATCCCTTAACTGTTTTCTGGTTTTGACTTTCTCTTGAACATTCCCTATTACTTGATCAACAGGGTGATTCCTTTGATATTTCCAAGCTCTAGGGAGTTCTTGAGTTGTTTCTTCATTATTTTCTTCATTAAACTCTTGCTCCTGGATATCTTCCTCTGTGTCAACAGATTCAGATATCTTTGGAGATTCAGTTTTACTTTTGTCAGAAATTCCCAGTTTTTCAAAATTGATAGTAAGATCATCCTTATTGGTAACATATTTTGAAACAGTTTCATTTTCAATGAAAACCACATGCACTGATTCTTCTACTACATTTGATCTTTTATTATAAACCCTATAAGCCTTACTCCTACTTGAATAGCCCAAAAATATACCTTCATCGGATTTGGCATCAAACTTACCCAGATTTTCTTTCCCATTGTTGTGAATGAAGCATTTGCACCCGAACACATGGAGATGTGACATATTTGGCTTTCTTCCCTTGTACAGCTCATAAGGAGTCTTCCCAAGGATTGGTCTGATGTAGGCTCTGTTTATGATGTAACTTGCTGTATTCACTGCATCAGCCCAGAACACTTGAGAGAGTTCCTTCTCATTCAGCATAGCTCTAGCCATCTCTCCAATGGTTCTGTTCTTCCTTTCCACCACTCCATTTTGTTGAGGAGTTCTTGGTGCTGAGAAGTTGTGGTCAATCCCATGCTCATTGCAGTACTCCAGGAAGTATGCATTTTCAAATTCTCCTCCATGGTCAGACCTGATAGACACAATAGAAATACCTTTCTCATTTTGCACTTTCTTAGCTAAGGTTACAAATGCATCAAAGGTATCACTTTTAGAGGAAAGAAACAATGTCCAAGTGAATCTAGAGTAATCATCTACAATTACAAGCACATACAGATTACCACCAAGACTTTTCACCCTGGATGGTCCAATTAAGTCCATATGCAACAATTCAAGTGGTCTTGTTGTGGTAACTACATTTTTAGATCTGAAGGATGATTTAGTTTGTTTTCCTCTTAGGCATGCATCACATTCTTTATCCTTTTCAAAAGATATTTTAGTAAGACAAGTCACTAGTTCATTTTTAATCAGTTTAGATAATTGATTCATGTTAACATGAGCTAATCTCCTATGCCATAGCCAACTATCATTATCCTGACTAATTAAACATACAGAATCCAAGGGAGGAAGTTCATCAAGGTCAATAGCATAACAGTTACCATCCCTTTGAGCTTTGAGGATTACTTTGTGATCACTTTTTCTGATGACCAGACAAAACTTTGAGTCAAACAGCACCCAGTTTCCTTTGTCACAAGTCTGACTCACGCTTAGCAAGTTATGGTTGAGGCCAATCACAAATAGCACATCTTCAATGGATGTTTCTGGATTTTTGCCTACAATTCCAATACCAACAATTTTGCCATATTGGTCACCTCCAAAGGTCACCTTTCCTCCTTTCTTGTCTCTAAGGGTGATGAACTTCTCCTTATCACCAGTCATGTGGCTTGAGCAGGCACTGTCCATATACCATTTGTTACTTTTCTTAGCTTTGAGACAGACCTGCAAAACAAAGTTTATGTTTTTCTTTTAGGTACCCAAACTTGCTTGGGTCCTTTTCGGTCAGTAGGTATTTCCTTAGATGCAGATGCAACTTTGGGAACTCATTCAACTTTCCTGCAAAGTCCATTTTTCTTCAATGCACAAGAACTGGAAATATGTCCCTTTTTGTTACAGAAATGACAGGTAATGAATGGACTGCTAGATTGAGTGGCAGGAAGGAAATAATGCAGATAATACTTTTGTTTAGCGTGCCTTGGTTGATCATATGTTTCAATGTGAGGTGATACATCATTTTTCTTTTTATTATTCTCAGCATGCACAAAATGTCTCATATACGCATTCTGATTTTTCTTCCTAATCTTTTCCTTGACAGCACATGGATCATAGCCAAGACCAGCTTTTCCCTGTGATATTCTTTGGCTCCCCATCAATGCAAACAACATATCTTTACCTCTAGTGAGCCTAGACATGCTTTTAACTAAATAATCATTAGTTTGCTTAAGTTTAGTGCATGAGGTGCAGCAAACAGACTCAGTAGGAGGTAAAGAGGCAATTTCAGAAACTATGGTTTGAGATTCCAGCTTATTTATCTTTTTCTTTGCTAATTTCAGTTCTTTAGCAACTTTAATGAATTCATCATGAAGCTCATGAAATGCATTTAGTAGTTCAGAATAGGAAGGTTCAGATTCATATACCTCTTCTTCCTGATCACTGTTGTGTGAGGGTGTGGCTTCTTCAGAAGCAAGTGCCATCAGACAAATGTTGGCAATCTCATCCTCATCTTCTTCTTCCTCATCTGAGCTGTTGCCCCATGTAGATGAGATGTAGGCCTTCTTCTTCTTTCCTTTATCAGCAGCTTTCTTTTTCTTTTCTTGTTTCTTGATGAATTGGGGGCAGTCCCACTTTATGTGTCCCTGCTTCTTGCATTCATAGCAAGTCACAAGTTCTTTTGTCTCTTTCTTGCTTTCTCCAGCTGCTCCTTTCTTGAAGAATCTCTTGTTCTTCTTCTTGCTGTAGAATCTTCCGAATTTTCTGACCATCATAGCTAGAGTTTCCTCATCCAGCTCATCTCCTTCATCAGATTCTTCTTCCTTTTCATCAGCAGCTTTGAGGGCAAGGCCTTTCTTCTTTCTGTCCAGCCCAGCTTCCTTGAGTGCTTTGATTTTTCCTTCATATTCCTCAAGGCTGCCGAAGAGAGCTGTGACAAAAGCCATTGATTCTCCTCTGGCTTCTTCTATTGCTATCACCTTGGGCTGCCATTCCAGAGGGAGAGCTCTGAGTATTTTTCTTACTTTCTCAGACTGAGTGTATTCCTTTCCCAGGCTTTTGAGTTGATTCACAATGAGGGTGAATCTCTTTTGCAGCTCCTTTACAGTTTCTCCTTCAGCCATTCTGAAGCTTTCATACTCCCCAATGCACGTGTTCAGTCTGTTCTCCCTGACTCCAGATGTTCCTTCATGTGCAATCTGCAGAGTATCCCACATTCCTTTTGCAGTGGTGCATTGCAAGACTCTGTAGAATTCATCTTGGTTTAGGGCGCTGACTAAACAGTGTTTTGCTTTGAAATTCAGTAGGACTCTCCTTCTGTCCTCATCATTCCGTTCTGCTTCCAGCTTCTCTTTGTGTCCTCCATCTTCAGTTAGAGTCATTGGAACGAAATCTCCTTTTTCAATGACTAACCAGATGTCAAGATCAATTGATTGGAGGTAGATCTGCATTCTCATCTTCCAGTATCCATAATGCTCTCCACTGAAGCCTGGTGGTCTCTTAGTATTGTTCCCTTCATGAAGTATACTCTCTCCAAAGCCAGCCATTATAATTCCCGGACTGTGAGTTCCTTTGTATGGGAATCCGGGCTCTGATACCACTTGTTAGCAAGGCTGACTTCCCAAGAGGGGGGGTGAATTGGAAGTCTGAGATTTTTCTGCACAAAATGAAGTTAGTGAAGATATCACAGTATAATGAAAACAATGCGTAAAACAGAGCAAGGTGAAGGGTAGAGATAAAGAAAAGAGAACTCAGTGATTTATCCCGGTTCGGTCTATTCTCTTGACCTACATCCAGTCCCCAAGACACTTCTTGAGATTTATCCACTATACAGCAAGAATTTCAGTGGGCTTCTTGCTAAAGCCACATTACATGAGTATGCTCTGTTTCTGAGCTCTCTCACACTCTCCAAGCACTTTCACTATGTGCTTCCCAATCCCCTTGTGAATACCCCTTACAAGTAAATCTATCTCCCAGATGAAGAATAGATTTATTACAATGAAATAACTCTCTTGTAAAGAGTGGATATGACAGATTAAGTACAAGTTTAGAAGTTAAGAGGGTAAAAGCTTTTGAGAAGAAGATTCAGCAGAAATTCAGTATATACAAGTTTGATTCGTTACCCACAACTTCAAATGATGTTGTATTTATAGATTTAGGTCTCAAATATCCGTTAGAGACTAAATCTATCCGTTGGGGAAGTTATTCAACGGTTACTCTGAAAAACTATCCGTTTACCAACCGCATTTAATGTTTCTGACATACTGAAATTCGAATTTTAGTTGGCCAACAGACGAATTTTGAAGGAACCGAAGATTAAAGCTTTCAACGTTACAGCACGAAGTTCGTCTGTTCATGAAGTGAAATTCAAATTTTGAAACTTACAAAACATTTTCACAATGTGACATACGAATTTTCAAGAAGAAATTTTTTCGGTTAAGTATGAACAGTGTTTTCAATTTTCTACAGTGCCTTCGAAATTCGAATTTTGGATCCCCAAAATTCGTCTGTCCATTGAACGTTTAAAGGGACACAGTAGATTACTTTCTTCGAAATTCGAATTTTGAAAGGGCGAAATTCGTCTGTCAGAGAAACTCTTTTCAGACTAATTTCATCATTCGAATGTTGCAAGTTCTTATCATTCGTATGTCAATGTTTCATTTCAATAGACTCAAGAACTTAGCTTCTGAAATTCAAATTTCAATGTTCAAAGTTCGTCTGTCAGAGAGCAGTTTTGAAACTTAAATCACTCTTGATCTCAGGTGAACTTTAACATAGTTTCAGACGAATTTCTTCCATTTTCTCAAATTTTGTTTTGTTTGAAATTCGAATTTTGAAGACTCAAAGTTCATCTGTTGTAAAGAAGCATCTTTCAGACTTATATGAAAATTCGAATGTTGGAATTTCAAAATTCGTCTGTCAGAGAGCATTTATCAAACTCAATTTCATTTTGATTTCAGATGCACTTTATCATAGTTTCAGACGAATTTCTTTGGTTTTTACAAACTTCATTTTACTTGAAATTCGAATTTTGAAAGTGTGAAGTTCGTCTGTTACAAAAGGCCTCTTTTCAGACTAGATGAAAATTCGAATTTTGAACAACCAAAATTCGTCTGACAGAGAGCCATCTCTTCAGACTTATTCAGTTTTAGCTCGAAATTCGAATTTCCAAAGGTAAAGTTCGAATTTCCAACTTGACAGTTTAGTTTAAACTTTCAACCTTCGTCTGTTTGTGGGTGTTTTTTAAATATTCAAAGATTTAACATAAAATCAAAGTTTGAAAACATCTTTTCTTCAAATCAAAATCTTTTACCCAATCATACCAAAAACTAAAGATCCTACAAGAGATCTAACAGCAAATACTCAGAAAATTTTCACTTGAAACAGCTTTGTTCTTCTTTGATATCTTCAATCCAAACTCTTGAGTGTTGGTTAAAAATCATCAAAACTCTTGATTCAACAAAGGGAGTAAGCCCGACATATTATTATTATTATTATTATTTACAATTTAATGATTCTGCACTTGCATTGCATGTCTAAGTACATGTTTGGTAACACTATTGTAACCAAATTTGGAGCATCAAACTTGGTTTGATGAAAATAAGATGTGTTTAGTTAATTTTTCAATTCCGTTAAAGAATTATTTTTGGCCCAAAACAGAGTTTCATTATAAGTAGGTAATGACATCCTTTCCCATTCTACTTCTTCATTTCTATCTATATTTATTTTAAAATCAGATAAAAATATATCAATAAAAATGAGAAAAAATGAAAAAATTAGGAAAATAAAATTTTCATAAAATTTCTCCTCTAATGACTAAAATATCACTTCAAAATTTTAATTTTCATAGACCATAACTTATAAAAAAATATTATATCAGATATATTATGTTCCCAATTAAATAAATATAAATTAAATTTTAGTTTAAAAAAATTAAATTAATCCTGAGATAGAATTTAAATTTAATTTAAAAAAATTATAATTTTTATTAAAATTAATTTTTAAATAAATGATCTAAATATAAATAAAGTAATACAAAATTAATTTTTACCATAGCTAAATTACTGAACTAATTCTATCAATACCCAATTACTTTTTTTTTTTAAGTATCTCAAACCCCCAATAGTTATTGTAACTGTAATGTCCCTTTTGGGTTCAACCTTGTCATTCTAAATCTATGACTGTCCCTACTCCCTCTTGCTGGTTCGCTCTCTCTCTCTCTAGAATCTTCTTCGATCGTTGAAAGTTAAGGCATTGGCTCGCTGCTTCTATAGCGGATAACACGAAAAGCTCACTGCCTCAGATCACACTTCCTCTGTGTAAGTTGATTCAAACAATTTTCAGTTTCGGTTTCAAATTTCCTCTGTTTGGTTTCCGGAAAATATAGTAGGTGAAAATGGGCTTTAGAATCCGATTGCAATAATGTGCTTTCCCAATGAATTTTGTTCAATTGATTTGCTGACTAATTATTTTCCGGTGTATGCAGGATTGCAGATATTCTGAAATCCTTTTGACCCGTTGGATTTGGCTGAATGGAGGAAGTTCAGGAGCCTCAAACTCAACCACTGGGTATTCTTTTGGCTTCTTTTCACTTGTTGATCATAAAATTCTTTGTTTATGGGTTTCAAATGAATTTTTCAGTTTCTGCCAGCTGCTTATAGCTTGATTCTCCTTCGGTTTATGATCTGCCTGCATCATTTTCTCATACTCAAATTAAGACTTCTGTGGAGTACAGCGTATGACTTTTGACGT
The DNA here is from genome assembly GCA_026686845.1 of Adenanthera pavonina. Classification (NCBI taxonomy): domain Eukaryota; kingdom Viridiplantae; phylum Streptophyta; class Magnoliopsida; order Fabales; family Fabaceae; genus Adenanthera; species Adenanthera pavonina. The sequence goes on along the minus strand of JAIVEN010000033.1, from coordinate 5,246,726 downwards.
CTAAATACTATTTTTCAATTCCTGTCTGTACGGAGTAACCTTTTCCCCAAATCCTCTCAAGTTTATACTCAGGCATTTTGATGTTTTCTGTTCAATATGCTAAAAATGTAATGTTCTTCGAATAACATCTCTTACATGACTAAATAAGAGTTTTTTTCTTTTTCTTTTTTTTGGCGTGTCACCTGTTTCTGATGATTGTATCTTTACTCCACTTTTTTAATTAACTTTATGATTTTAGATTAACTCTTGTTTTTCTGAAGAAAAATGTTTTGCTATTAGTCCATGTATGGTGTTGCTACTATAAGCAAAATGACTGGATATGGTGAGGGATATGTTTTTTTATCATGATTGATTGTTGATTGAAATTGGGTCGTTCTTTAACTTTGTATTGAACTGTGAAAACAATAATTAATGATACACATGGTAAACATATATAAATCTTATAAAGAAATGTTCCAAATGATATCCATAATTCGTTTTTCTGTTGTTACTGTTTGCAGGTCAAGAAGATCAAAATGAAGTAATTACTGAAAGTTCTGCATTTGTTAAAGGGGAACCTTCACAAGAAGAGAGTAGTCCCCCTAAAGTTGACTCTGAGGTTGAAATCCTTCACGAAAATGTTACAAAACAAATAATTAAGGAAGGCCATGGCCAGAAACCTACCAAATATTCAACATGCTTTTGTAAGTACTGTAGTTAAATTATAGTTTTACGTTGGCATGCTTGTTCATTCCATTAGTTTGAAAAATCTGTTATTCATTTCTCAGATAACACAGTAGCATAGCACGCAATATTATCATACTATTTCATTGTTGGATGTTTTTATATTTCTGTTGTGGCATCATATACATAGTTCAATCTTTCGGAAAGTTGCACAATTATTAAATGTTGGGGTTACAGAAAGTTGCACTCTTTCATTTTTACTGAAACTTTATTTTTTCAGGACTTGTAAGTTTGTAAATCTGAAGTGATTTGAAAATTTATCCACTTGCAACTAATTTTACACTATGTTGTAGATGAACTGGTACTTTTTAAAAAAAGAAAATTCTTATCTGATGCTTATATCTCATTCAATTTGTTAAATGAACAACTAGAGTGAGGCTAAGAATGAGACCACTAAACTTCAGTAATAGATATTAGACAGAGGTGATGCTCTGACGTTTTAGCTGTAATATGCCATCTAGGAAAAACCTATTTAAAGGCTAAGTCAGCTTTCACCAAATATAGTATGTGTTGAGTCTTAAGGTATTTTAGGGACTTTATAATAGTACTTCTATGCTAAATTATTGTAAGGTTGTGTGATGTCAGATTTATCCTAGAAATTGATCGTATCTACTTAGGTAGTAACATATGCCGTTTCTGTAGTGTCAAAACATAACATATTCCGACATCAAGTGCTGTTTTACCACTAATAGTGCTTATTTGCAGAGACTAGATAAGGATGTAAACAAGGACGAGTAAAATTACGTTAAGCATCTTATGCTCTTGTATTTATTCCTATCCACCCCCTATCATCCTTTTCTCGAATAGACTTTGTGTTTTCCTGCTCATCAAATTCATGACTCTAATCTAGTTGGCGTATGATGGTAGTTCACTACAGGGCATGGACAGAAAGCACACAGCACAAGTTTGAAGACACGTGGGATGAGCAACGACCTATTGAAATGATATTAGGAAAAGGTATCTTCTTGATCAACATAAAACCTATGCGCATTCATTTCTCCACTGATCAACATCATGTGTGCATCAAGACATTTAAGTTTTGGGCTGTTTACGATTGCATTTCTATTTCATGGCCCAAAAAAAAAGTACACTTATATTTATGTCTATATTTTAATATCTTTTTGTTTATTTGTAACTTTCTGGATATGTGTTGTCCGATAGTGTGGTCATCTTTGGTGTTTAGGCTTATTGAGAAATGCAAATAAGTTGTCTAAAATGATATAATGATTTTTATAATTCCAAAACATTGTAATTTGTGCGATTTAGGGAAGACTTGATGCATGAAAATTCTGAAAGTAATAATGTTTTGCTGCTTTGTGAAACTTCCCATTAAGGGTATAGCTAGAAGGTGCTAAAGATGCATGATTACAAAACCCTCCTTCGTTCCCTCTTCTACACCTACTCTTTCCTCTCTACTACAGCCTAAAATAGATACTTTCTTTAATTGCTTCCTCATGTTTGTGTGGCAATCTCCAGTTTCCGAGTGCATTGATGTGCCACATACGTTATTAAATTTTTATGGAATTGCTCTGCAACAGAGAAGAAAGAAATGACCGGCCTGGCTATTGGTGTGGCCAGCATGAAAGCTGGAGAGCGTGCCTTGCTGCGTGTGGGCTGGGAATTAGGATATGGAAAGGAAGGCAACTTTTCTTTTCCAAATGTTCCACCTATGGCAGATTTAGTTTATGAAGTTGAGCTCATAGGCTTTGATGAAACAAAAGAAGTAAGTTGCCTTAGAATTATTCTATGACAGTAGACTTAATCAGGTGCTAATAGCTTGTGACTTTACAGGGGAAAGCTCGCAGTGATATGACTGTTGAGGAAAGGATTGGTGCAGCAGATCGAAGAAAGATGGATGGAAATGCTTTGTTTAAAGAGGAAAAACTGGAGGAGGCTATGCAACAGTATGAAATGGTTACACACACTTCTTTTGCACTTCAACTTTATTTTTTTCTTTCTTTTCTCTGTTATTGCAATGGGTCAATTCTTTGATTTCTTTGCTTCTTCTCAGGCCATAGCATATATGGGAGATGACTTTATGTTCCAGCTGTTTGGGAAGTATCGGGATATGGCTTTGGCTGTAAAGAATCCATGCCACCTTAACATGGCTGCATGTTTGATAAAGCTGAACCGGTATGAAGAAGCCATAGGACAGTGTAGCCTTGTAAGTATATGATAATACAGGTCTATAGTAGACCAAGTTATAAGTTGCTTTTTGCTTGCCCTTTTTATTTTTCACCCATTTATTTGCCCATTTCTTGTAGACCATATTATTCATTTGGGATTTCAATTGACATTATATTTCGGTTCATCTCACCCATGATTGGGCTGTGATTGGCATATGACAATCAAAAACACGATGATGCTCTGATAATTTTACCAATGGCTAGACACTACCATGTTTAGTAGGGCTCCGATTGACCTTGATAGAGAAAAATTTGATGTTTTAATCCATTATTTTCATTATTACCCATTCAAACCATCATCCCTTGAGAGGGGCCTTCCTTTAGTACAAGGCTTTTCTTGTCAGATTTTCTCAATCGGTGAAAACATATAGCTACTGCCAAACCAAGGATTGTTTTGGCTGCTAGTTTAGCATGATTGGTGTTATTTATGCAAGCTCTTTTCACAAATGAAGAAGTGGCTATATCTTAGTTTAACCGGTCCCACCTAAATTCTACCCAAAGGAAAGGTTTTCCCACTTTGTATACATATGTGAAAGTCATGAGTTAATGAGTTTTGTTTGATTAGATAATTGAACCTGCAGGTACTGACTGAGGATGAAACCAATGTCAAGGCATTATTTAGACGAGGTAAGGCTAGGGCAGCACTAGGCCAAACAGATGCTGCTGGGGAGGATTTTCTGAAAGCAAAAAAGTTTGCCCCAGAAGATAAAGCAATTGCAAAAGAATTGCGATTGCTTGCTGAACATGACAAGGCTCTGTATCAAAAGCAAAAAGAGATATATAAAGGAATATTTGGACCAAGGCCTGAACCAAAACCCAAGCAAGGGAATTTTCTGATTATTATTTGGCAGTGGTTGCTGGCAGTATTCCATGGCCTCATTATGTTCTTCAAGCGTGAAAGGCAAAAATCTGACTAATCAAAGCTTTTGAACAAACCAAAGAACTGTGACTGACTGTATCTGCAGAGTCCATGCCTTTTGCATGTGGTAAAATATTCGTGTCATAAGTTCAAGTCGTCTCGGTAGAGTAGTCATGTTTATGTAGAGTAGTTTTAAAATACAATTCATGAGTTGTGAGCGTTGAATGTGTGGACAAGAATTATGATTGGAGTTTGTCTCTTGCCATTGCTGAAGCTTTGATTTAACTTTCTCTTATGGGGGAAATACTGTAGTCGTAGGTCTCATAGTTGCTCCTAGGTGCAACTTTTATCTATCTAATAGTCTAAAATATACAATATCCCCTGCTTTTGGGATGGTGTGAATTATCGTTCTTTTGTTACCCAACACTTCTAGTTTTGTTTAATGTCTTTACTCTTCTGGACAACATTTTACCCACAATGGAATGTTTCGCTCACAGAAAAATGGGATTCTTTGCTTGACCTGATGAGCATCCCCACTGGTCTTCTTGTATATCTTTTTTGTCAAGACTCAAAGGTTAATGAATATATTGTATGTTTGGATTAGATTTTATGTAATTAATTCTAAGGATAATTAATTTTATAGAATTAATTTTAAATGTAATGAACTTTATCAAAAGTAATTTATATGTTTGGATGCTTTTATTTTAGAAGTGGTAATGAAATATGTTTGAATGATTTTATTAAAATCATTTTTGGATGTCGAAAATGTCCTTATTCTTAAATGGGACTAAATTTTTTTTAAAAAGACTAATAACTCTGAAAAATATTATCAAAACCATCTGTGGGTGTAATAATATCCAAATATAAATAATTTTGAATCACAAATAAGTATAGTTGTTGGAATTGGATCGGACCAATCGATTTGACTATACCAGGTTCAATCTAGTTATAAAAAAAAATTTGTAGATTTCAAAACCAGTGCAAACTCATGCAGAACTAGTGAAACCGACTTTAAATTAATTTGAATTGATCCCTATTTTTTTTAAATATTTTTTATTTTTAAGATAAAATAATATCATTTTTAGTATAAAATATTTTTTTATATTTTAATAATATATAAACATTATTATGATATATAATAAATAATAATTATAAATTTACTTAATAAATAATATAATAATAAATTATTAATTAATTATTTTAAATTTAAAATATAATTATAAATAAATATAAAATTACTTAAATTTAAATATTAAATTATAAAATTTATTAATAATTTATTTGTGACGTATAATATATTTATAATTCAATCAAATTTAATTTAAAATTTTAATTAAATCATAAAATTTATTTAAATTTATATTATTTATTTAAAATATATTATTTTAATTTCCAACGCTCCAACCGATTTGATAACAGTTAAACAATCTTGAACCACTGTCATGCGCAATTTAATGAACGGTTTGATTCTAAGAACATTGCAAATATGCACTTAACATCCCAAAATGCTATCCAAAAGAGAGAACAGAAGAAAGTAACAGACGAGAGAATCCAAATTACTGCTAAGAGCATCAATAGAGCAAGCAAAACACACATGATCATGGAACTCATTTCCCCGTTTGCTTTGACAATTGAGAGATTCTTGAGTAATAAAACCGATCAATTAAATCAACTTATATATTTGTGTGGGTATGAGCACACACATAACTGATTCGGTTCAGGTTTTCTGGGCGATCAAAACCGTTTTAAGAATTGAAACTGCAACAAATAAAGCAGTAAAAGGAAATAAATAAGATCTTATTTCCTCCTTTATAAGATTGAAAAGGATTAATGAAGATAAAGAAGCAACCACTACCATGGTTGCTTGGGCATGGAAGTCCAGACATAATAAGCACAGACTAGCTTCTGGGAAATATACACATAAACAGCAAAAGACAAACTCATCAGCATCAAGTCTTTCCAATCCCCCTTCTGCGGTGGACTCAGATTCTGCTTCACCCCCTTCCCAAGCTTATCAAAACTGTTCAACAATTTCAGAAACCGTAATTTCCCTCCCATCTCTTTCTTCCCTTGCGAGTTTGATTCATTCACTGGTCCTCTGCTCTGGCAGGATTGTAGAACCAGAATCTTGGGGCTCTTTCTGTTTCTGAGTTCAGTGGTGGGTCCTCTTCTGGTGTGGCAGTAATAACCAACAGAAAGAGCTGCCATGAATGGAAAAGAAGAAACCCTCAACTTTCAGGTTAAAAAAAAGCAGGACTAGTGAGCTGGTTTTGAAGGAGAAGAAGAAATTAAGAAAAAGAACTTGGGGTCAAAGGCATTACTAGTGAGGATGAAGAAATGGAGAAGATGATATGACGTCACTACGAAAAAGAGGATATTTTGTGAGTGGTCATTCAGAAGATATTTCTTCAGACGGGCTAATGGATAAGGCACTCGGGAAGGGAAGTCTTTTGTGGACTACGGACCTGCTGTACGCATGCTTAAAGATTCAAAACAAAAAACAAAAAACAAGGAAAGAGAGAAACTCATGCACGACTTCCCCAAGGATAAGCATTGGTTTTATGTTGGTGTTGCTGTCTTACATTTTTTTTTTTTTAAGACAGGGCTTTGATTAGTCTTTCACATTTTAGATTGATAAACTTTTTGTATATTTTATTTTATCTAATATGAGATTTTATTTTCTTTATCAAATCACCTGCTATATGAAAACTGATTATTAAATTCAAAAATTAAATCAGTTTGAATTTAATAATCTAATATGAGATTTTTCTTTCTTGTTCTAAATTCAAACTGATTTAATAATAAAAAACCTTATACACTTAACATATTTTAATGTAATGAAATCATGACAAGTGAATTTTTCAATATATCATTTATTCTATAAATAACTTTTGTTATCAATATTATTAATTTAATTTTTCCATGTTTTCATGCTTAATTGATTTAATATAGAGTATTATTCTGATATCAATATATCAATATATGTAAAATAAAAAATACAGAAACCACACCGTTTATTAGCCATTAATAGCTCATCCAAATTTCATATGATGCATGGGCTGCTTCTAGTTTTTTTCTAATAGTTTAAATTTTTTTCAAATATTTGTGTGATTTATGGAAAAAGATTTAATCTTAATTGATTCCACTTAATTTATTTTTATAGAGTATTATTTTGATATTAATATATCAACATATATAATAAAATTATATTTTTGAACGCACGTGTTACACAGGACATATTATAGGTTGATCAAAGCTTAAATGATGAACTCCATTAGCAACAAGGTTGATCTTGAAGCCGCTTTTTAAGCTGCAAAATTGACGAAACAAATAGCATGACTAACAAGCAAGAGATGCTAAAATCCATAAACAAAGAAATTGGAACCATATTCAAAGAACAATTGACGATAGAAACAAAGTAGAGAGAATCAATGAATGAGAAATTCCATACAGGTTGAACAATGCCTTACTGAGGATCCCTATTAGCAACAAGGTTGATCTTGAGGCTATTTTGAATGCCGCAAGAACTGCGAGAAAAAGTCAACATCAAATCTAGAATCAACCACACAAAAAAGAGAGAGAGAGAGAGAGAGAGAGAAATGACATCTCACTGTTAGTGTTGAATTCATCGACCTCTTTGCTGAATTCTCTCCTTCTCCTAGTCTCCCTCTCTCAAATCACTCCTTTCCATAGTGTAACATCCTAAACTCAAATACCCTGAAAATATACCTAAGAAACATGGAAATGGGGGAGGAGACAAAATAGCATAATGGCACTACAGCCATGCCCTGTTACACTGCGGCAAAGAATGTTTCTGAAGAAAATGAGAATGGAAATGGATATGCATTGTATCATGGCACCAATGATAGAACCTACATTAGTAATTTGTTATGCATCCAATAAATTTTCAATGCTCATAATTTCATACTCCGACTATCGATTGACCTAATTTCAAAGTTTGCATGTCATTCTACTCTTATTTTAATCATAGACACCAACCACATCTTAAAACATCTCTGTATAAAGATTTTGAACACTTAAAACCAAATTGATCGCTTTTTGACCAAAATCAAGAATCAAACACCTCCAATTGCCACTAATGGACAATTGGCACCCATAGACCCTTCTAACAGGCCATACAAGACATAAGGAACAATGCCAATAAAATTTTAACCCGAACAAACCACTCCTCCAAATTTTGACCCCGTTGAACCCCAAATCAAGCTAATGGGCTATATGCACATTTCACACACCTAGGACCCAATAACCACACTGAGAACACAATTCGGACATATATACTCAAAGGGGTTTGAAGTCACTAATCTCAAGTCTAACACAATTAAACATCAAGAATTGAAAACATCACATGCCACACATAAAATATAATTGACATTCATCACACCACTAGCATAACCATAGACCTATTAACACACAAAGCGCTATACACCAAGCATAGAGAGTATAAGAGGGGCCATGCAACAGTTCAACCCTAGAACAACAAAGATAAATCAGGTACATAAAATATTGCATAACAGTACAAATGACATTTTATTAGCAGCATAACCAAAAGAACAATAACAAGGAAGGGGTAAACCCCAACACCCATGAGTACTCTCAATTCTCCTTTTCCAAGCACCCATTGGTCCTTTCCTTGCTAGTGCTAGATCTTTCTCCTATGGATTGTTAGCCTTTGGGTGAAACATATGTCCCAGTTACCAGGGATTTACACATATACAAACATACAGACATGCTTCCATAACAGTAATCAAATGTAATAATCAATATAAATGCAACGTGCAGGATATGTAGATACAACACCCATCAATACATGGCTAGGACCATGAGCTAGTTACGATGATAAGATAACCTCAACTAGTGCCCCATTCCATTGACCCATGACGATCGATTCTAGGGTCACCACCCTGCCCTCCTTTCAATGGTTATGACCCGATCAAAGGCCATTGCACCAAAAGTTAGACCATGATTCTCTTTCCTTTGAATCACCCAAATTGGTGGCTATTTAGAGAAGATGACCCCAATTCATAGACACCTAAGTCTCCGGACCATATGACGACTATTTAGTGACTAGAATGACATAAGCCATACCGCCTAAATACAATGCCTCGTGTACTATTTAGCTAATTGGCATACCACGTGATATATAAAGCATCGTCACTCAAACAATATATCCCAACAATGTGTATCATGTGATAATACCCAATGTATGCTAACATATTAACACATGTATCATTTCTATCATGCTAGTGTGTCATAATAAAATATATAACAAAGCATGGGGTGCATCATAATCAATAACATGACAATATTATCATATTTGTATTATTATATATTCATAAATATCAATAGCCATTTTCATCATAAAATAGGACAAGGATAGTAAAGTCACAGGCCGTGTAATTGCACATGTCATGATATGAAAATGAACGACCATATTTGAGTTATGAGGTATACCATAATATAAAAGAGCAAAACATATATATAAAACATGCATATCATGATATGAAAAGGACTAAACATATATAATTAATTAGAAAATGAAAAAAAAAGCACCCCATTTACCTCAACCGTCCAACCTACTCGACACCTTGGTAGGCCAAAGGGAACAACCACAACCAATTCAACGATTTCCAATTACAATCCAAAGCCAAGAGATCCCAGTTAAATAATATTACAACCTATACATCATCAAATTCTCATTACTTTCATAAATTCGTAATCCTTAGCATACACAATTGCCAACTTAAAGCACAATTTGGCTTAAACAAATCTTTCCGATGCAAACTCATACATCAAAACACCCAAAACAATCCATAAAACTATAATCAAAGCCCCACAGATTCGGATTCCCAATAATATCAATATTTAAAGGTTAGGATTTGGGAAATTGATCACTTAAACACTTAAAATTCATAACTTAGAGCTTAAACACGTCCAAAATACATCAATATGCAATTTAAACACATATTAATTGGTAGAAATGCAACCCAAGTTGGAACCCTAACCAAATCCAAGAAAATTACCGAACAACTTGAAGAAAAATGAATAGGAAAGGTGAGGGATGATTTAACAACAAGATTTAAGCTTTCAAGATGCCAGAAATCGAATCCCAAGGTTAGAAATATGAAATCATAGCGCAACTCCTTCTTTTCCTTTCATTTTTCTCTTTTTCCGGAGACTATTTCTACTTTTGATTTAAATAGATTTCCCGACTGGCACCACTTAAACTTATCGTGATATCAGTACCTATTAACTTTAACTTGGTCTAAAAGCCCAATTCAACATATCTTGCAGCGGTCTTACACCTAACTACGGCGTTAGATCAAAAATTGCATCCTTACTAAATTTTTTTATTATAATTTAAAAAATACAGTGAGAGTAAAAAAAATATTAAAAATTTAAATAATTTAAGTTATTTAATTAATTTGCAACGGATCCGGCTTCTTCTCTTCTCACATGTGTGAGTGTACAGCATCCTTGTCGTAAGTGAGTACAGAGGCCTGCCCGCACGGAATCAAACAGTGGGAAAGGATGGTCAACTTGGGAAGTAGCAAATACTTATAATGTGACGTCAAAGTCAGTGAAAGAGTCAAAGAAAGCCAGCTTTTTTTTCATCCTTCACTTTCTGACACGTGTCACCGATACGTCGACTGCATTTTTTCATTAATTACTATTTAATCTCCGTACATATTTATTCTTGTTTTCACTCTTCAAACTGCGAGATTTTTCTATGTGCGGGGACGTTTGATTTAATCTTAAAAAATAATACTCTCTCGTTATATATATAGTATTTTTTATTTTAATTTTAAATATAAATTTTTTTACAATATATAAAATAGTATTTATTATATATTTATAGAAAAATATTTCTATTTAATGTATTTTTAAAAAAGATTAAATAAAAGTAATTTTAAAAAAATATTAGAATTTTCGGAGAAATTGAGATAGTTAATTAGTTTTAATTTTAATCCTTAATTCACGTTATTCCGTTAAAATGATCTTATATTAAGTATAAGAGGGAGTAATAAATTAAAAAAAAATAATCTCATCATTTACTCTCCATCTTAAAATAAAAAATTCATATCAAATTATATTAATTAAAATTAATTAATATAAATTTAAAAAATAAAATCAAAACTAATTAATTATAGAAAAATAAAAAAAATTAAAATTAAAAAAATATTAATTTTGAAAAAAAATTGATATAAAGTGATATTAATTTAATTTAATTTAACTAAAATTAAGAAAATAAATAATTGAACAAATAGTTAAAAAAGAAAACAAAAGTCTAAGTTGAATGGAGCAGCCCTATTTAATTAATGTATAATGCAATTCTATCATACTTTTAATTATATATTAATTTTAAAATTATTATTATTGTTTTACAAATATTCTCCCTCATGTTGAAAATATAAGATATAAGCGGTTATTTGGTGTAGTAATTATTTTTGCTATAATTAATAGATAAGAGATAAATATTATAAGAAGTATGAGAAATAATATAATTAACAATGGTAAAGAGTGAAAAATATTAAAATTTCTTAATAAATTTAATGATGTAATTTTTTTAAGATATATAAGGTAGCTAAAAATTACTTATATTTATAATTGAAAATAGTGATACATAATTAATTCGTTTTTTAAACTACACCTTTATTTATTAATCTAATTTTTTATTCTCTTTCTTATATCTATTATTTAATTTTTTTTATTAATTTACTACATTGAAAAAATTAAATTTTAAGACTTTTTTTAAATGGGGATATTTTAGTCATTATTTTATATTTTCTTACATTAATTGAAGCTTCCTTAACTTATACTCCCTCTAATCCTTTTTTATAAAACACTTTTAATTATTTCACATAGATTAAAGAAGATAGTTATATTCTTAAAATACTAATAAAAAAATTAAACATTTATTTTTTACCCTAGCTATTATAATAATATAATTCTCATTAAATAAGGATTTTAATCATTATTAAGTTGGAAAGTGTGAAATTAATTAAAATAAGGATAATAACATTATCATTAACTAATCATACAAAAACTTCAAAGATAATTTACAAGGTCAAAAAATAAATTATTAGGATAAAATAGAAACAATATTACTAAACATTACAAGATATCTAACAAAAAGGATAAAAAAAAACTTCTAGAAGGTAGCTCATAAAATTGATCAGAGAGAGTACTTCCTCCGTTCCTTAAATATAAGGGATAATTGGGGGAGTTTCCGTGTTTCAAAATATAAGGGACACATGAGATTTGTCTGGTGTATTTAATGACATTTTCTCAAAATACCCCTAATTAAGATAGTATATTTTCAATATAATTCATTTATATTAATTGCATGATGGAAGAGTTATTAATATTAAATGAGGGTATTTTTGGAAACTACTTTATATTCCTGATAAATTTATTGTTTTTCTTAGTTTGTGTAATTTAATCTCTTGTCCCTTATACTATTAAGGAACAGAGGGAGTATGTCACAACCTTAAATAACAATAGTTATGAGAATGTGGAATTAATACTTTATCCCCTATTTAATATAAATCATTTTCAACTATCTCATTAAAACCAATAAAAGTTTATTATATCATTAAAATTGTCTTAAAATTGATATGATTTTTATTTTTACCCTTAATAAGTATTCCCTTCGTTCCATATTATAAGATAATTTGAATGGTTTTTCTTGTCTCATATTATAAGATAACATGTAGTGGTTTGTCATTTTTACCTATTATTTATTGTATTAATAGTGTTGTAACTTGTATTATATTTAATGAAATGAATGAAATTAATAGGAATAAAATTGAAAATTTTGATTTTTTTATAAGTTTAATGATACAATAAAAGGCTTTTAATACATTTAAAATTAGTCTTATTATTTTATAATATGAAATGGAGGGAGTATTATAAATTCAAACAATTTACTATCTATTTCTCTCTTATAAATAAAGAAATTTTGGATGTAAAATAATTAATACTCTAAAACTTATAAAATATGACTTATATTTATGAACATACAAAATTTTTTGAAATTGGCTAATAAAAAAATCTAAGAAAATATTTATAGTGAAATCTTTTCATAAACTAAAAAAAAAATATTTTACATATATTAATAAATTTTGTTAAACTTATTTAACTTATAGTAAGGCATTATTTTTTTTTAACATCGCCCTCAATTTAATGATTTTTTCTTTTATATTAGATTAGATGACGAGGGTATTTTGAAATACCACGTTTAATTCACATTTCTTTCCCTTACTTTTTTCGTTAGTTAAACCTCCCCGTCGGCTGGAGTAAATTCCTAGACACGGGCCCACCTAACCTCTCTTTTTCAAGTGACTCAACGTCTCTGGTTGTTGTATGAAATATTCAATTTTTTTAAAAATTAAAAATTTAGAAAACATATTTTACCTATATATTTTAAAATATTACTTTGATATAAATATTGAATCAACAATATAAAGATGATTTTATTTTAATATCATATAAGTAAATTCTAAATAAATAAAAAATAAGTACTTAATAATTTTTATTTTATATAATATACGAATTTTTACTTAACTTTTTAAATGTTTTTAATGAATTTTTAATTCAATAAAAATATAAAAATACAATATCATGAATATTATTATTTTTTTAATAGTTTGTAAATAGTGTCACTTTCTATTTATGTAACTTTTCAAGTTACAATAATGATACTGTGAAACCAAAAAGATAAACTTAAAAATGAAACTAATTAATTGCAAATTAGCAAAACGAAAGAAGACACTGATAAATTCATCAATGTTAAACCATACTCACAAAGGTTTTATAAGGATCAAGTGACACATGCACTCTCATAAATGATCATGTAAGAAGGTTTTAGTTCATTGGAAATACTAATCATACACTGGTTGATGATTTGATTATTAGAGAATTTAGGGCTTTGATTATTTTCACTGTTTTTACATTCTCAAAAATAGTTTAATTTGGTGAAACTACTTTCCGAAATTAAGTTTTTGGAAACAAGAAATAAAAAAAATGTTTGAATTATTTTTTTTGAAAATCATATCTTAAAACAAAAAATTAAAAAAATATTGAAAACAGATCTCTTTAGTTTAAAATTTATTATTGAATTTCTGTAATATGCAAGCGTTTTAATTTGACTTTTACTTTCAATACTATATAAGTTGTAATTTACTTTCATTGGCCCACAATTTTATTTTTATAAATAATTTTATCCTCCTGTAATATTTTTCCTTTTCTTTTTGTGTGAAATCAAGATCCCCCATCATTACCTTCAACCCAACTTCACCTTACCACCTAATTTAACTTTGTGTGGCTATTTTATTTCAATATTTTAAACATTTTATGATTTGAGTCAACGGAAAAGTAATTAAGTTAATAATGAACTAGGAATAATCTACATATAACAAATATATCAACAAAAATATAATAATGTAGACCAAACTTAAAATTAATTAAATTATAAAATAAAAGAATAATTGTTTTCCATACATTTTATTTAGATTTGCACAAAATTTTTTATTTTAATTTTTTAACATGTTTAAGTAGTTTTCAATGTTTGAAAAATAAGTACAATATTTTAAATTTTTTTGTTATTTATTTCATGCATTTTATGAAATAATATCTAAGTAAGTTTACAACTAATAACAAGACCGCTAAACATATCAATATTTTTCATTTTATATGACAGAATTCAATTAAAATATAATAAATTATGAGTGTAATACTTAAATGAATGGGCTATATTGACAGGCCAATGACCGAACATAAAAATAAAATAATAATAATAATATTATAGTTTATGCCTCTCTCTCTTGCCGTCAAAAGTCTCACATGGACATAATAATCAAGTATTCAAATGTGAAATTCTTTAAAATTTGTTTATGATAAATTTTTTTAAAATTGAATGAGTGAGGTAAAAAAATAAAATATTTAATATATTTTAATTCACCCTTTTATATATTCTATTTTGAAAGAATTAAAATTAGGGTTATGAAAAAAAAATAGAATTACAAGTAGAATCCAATTATTTCCTGCCAGGTGGAATCAATATAATCAACTACATCTCTTCAAGATACATCTTATTAATTGATGGGTGAAAAAAATAATACATATGACATAAAATAATTAGATAATTGAATCTAATTGTCACTACAAGAAAATCACCTAAGTATTCTCCTTCATAATTAATGTCTTTCGAAAGTAAAGTAAGATTAACTAGTTTACAACTTTTGTGTGTGGCTCTTGTTGACCCTGTGGGGCTCGAAGATTCATAGAGTCTACCACCACCTATTGCAGTTTTCTATTTCTTTTAATGATTGACATTTTTTTTCTCGGTGAAAAACTTGATTGACCTTGTTGATTAATGCTCCCCATTTTAATTGAGATTATTTCCTATAAGATTTTCATGATGCTTATTATAAGTCATTTGTTAAAAATATAGGTAACATTAAATATTATCTTTAGATTTGTCTTTATTTATTAAATGTATTTTATCAAATGAAGAGAAGGATTTAGAGATAAGTAGTAATTAAAATGAAAAATAAGATTTCATAAACTAAATTAAGGGTAATATTGAAAAGATCAGTAATGTTTTAAAATTTTTATGTCTTTAACTAATAATTAATTATAATTAATTTTTTTAATATGTGTAATACAGTTATAAGTGACTTGTAATTAGAAATTGAAGGAATTAAATGCTACTGAATGTGTGTGTGTACTGCACGTTTTTTCATACAGTGTGCATAGTCTACCACCACCTACATTTATGTTTTTTTTTAAGTAAATAAAAATGATTTAAGCTAAATTACTTGTATTAATTGAACAGATTAAAAAAAAAGATGAAAAGTAACTTTAAATCTAAAACATAAACTTATGTTTTATTTTTTCATGGATTAGGATTATCCCCACCGGGATGGAGTTTGTAAACTTATGTTTATTATTTATATATATATATATATATTCAACAACTCACAAAATTTAATTTAATGTTTTTATGATTTTTTCACCCTCGTCACCATAAATTATTGAGCATAAATTGGTTTAATATCTTGTAATTGGTTCAAGCATACGGAGATCTAACCAAGGATTTTTAACATGGTTATTTTATTTTATTTCGTGTAATAATTAACTATTAATTAACAAGTTAACTTAATACTCGCTTGATTAGATGAGAAGTTAATCTCAATTTGAATTGAGCCTAACCCGAACTAAATATCAACTAGCAAGTTGATTATAGTTGGATCTAACTAATTACTCATACGATTGTGATTTCACCAACTCCTCTTGAACTCCTTCGATTTGTTTGTTTTGGCATTTAGTATAACTCAACTAATACGACATTAGATCTTTATTACAATGAGGATGTTTCTACTATTAGAAAAAGAAAAAAACAAAGTGAATACGTTTTGTCGTGGAGTCACACGTGTCATCATGTAAGTGATGCGCTAACCACGCAGTGGTGTCGGATTTCAAATTCATTTTGACTAGCTCTAGTATGGATGGAAAAAGAAAAACAAGAAAGAAAGTTTTATTTTTTTAGAAATATAGCATATAAGAAATTATACTATTCATTTTTTTAGCATTAACAATATCTCTCAACAATTATACTATATATTTATATGATTGTTCATTTTTACTCATTTTCTCTAGAATTAGACTAGAAGTCAACAAACTTCAAAAGCCAGTAACCTCATGGCAAGTACAGAAGCATTAAAATTATTTTAGGACGAAATTCACATCTAGTATAAATACTATTTTTAAAAAATATTCTTTTGTGATAAAAATTCATTTAATTACCATAATAATAAATTTTATGACAATTAAATATCAAAGAAACAAGATAGAAAAATATAAAATTATAATTATATAAAAAGATATAATTGTCTTAATGCAAGCAAAAGCTATATTGAAGGGATGGAATAAATATTGACTATTAGAACCAATTTTTTTATATTTTATTGATTAAAATCTATTTATATCTCTTGTATTATAGTGAAATTTTTTGTAATATCTTTTTCAATATAAATAACCGAAGCATTCGCAAGAAAGTTGTTTTTAATTTCATCATAAAGCTTTGTTTTTGCAATTAAATTGAAAATATGGTAAAAAAAGTCTGACAACATAAGTTTTTATTTGTACAGGAGTAAAAGATAGAAATATATTTAAAAAAAAGAGAGTACATCATTATGCTTTTTGAGAGAATAAAAACCAAAATCTTATTTAGAAAACTTAAATACATTACAATTATATTATTTTGTAAGTTTTATTTCATAACCATTACTCCATCCTCAATATAAGATCATTTTAATCGAATCATGCGAATTAATAAGGGAAGTTAAAACTAATTAACTACCTCAATTTTTCTGAAAATTTTAATATTTTTCCAAAACTACCCTTATTTATTTTCTCTCTTTTTCTCTTTAGATACATTAAATAGGGGTATTTTTTTGGAAATATATAATAAATACCATATCATATATTGTAAATGATCTTATATTCAGAATCAAGATAAAAGATGCTATATATAGGACCGGAGGGAGTATAACAGAAAATTATAATTTTTAGAGCATGCATTCCGGTTAAAAATTTAAATGAGGCCAATGAAAGTTTGTAGGGGTGGAGATTGAAGTTTTTTTTCATTTTAAAATAATACTTATACACCAATATCAATGGTTACATTACACTATTACACATTATTCTGGGAGGTGACTGCCCGCAAATCTCTAAACTTAGATTATGTTTGGTAGGATTTTTTTTTTTAGCCAAACATGTTTGACAGGATTAAGTTATTTTTTTTAGAGAATTAAAAAGGGAGAAAGAAGAATATAGAGAGAAAAAAGCTTGCATGAAAATGTTATTTTTAATTGGTCTTTAAGAATTTGAATAATATGTACTAAACTTATTATTATAGAACAATTTCATTCTTTTTCTCTTTTTTAATAACATTATTTTCATATTTAATAATCTTGACCTTAAATCCTCCTTCCTTCAAGGAATCATATTCAATTCAAATCTACTTGGATTTGTTGCATCCAAAGATAAAAAATATATATAAACACGTTTGTGTGAAAACACAGACATAGCATGGAAACACGTGTGTTATCATGTGAATGACTTACCAGGTGTACAAGACTTGATATCTAGACTTGAATTTGTTTATAATGCAAATTTTAGAAATTTTAATAACGTAACAAGACTTGAATTTTAATATATGTATATACATATATTAAAATTTTAAAAAAGTCACATTATTCATAAATACAATATGATTTCTTACATACTCATTTTTAATTGAATTTCGTGCAAAGTATATGATTCATATTTGATTTTTTCTTTAATTGCTCAATTGTTTAAAAGAAAAGAGAAATAAAAATATAGGTGGAGTTCACTTATCATTATGGGTCTCGTGTGGATTCCACCCTATGTTCTACAGTTCTTTTCTTCCTATAATTTAAGAGTGCCTTTAGTCTGATTATAAGAGGATATGTAATGTAATTCTTGTCACGTTATATGACTAGGTATATTTTGTTATGCAAAACTCCAATAATGATGATTATATTATTATCCTAAATCAAGTAATCCCTTTCACCTTAAAAAAGCCATACAATGGGAATTATATGGCTACAATCAATTATAAAATGATCAAAGTACCTTTCATAAAATCTAAAAATACCAATCCCTAATTGGCCATGGCCACGGCCACCACAGCTGGCCGCCATCACCACTATCATTAGCCACCACCATTGTCATTGCTAGTCATTGAATGCAACCACTATTGCCATCATTGCCACCAATCGCTGGCCACCGCCACCACTATCGGCCACCAACCACTACCATCACCGCTAGTTACTAGTTGTCATAGTTATTGCTACTGGTCATCAAACGCCACCACCAAGCACCATCACCATTAACATTTCCACCACTACTTAGTGTCATCACTTTTTGAGTAATTTAGACTTTTTTTTGTTATCTATATTTAATTAAATCTAAAAAATAAATTTATTTATACCCCAATATGAAACCAAATAAATATTTATATAATTACATAAAATTATATTACTTTTTTTCTTGCCAAACATTACATTATATTACTTAACCTCTTATAGTGAATCAAATAAGTCCTCAATGACTAAATAATTCAATAAATTTAAATTTGTTGGGTACTCTCTATCTTAAACATAAAAAATGGTTATAAATAAATAAAAATACAAGTAATAAAAAATTATTTTATATCAAAATTATTGATATGTATCAATAAGAAAAACATGACATTATTATTGTATAAAAAAAAGAAAAACATGGCATTAAATCTTTGATTAGTAAAATTCGTATTTTTATAATAAAAATATGGTATTTCAAGGGAAGGTCAGTTGTAACCTAATTATTATTGAAAAAGTCAAATATATTTTTATGTCAA
This sequence comes from Adenanthera pavonina, assembly GCA_026686845.1. Lineage (NCBI taxonomy): Eukaryota > Viridiplantae > Streptophyta > Magnoliopsida > Fabales > Fabaceae > Adenanthera > Adenanthera pavonina. Next base: position 5,227,510 of record JAIVEN010000033.1, on the reverse strand, counting down.
AAAATCAAATCAAATCAAATCTCCACTTGAATTTTCCCCAAAATATTTAACAGCTAAACTTCTTTCCCTCTAGTGGGAAAAAAAATTCCGCTATCATGCGCCGGTTACGCGTATTGCGCACACCCTTTTTCTTTTTTCTTTTTTCTTTTTTTCTTTTTTTATTTTTTTTGGGCCTTCACAAACCTTTTGGCCTTTGCTTTCACTTTCTCGTCTCCCCGAAGTCACACACAATGCGTTCTACGCACTTTGCGTATCCAAGTTCAACTCTCTCTCTCTCCTCAGTGGTTAAACTGCGTTGACTGAGATAAAATCCCTCTACTTTTTTTCTTCTTCCTTCTCAAATTTTCCTGATATGAACTCACCATCCACCTCTTGCCCTAATCTTCCCCTCCCTTTCGCCGGAGAACCGTCGCCGGCGTCTCTTCCGATCAACTACCGTCAATCTCGTCGGTAACTTCCCTTTCTGCCTTAGCTGTCCTTCTCTGCACGTCCGTCTCCTGCCTTGTTACATAGCTAGGGTTGAAGAAACCCTAGATACTCTCTTTGCTGTATTTGCTGCCGAGCGATGACCGCAGAGATATATTTTGGAGTCTTCCAGCTCATTGGCTAAGCTAAGCATATATCTGTCTTGCGGGGTGATTGCTGATTAGGTGGCCGTTATTTTTCTTTTTTTTGTGGTTGTTATTTGTTTTGGAGGGGTTTTTGCGATATGAAGAGGTTGAGGTCTAGCGAGGATCTCCATTCGTACGGAGACAAAAATGGCTGCAAGGATTCGAATCTGAATCGATCCTCGTCTTCTTCACACCGAAGCTTTTACTACAAACCCGAGAATGTGCGGAAGGGATTGCTCTCTTCATCGTCCTCGGCGTCTCGGTATGATAGGGATCGAATGATGGATGAGGATCGGGAGGGTTCCAGGTTGGTACGGAAGCGATCAGACCACGATTTTGATAGTTTTGATCGGAGAAAGGGGTTTGATCGTTACAGGGACTCGGGAGATAATAGAGGGTATGTGGCTGGGGGGGATAGGAGTTTGATTCAGAGGTCGGAGAGTTTTTGCGGGTCCAGGAGGGATTTTCCCAAGGGCTTTCGGTCTGAAAGAGACCGGTCTCGGCGAGAAGGCAGTGTGTCTTCGTGGCGGAGATTTGGTGGTGGGTTAAAGGATTTTGATGACAATGGTAGGGGGAGCAGGGTTGGACTGGAAGATAGAGTAGTGCGGTCTCCGAAGAGTTTGAGGGATGTAATATCCCCGACATGGTCAAAAGATTCTGAGAGTGAGCAGTCCAAGATGAGGTCTCCTCAAAGGGGGTCAAGAGATGCAAAGTCGAAGTCACCATCTTGGTCCAAGGATTCAGAGAGTGAACAATCGAAGAGTGAGCAATCAAAGAGTGTTGAGGTGAAGAAAACTGAGGAATTGCAGGTTGAGAGCCGTAGTAGTAGTGAAATGGAAGAAGGAGAACTGGAACCAGAACCCATGCCTGAAACAGAACCAGAAAAGGCTTCTAAAGTTGCTCACAAGAAGGAAGACCAGATCTCTACTCCTGTGGACGCTGATGAAAAGGAAATCCAGACTGAAAACCAGCCAATTGATACAGATGCCTCCGTGCAAGAAAGACCAGAAGAGTTAAATAAAGAAGAGACAAAAACAAAAGAGGATACCAATTCAGCAGAACAGAATGTAGAGAAAGAAGATTGTAAGCTGCCGGATGTTCAGAATGGCCCAAATGATAAAATGCATGATACCGAAAATGAGATTGGAACTTCTGTTCAGAACGATAACAAGGAAGAAGAGAGTTTGAAAACCAAAAGCGATTGTGAGGAGGAAACAATGGAAGGCACAGATCGTGAGAAGCCATTGCTTTATGAAGAGGAGCATAAGCAGGACAAAGGTGTAGATCTTGAAACCGGAGCAGAATCTGTCAAGCCAGAGCTTCACGAGGAGGTTTCAACTGAAAATGAAGTGGTTAATATAGATGGGGAAATAGTGATGGAGACTGTGACCAATAATGTGAAGGATAAAGGCAAAAGTGTCTCTGTTACCCCTACTGATGTTCATCCTTCGGAAGATGGTTTGTGGAATGACAGAGGAGTAGGAGATCTCAGAACATGCTTTGGTGATGCCATTGAAGGTCCAAGCACAAGGGGCTTTGAGTTGTTTTCCAGATCTCCTGTCAGGAAAGTGGAGAAAACTGACCAATCGAGTCTCAGCAAACATAAAGATGGAATTCTTTCAACGAAGGAGCTTGAGGAGCTTGATCTTTCTCTTAGCTTGCCTAGTGTTTTGTTACCTATTGGTGCTCATGAGACCCCACCAGCCCCTGGATCCCCCAGTCAAGCACGTAGTGTGCAGTCTTTAAGTACATTTCGTTCCAACTCTGAGGGATTTACTGCATCGATGTCTTTCTCAGGTTCTCAATCTTTTTATCACAATCCAAGCTGTTCTCTCACACAAAATTCAATTGACTATGAACAATCTGTTGGAAGTCGTCCATTATTTCAGGGAATAGATCAAGTTTCTCATGGAGGCTGGCTAGGCCAGTCTCAGACAGATCCCAAACAGAAAGAAATTCCTTTCTGTCAAGGAACTTTGATGAATGGAAGTGGCACTTTTTGTCAGTCTCAAGCCACATGGGGCATTTTAGATGGTCAGGCTGTGAAAGGTCAACCTGCTAGGGTTCTAGAAGGTAGCTCAAAAATGGGCAGTGGACTTGACAGGCAATTGAGTTTTCATAAGCAGTTGTCAGGACAGTCAAGGCGCCATGATGATGTTAGATCTCCCTCACAGAGTGTTGGATCTCATGAAATTGGATCAAGTTATAGTTTTGACAAGAGAGAAACGAGAGACAGGAGTAGTGGTAATTTATATAGAACTGCAAGCCAGAAGGAACAAGAACAATTACAGATGGGCGGAATTGAGTTTGTTGAGACTATCATTGCAAAAATAGTTTCTGAACCAGTGCCTGCAATGGCTAAAAAGTTTCATGAAATGACTGGACAGTTTGTAGCATGTTTGAAAGAGAGCATTCGTGAGATTATGCTTAATGCAGATAAGCGTGGGCAAATACTTGCTTTTCAGAAAGTTCTGCAGAACAGGTCTGATATAACCTTGGAGGTTTTACTGAAGTCCCACCGAGTTCAATTGGAAATTTTGGTTGCTTTGAAAACAGGTTTAATCAATTTTACTCAGTTAGACAATAGCATTTCGTCTGCTGATTTAGCTGAGATTTTTCTGAACTTAAGATGTAGGAATCTTTTATGTCGAAGTCAGTTGCCTGTGGATGAATGTGATTGCAAAGTTTGTGTGCAGAAGAATGGCTTTTGCAGGGAATGTATGTGTCTTGTATGTTCTAAGTTTGACAATGCATCAAACACTTGTAGTTGGGTTGGGTGTGATGTTTGCCTTCATTGGTGCCACACGGATTGTGGATTACGTGAATCTTATATTAGAAATGGGCGTAGTGCTACTGGGGCACAAGGGGTAACTGAGATGCAATTCCATTGTATTGCCTGTGATCACCCCTCTGAGATGTTTGGTTTTGTCAAGGAGGTGTTTCTAAATTTTGCAAAAGATTGGTCAGTTGAAGCTCTTTGCAAGGAGCTTGAATATGTGAAGAGAATATTTTCTGCCAGCAAAGACATGAGAGGGAGACAGTTGCATGAGGTTGCTGATCAAATGCTGCTAAGGTTGGCAAATAAGTCTAACCTTAAAGAGGTTTATAGCCACATCATGTCTTTCCTTAATGGTAAGTATCGGATGTCTTGATGATTACATATTTTTATTGTTTCTTTTGATTCAATGTTTGCGGTCTATTTTTTGCGGCAATTAAAGCTGTGCTTTTTGGTCTACAGAAAACAAAACTTGATTTGTCAAGCAAACTTTTTTTTATCTGTTAAGTTGGAGTGAAAAGTATATATTAGCGATTTATAAGAAACAAATTGGATGTGCTGGCTTATCTACACTTTGAGCAATCACATTTCAAAATGCTTGGTGCCTTCCATTCATTTGGGCCATTGTTAAATTACTTATAAAGACCTCTCGTCTCCTGTACAGTAATATCCACAATGTTTAGAAATTAATTCTGCGTATATCCAATCTATTAGAAATTAAGAAATCACATTTTTTACAAAGTTATTAAATATTGGGTATTTTTTCAATTGCACGTTTTTCCTCAATTTGATTTTTGCAGCACTAGCATTTGTAGAGTTAAATTACATGGAGCTAATTTATGTTTACCATATTTATTGCAGATGGAGATTCTTCCAAATTAGCCATGACACAGAACTTTTCTGGGAAGGAACAAATCAAAGAAAAGAATGCAGTAGTTGGGCCCAGCCACGAAGCTGCATGGATGAAATCTATTTACTCTGAAAAGACCCCTCAGTTAGAAAGGCCAGCAAACATCCTTGCTGGCTATGATCGGAATGATAAACGGACTCCAACACAAGAGTTGCAGATAAATGTCGAAAAGGACAGTTGTTTTGTTGAATTGGAGTGTATAATAAAAGCTAAACAGTTAGAGGCTCAACTGTTTCAAACACGTGCGGATGATGCCAGAAGAGAAGCTGAAGCCCTGAAACGCATTGCCCTTGCAAAGGACGAGAAAATTGAAGAAGAGTATGCCAGTCGACTTTCAAAGTTGCGATTGGCAGAGACTGAGGAAATGCGCAAGCGTAAATTTGAAGAACACCAGGCATTGGAAAGAGCACATCTTGAGTACTTTAATATGAAAATGAGAATGGAAGCAGACATCAAAGATCTGCTATTGAAAATGGAAGCGACAAAAAGGAGCGTTGCCATGTGATAAGCTGATGACGAAGATTTTTTAGTATAGTTCTCTCAGGTAATTTAAATGTTTGATTCTGAAATTTGTAGGTTTTAGTGTCATCTTATTGTCGTGAGCTTCTGTAGTTCTTGATTTCTAGGTGTATCTATTTGTCATGGTAGTTCATTCTAATTTTATGCTGCTAACCAGAATCTGCACAGAGATCATAACAGCCATTAGTCGTCTTATAAAACACTGTTCCATTTAAGAAAGCAATTTAAAAGTATGATTATGAAATATGAATATATACTTAAAGACTAGCCAGCAGATGGCTGGATGCTGTCAAGGCTCTTCTATACTGACTGTTACCCGAGGAACCTTATGAACTAGGTCAATATCGATCTCCTATGTGTCTCTATCTCTCTCTTCTTTTTATATTCAGATCACTGCATGTATATCACAGTAAAATTTGAAATCCAAAGGTTTTTCTCCATTGCTTCTGGAAAACATGAACCCTAGATCTACCTGTTCCTTGCTGTAAAATGAATATAGATAAAAACTTAGCCATAGTTCCCAATTGTTTCATATAAAGTCAATCGGTAGATTTGACGGAACTTCTTTGAAGCAATTAGTAATGATCTACATGCAATTAACTTTAAAGCCAGTCTGTCAAATGACTAGCATGTTGTTTAAGGTTCTCAGCCTTCACTAGGATTTGCGTTTTCTGAAGACATTTTCAAATTGAGGGAAAAAATTATTACTATAATCAAGGGGCCCCCTGCACTTTATGCCTTGTTTGTTGAGGAGGAATCTTTTTTTCTTTGTTTTTTTAGTGTCTATTATATTCCTATCTTTTTTGTTCTCTGATTTTTAATATGAACCGGTGACATTATATCGTCTGAGGATTACCAGATGATTGCTAACTTGATGGAAATCACACAAAGGCATTCAAGAAGGATTTTTTCTTTTTTCCTTTTTTCCAGATGAATATTACCAGATGATTGCTAACTTGATTTGCTAGTCCCAGCAGCGTTATAGGTGTAAAGTCTCAATTCCGACTAGGGGGTTAACTTGCATCCTCTGGACATTGCAATATTGGGATGGGGATTCATGGATTGTTTAAAGTTGATTTACACAGTTAATATTTTAGTTTTTTGTTTCAAAAAGAATAGAATAAGAAATAAACATATCTCTTAAAATTGATATTTTAGAACATTAGTGACTTGAATTAAAAATAAAAATCCTACGAATTAAATTTAAACAGTTTAAGGATATTGTACGCATTTCTGAAGTGCAAGAGATTTTAAGGATACTCATAGTAGGCAGTTTTACGTCGAAAAAGTCGTCAAACAAAATTCTGCCATTAGATATTGTAGCACGTTTGGTATGGGTCGGAGTCACTCAATAGTTGAGTTTTCAATCATATACAGCAAACTTCAGAAAGTCAACGAATGAAAAAACAAATAATAATGGTAGACGAGGCTGATGAGGGGGTGAGGCGTATTTTTCAGACGTTTGTAAATAAAATGAAAGACGCTTTTTTCTTTGTAACAAAAAAGAGCACCTGGTTCCATCAAAATACTTACCGTCACATACATGAAGTCATCTACCTGAAACCAAAATGTAAGAGGAATAAATTTATAATTTTGTATATATAAATTTATATAGCATATGAGTAGTGCTTACTTTTAAGCTTCCTTGCTTGTATATATAAATTTTTTATTATTATTATTTTGTAGTTCCTTAGATTTATAATATATCTCATGTTTTAAAAATTTCACACATATTAAGAAAATAACTTACAAGCTGAATAACTTGTTAAATTTGTTAAAAAAATTATAGTACTTTTATTTTTTTTTTATTTTACTTCTTAATCGAAGATAGAGGTAAAAGAAGAAAATAATTATTAATACACCCTAGAATATCTATTAATGACTTATAGTTTAGACCAAATTTTTTTAAATATATCTTATAATGTGGATTGGAGTAAGTATATTTTTGTATATATATAAATTTATATAATATATGAATAGTTTTTTTTTCATTTTGTAAAACCATTTAGTGTCTAATCATCATTTTAAACTCTGATTAATCCAAATTGAATCATGTTCAGCCTCAAATGGGGGGAAGCTCTCTCATAAGAATGTAGATTTGAATCCCATTATCGATATAAGGATCTCATTAGTAGATAATTTATAAGTACCTCTATTAACAGCTTTTTGAACCCTTAAGTCTACTTTGACCTAAGTAAACCCCCAAGTGACCTAAACTTTTGTTTTAAAAAAAAAAAGAATATATCTTTCAAGCTTCCCTTATTATTCAAATTGTTCCTTTTCTATAACAAAAAAAAAGCTCTTTTTAAATTTTTTACTTGGATATTTGACATGCAATATTAGTATTTTTAAGCTTAATAATTTTTTCAACCGATCATTTAACCAGTGCATCATATAAAATTCTAATTTAGGTTTAAGTTGATGCATATTCACACAGAAATGTTTAAATAGATATTCTAATAGCTTTGGTGACCAAAAACAAAAAGAAAGATATTCTAATAGCTCTTTTCTTAAAAAAAAAAAAAACTTCTATTTCCTGATATCAAATCTAATAACAAAGGAATATTTAAACAGATATTCTAATAGCAAATTAGTATTCCGATCTGTGAATGTACTCAAGCTCAGCAGACAAATTTTCAAACTTCATTTTTGAAACCACATTTTCCAATCAAATAGACGTTTCCTCAAGTGATCCCTGATCTTGCTTTTCCATTTGTCCGTTTTCAATTGAACCCAATGTTATGACTAACAATGAAAATAAAATATAATAAGCATTAATATTAATATTAATATCTCTTTTTTAGAATATTAATAAATATTAATATTATATTATAAATTTTATGCCCTTTTCAATAACTTTATAATAGTGCTTTTGATTATATCATCCAAACAAGTTAATGGTACAAATTTACAAGATATCTTAATGCCATTGTGAATAGGAAGTGAGGTTTTTTCTTTTTATGAACAAAATCTGAATAAGAGATCAATCAGCTCAGCTAAAAGTTGAGAAGTGTCTTCTACAGTTTATGTTGTCATAAAAATAAAAAAGTGGGAATGTCTTATACAGTTATTCTGACTAATAGCTCCTTTTTTAAGGAAAAAAGAAATCTATATCCTGATATCTTTAGCAAATTAGTACTCAAGCTCAGCAGACGATTTTTTTATTTTAACAATTCTGAATAGGAAGTTAGGCATGGAGTAGGAATTTTTTTTTTTATGAATAAAATCTGAATAAGAAATCAGTTCAGTTAAAAGTTGTATCAAATCTCATGATTTATAAAAGTACAAAGCTTTCACGAGCTTACTTGAGCAAGATGCTCAATGAGACAATGAGACAAACTTGCCTAGTCGTCTTCTACGTCGAAGTCGGAATCCTCAGTAGCCTCATGATCATCATCATCATCAGGCTCATTATCACTTTCACTATCACTCAACACATACGTTTTTGGCCTGCGGTTAACCCTCTGAGGTCTAGCTCTAGCTGCTGGTGCAACCTCAACTACTTCATCCGCACCAGGTGATGCCGAAGCAGAACCAGACAGTTCTTCACTCTCAGTTTCATCTTTGCTAGAAGCCTTGGCCAGCAAGGAACCACTTTTCTTGTTAAATGGGGATTCTCTCATCTTTCTCACCTTCTTCTCCGGTGAAATCCCTGAACTTTCAGCCGCAGCCGGCTTCAACATATCAGTAATAAATTTCTGACCCAGTATCTGAGTTTGCTTGTTGGCTGCTACATCTCTCTTCCTGGGGGCTGCAGGCTTCTTTTTGGCAGTATTCTGAGCAGCAGGTTTCCTACCTCGCCTCTTTTTTTCTGGTTCTGGGGCAGGAGGCTGCTGCTGTAACTCAAAATCTTGATCTTCATCATCAAGACCAACATTTTCATTATCATTATCAGAACTGTCCAAAATTAGAGTTGAGGACTTCTTTTTTGCAGCAGCCCTTTTGCCATTTTCCTTCTTCCCAGCAGGTACATGGTCTTCAGTTTCCATGACTGTTTGAAGCAGATAATAAGTTAGTGTACCAGGATAAGAGACAATCTCATACAGAAGACATTGTGTATGAACAATTTACCTGTAGGTTTATTACCGGATGGTTCCAGGTTATATGCAGCAAGGCGTTCTTGAAGGGATAGCATTTCTTCATCATCCTCATCCTCATCATCATCCTGATAACATGTATCTTGAGGTTAAGCGCACAAGGCCTTATGGGGAGAATTATGTTGATAATAATTCAAAACTAAAAATAGAATTTTAAAAAAGAAGTTACCATTAAAAAAATGATGGCATGGTACGATGAAGTTGATATATTATTGACTTCAACGACATTTGTAGGGATAATACATTTCTTAGAAATTTTCTATTTTTTAAGATTGACTTCATCAACTTGCAGCCCTTTCATTAATAAAATATATAATTAAATGCTAGCATAGTAAATCATAAAAATAGTAACATATTAAATTGAGGATAAACAGAATAGGAAAGATGGATTGAATTTTCACCCACAATAAAGCTGATTATGGACTACAATATTGATGTGGAGAATAATATTTTAGAAAGATATTTTTTTTAAATTAATATTATCTGCCTATAGCTTCTCTGAGAAAACAAAATCGAAGATCTGGACTCGATCAGACGCAAGATATTAATTATGCTAATCACTTCTGGGAAAATTATGGGGCAACTTATTGATAGATGGGGGAGCACGATGAAATACATGCAATTATTTTTTTAATCATTTTTTGATAATAGCATTTTTTATCTTAAAGAAGAAAAGGTTAAAAACTTCACATACCTTCTTCTTAGTCTTAGTAGCACCTTTTTTGGGAGCTCCTCTGCCTTTTGGTTTAGCAATCTCAATAGGTTTCTCTGATGAAGTAGATGGATATTAAAATTCTAAACAGACCAATGACAACCTAAATGTATCAATATAATATTAACAGTCCAAACTTACCAACTTCCATTGAAGAAATAGACATGGATTCAGTCTCTGGCTTGACGGCTTTATTATTCTTTCGCGGTCCCCTCTTAGTAGGAGCTTTTGTAGGAACTGCCCGACTGGTCCTTTTACTTGCTTGGCTTGATCTCTTCTGCTCCTCTTCTGCCTCCTTTCTGTCCAAATCCTGAAAAATTCCATTACATTTAGAAATGAAACTCAGCACATTCAAATATCAGAAAACAAATAATGAAGTTAGATATTTTCTCCTACATCAAGTTTCTTCTCAAGCTCATCCAGATCAGTCAGCCACATAGCCGTTGGTGGTGTTGCTTTCAAAATCTCATGCTCCCTTGTCTTTTCATCCTTTTCATTTAGTAGCTTCTGAACACTTTCAATGGTCAAAGTGCCTATTGACATCGATAACAGATATTCATAGTCACCAACTCTTGCTCCTTCAGCATTACCAAACTGTGAACTATTTTCCTGCTCTCCAGAACTGTCATTCTCCTGCTCTTCTGAGTTGTCATCATTTGCCCCAGCAATTTGTGGTTCAGCTGATTTACCTTTCCTGGGCATGGGAGTGAAACCTTTCTGCTTCAGCTCTATCAACAAATCAGCTTTCTTTCTGTTACTCACAACTATCTCTCCGCTCACAACCCCTAAGATAAACCTAACTTTATTGTCCAACACCAACAAAAGTCTTTCAAGATTGCCTAATTTATATTTCTGCATGCACAACCAAATTCCTTATTAGTTCTTCGTTCATCAACGCTAGGACTATAAAAACATATTCCAATGACCATCATAATTACTCACCTTTCTTCTCTCATAGTACTCCAGCCTTAGTGGAAAGAATTCCTCGAGAACTGCATAAACAAACAAATGAACAATTACTACCAGAAAATAAAAAAATACAACATTCCATATAGTTCCATACTCCGAAGGTCATACTTTGTTCAGGGTTGTCGTATTTCTTAATCTTCCCCTCTGCGTCAAAAAGGTGCATGTTGCTAGTGCTAATACTACTAGTCAGTTTCAACTTCTTGAGCAGGCCCTCTTGCATGATAGCCGTTATCTTATCCTGCTTCAACCTGACTTCTATATCTACAGTCGCGTCATCACCATTTTGCCTGAAATCCTGCATGAGAGGAAACTTTCAAATAAATATTTAAATGTAACACAACATATGGACACTTCAGTTTAACAGGTCATGATTCCTTGAGTGTCCAAACTTCTTAGTATTGTCAGCTTACCTCGATGAGCGTATCCTTGGCATTAGGTGTCCCTTCAGTAACAGATTCAAGGAACTGCTTATAATCTTGAGTCCACCTACGGATAGGCAACTCTGTAATCCTGAAAGTTTGCTCATCTACTTCCTCTATCATACCATTGACGATGTACCCACCTTCCTTAGTACTTTTCTCAATGACTCCTTTAAACCCTTTGTACCATGGATCCATTGGCACAACTTCCTCACCATTCAACAGGCGCCTAACATTGGCAGTAATGTCTCTTGGGTTATAATTTGGAATGAAAGAACTCCACCCAGTGCCAATTCCTTCACTACCATTGACAAGAACCATAGGTATAACGGGCATGTACCTGCATGATCATTCAAACGGGGATATGAATAAGTTTTATGCATACAAGGTTCCTTGCTAAATAAAAAAAAAGATTCATTGCAAAAATTACAGAGAGCATAATACCAGTTTGGTTCAATTGATTTCCCATCTTCATTCAGGTACTCAAGAAGCTTATCATCATCCTCAGAGAAGAGACACCGAGTTATAGGACTAAGTTCAGTATAGATGTACCTAGCACTTGCATGATCTTTCCCACCCTGTAAAGAAGCATGTGACCATCAAAATACAAAATATGAAGCTAAAGAAGCCGTGCTAGCACAGGAAGGATAGACTAGTTTGTCTTACCATGTTACGAGTACCAAATTGACCGTTTGGTTTGAGAAGGTTGATGTTGTTACTGCCCACAAAATCCTGTGCCATTCCAATAATAGTGGTAGCAAGACTCTGCTCACCATGATGGTAAGCAGAGTGCTCAGACACATAACCAATAAATTGGCCTACTTTTATTTCTTTAAACAACTTTTTCTTGAATGAGCAAAATAGAATCTTCCTTTGACCAGGTTTGAGACCATCAACCATTGAAGGAATGGACCTTTGAAGATCCGCCCTTGAGAACAATATAAGCTCTTTGTTGACAAAGTCTCTGTAGTTTATATATTTTGCCATATGATCACGGTGAGTGCCAGGCTACAAGAACAAATGTAGGTACAAATGATATTACTGATGTGCATCATATAAAGAACAACAATAATAACAGTGAACTATTAATTATTATTAATTAATAAAATTATAAACATCAATTATTATTAATTATTACTCGTATTATATCAAACCTCAAAGTTGCGGATCCAGGTCTTCCTATCTTCTGCTTTTTTCTTACTAAATGCCAACTCAATTGCACTCCCATCCTGGTCATCTTCCCAGACAAAGTCTTTCTTGTGCTTATAAAGATCTCTGAAGTACTCTCTCCCTTCCTGGGGAGAACTTGTTCCCAAACCCTATAGGGGAAGAAGCAAATCAGTGCACACTAAAGCTGAAGCTAGATCAGATGAAGGTATTTCAGACTGCAATGGGTTTCATGCTTACGAATTATATCAGACAACACACCTTATAGTACTTTATCTTCCACCCGTTTGCATTATTCCCCAAGCTTTCTTTCCATGATTCGAACTCTGGCATGGAGTAAAATGATAATTTTGTCCCATTTGTGTGAAAAGCCTGTTGAAATTTGACAAAATTAAATAACCAATCAAACAAAATGTCCCTCTTGATAATATTTACTGCTGATTTGTCTAGAATACGAACCCTTATAATGGGAGTAGTAAATTCCACCATGAATGATGGAACTTTTAGCAATGAAGGCCAGAAAGAATGAACGAAGTTGATCAGAAGCCCTTTGATGTGGGAACCATCATGATCCTGCACCCATAAGAATTTTAACTCTCAATAATCAACATTCAGCAATAATATTTGCTAGCTTGTGTCTAATCGAACTCTCAAAGGTTTTTGTAGGGAGAAAACAGAAGACAATAAATCCAAAGAAGCTGACCTGATCAGCCATAATCATCAAATGACCATATCTTAAAGACTTCACACTGTTATACTCCTTATTCTGCTGCAGTCCAAGAATCTTCTTGATATTTTGAATTTCTTCATTCTCACCTATTTGTTTGCTGCTTGCTTCCCGTACATTCAGCAATTTGCCTCTCAATGGAAACACACCATAGTGATCTCGACCCACGACAGAGAGCCCAGCCATCTACATAGATGCAAAAACAGGTCAGAATTATTGGAACAGGACAACTTAGTTTTCCTATATTGTTATTTTGAAACATAACTTACCGCAAGAGCCTTGGCGGAATCTCCTTCTGTCAATATCAAGGTACACTTTTCAGAATTTCTTCCTCCTGCATCATTGGCATCCTCAAGCTTTAGAATCCCACGAATTCTCTGAGTCTTAGTTCCATCAGATTTCTTCAGATCTTTGCTTTGCTTGAAATCAGCCCATGATAGGAGGGTGTCCACTATTCCAGAATTTGAAACTGCAAATATTTATTTCAGCAAAACACGAATTCTTCTGACTCTTTTTTTTTTTTTAAATTGGGGCCATATGCCCGTAAGCAATTATTGTTAATTTAAGATATTACAAACAACACAAATTACATCATTCGAACCTTCCTTCAGCATTGATTCTGGAACATCACATTTGGAACCAAAACTACTTTGGCGAGTAGTAAGAGTTTCTTTAGTTTGAGAATCAAAAGCAGGATTGTCTATCAGAACATTGACAAAGACCCATAAATGATTCTTCACATTGTGCGCTTTGACGTTGGCATCCTTTTTCTTCTTGTTTACTTTATTCATCACATAAGTTGTGATCTGATTGGTAATGTAATCCACATGAGTTCCACCCTTGATTGTACTGATGGAGTTCACAAAACTGACCTGGTAAAACCAATTCATATTCAAATTACAAGAAAAAACAGTATTAACGATGACGACCACAACAACAACAATGAAATAACGAGGCAGAAGTTCTCCAATTACCTGTTGGAATTGTCCATCACTTAAACTCACACAGATTTCCCACCTATCACCTACTTTTGCATGAATCCTACAATACAAGAACAAGAAAAGTGAGCATGGTTGAAATAAAAAGAAAATAATAATTCTCAAACCAAGCTTCACAAGCAGAACCTTGGAAGGGGTACTGGTCTGGATTTTTCAGCTGATTTCAGATAGAGATCAGCATAATCACGGAATGATTTTAATCGAATGAAGCGCCCGTTGAGTTCAACCTTCACGGTCTTTCCAAGACACCCAGCTAAGTCCACAACCCGCTTCTTCATTAAAGCAACAACATCTTCTTCCAGATAGCTCATTTTGAACTTTTCTAAGTCAGGTTTAAAAGAAACCTTGGTCCAATTCTCACCCTCTTTACATTTTGTTATGGCCGGCTCAGACTTCTTCCCCATGTTATTGGAAAATACCTTTCACCAATAAACCATTTACTTTTTTCAGCGACACAAGTACTTGCGATATTGGAAAAAAAGAGAAAAAAGTTCAATACGGAATAAAAAGCTATTCAGAACATGACATATTCATCCACAGTGAAGTTTACGTAGATCAAGAATGGAAGACGAAAAACACGTTAACCAAGAAGTAAACTAAGGAAAACAAAACTAAATCAATGCAAAGACGCAACCAAGCTCAATTTAGGAGATATAATGAATTGTATTGAATACTCTCATTGAACATTTCAAGTTTTTAACCACGAAAATCTTGAATCTCTAAGTTTTTCAATTACTTGGCATTAAAAATGAAGAAATATGTACCAGAACAGAAATCAGTACAAATTTTCAAATTCTGAAAGAATTGACTGATTAAAAACAACAATACCTGTTTATACTTCCTTTGGCGCTTCCCGTCAGCTGTCTCGATCACGAACTCCGTTGAGAATATATTGGTAAGCTTCGCACCATATCCATTACGTCCGCCGGTCGTCTTCTTCACGTTATCGTCATAGTTACTGCTGGTTAGCAAATGCCCAAATATCAATTCCGGCACATACACCTTCTCTTCCTGATGGATCTCCACAGGAACACCATCACCATTGTTGTACACGCTAACCAAGTTCTGTTCGACATCGATCACAACTTTGACAGAATCCATCGATGGATCCCGCTGTTTGTTATCGGCAGCGTTGACCAATATCTCATCAAAGATCTTGTACAGACCCGGGACGTAGGTCACAGGGCGATGGACCATCTCGTCGTTCTCGTAGACCCAGAGAGTCTGTGTGTGTTTCTCGATCGAACCAACGTAGGTATCAGGTCGGAGAAGGATGTGCTCGAGCTGACTCTTCTTCTGGTACATCTCCTCGATTGTCTTCCCAGCGCCTGCCATTGCTGTGGGTCCGATGTTGACATTGTTGCTGGTCTGCAATGGGCGACTCGTTTTACCTTCCATGGCCATCGATCGAGAAGAAAGGTCTGAGCGAAGTGCGTAAAACAGACACAGAAAGTGTCTGGAAGAATTGAAGAGAGCAAGCAAGATTCGAAACGCAGTGAAGAACAAGAGGCTGGAATATAAATCAGGCTTCAAAGTGGCCAACGGTCAAGTCCCCTGACGAGTTTGAATTTGAATTCGACATGGAGCGGGACTTTGCCATTTGAAGGTGTGGCTTTTGTTGGCATTCAACGGTTGCGATTAGTGCAGGCCAAAACAAACGACGGTTGTGATTAGTGTGCATCTTTTGAAAGCGTTGGGTCTTCATGGGCAAAATATTGGGCCTCTGATTTCTGCGGCTTCCACGCTTAGCCTAATCAGCTTCGTGTGGTTAGTGTGGGTTTTAATTCCTAAAAAGACATTGGGCCTTTTATTTCGGCCTCTAATTTCTTCGGCTTCACGGGAACTTGACGTTAGCCTAATCAGCTTCAGTAGGCGGTCAATAAAAGAGAAAAAAGAAAAAACAAAGCTTCTGTTCAATATTCCATAGCTCGCCTTAAAAAAAAAAAAAGATTATGGCATAAGAAATTGATTATTAAGGTTCAACTCTCTAAAATTAAAAATTATGAGACATCTCTTACAAAGTTAAAACCATATAGAAGAAAACGAAAACTGATCTAAATTATTCTGATCAAATGATTAATTTTCCTATACCTAAAAGATAATTTTTTTTGTATATAAAAGTTTAAATAAGTTGTGTCTCCAGATTCAAAAGACTCATCAAGGCCATGGCAGGAAATCTTACAGCTACATACGTGTCTGGGGTGGCTAAGCATTTATAATAAGTGCTTATGGTTCATTAAAGAGGATTTACAAAAATGATTACAAATTATTCATTAATGAAGTTTTTATATTGGTAATAAGATTTAAATCCATATCCTTATGAGATAGATCAACTCCTTATCATTTGAACCGGCTTTAGTTGGCATAAAAGATAAATTTTATTGCAATTCCTTTGTATTTATTTGTAGGTTTTTCAATTAAAATGTAAAGAAAAACTAAAATATAATAATTTTATGATTTTTATACTAATATTAATATGATAGATATATGATTTTCACAACTTATCGTCACATAATTGAGTTTCACTTAAAAAAAAATCTTTCACATGTTATAATTTTATCAAAGAAAATTATAATACAAATATAAGGAACTATAATATAAAAATAAAGTAAAAGATAAGAACAAGAAAACACCTGAGAGTGATATCCGTTTTGCTGTTAACATTGTTTTTGGGATGTAATATTTGGTGAGATTATGGATTAGTCAGCAGTAGTATTGATTACCAACGAATTATTTGACACCAAGAAAAATCCAAAATGTGATCTCAATCAATAATGTCAAGAAAAATTAGGAGGCATTTTTCATTTCTGCAAGTTAGGAGGAGAATTGACAAATGAACCCAAGTGGAAGGAAATATTTACATTTTTTTCTTTATGAAACAATAATCGCTTCACATATATTTGATAAAGTTGTGAAAATGGCTGACTAATCTAGCTACGTAAAATAGCAACTCGGTATATCATTTATTAGAAATGGGATTCTTAAGTGCCGTAGTCCCAGGATGCCCTGAAACCATTGAGAATGGCAAATGGATCTGGTGGAATGAATATAATGTCCATTTTTTTATATGCCATTTAAATTTAATGTTGATGGTTCAGATATTACTATTTTTATTAAATTTTGATATAATTTTTTGAATGAAGCTTACTTCACAATAAAAAACATTTTAGTTGACAATTTAATTTTTTATATGCCATCTTTTCGTAAAATTGCACGATGATGAGGGGTATTCTCCAAGACCTAGTATTGTTCAGGCTAGTCGAGTAAATTTCTTTTCTTTTCTTTTTTCGAAATAGAAGTATATTAGAAGGAAGAAAATTAAGGAACTAACTCCTGTCCATTACATACATCCATATAAAAAAGCAAAATAACAACTAAAAGAGATGGGAGAATAAATTCCCCAACAGTCAAATACATCTCCCTGTCAAATTGCTTAATGAACCATTCAAACCGAGTAAGTTGGGTGCTGCAAGAGAAGAGTCTCGAACAAGAATACATTAGAGGGTGAAAGTAAATTTGAACAAGAGTAAATTTTTTCTCTCCTTTTTACATGAAAGATTTCAAGTAAATTTATAAAACTTATAAAAACTTTAAAAATAAAATCTCATAGTACGCATATATATATATAGATATATCTTTCATATTAGGATTAGTGTACCTCAAAAAAAAACACATTTTTGTTCCAAAGATAGTGATTAGGGAAGGCGCTCCTGAAACTACCAGACAGGGCTTCCTTCAATGCCTTAAACAAGTAGTGATCAATTACCTCTTGCACCAGACCATTCCACAAATCTTTCACATTACAAGTCCAGTCCCTAATCATATTGAAATCTTCTTTTGCACGCACATCATACCAGATTTTCTTATCTGAAACTATAACTTCAAGTGTATGGAGAATAAGCAACTGCCCAATTCCAATCTCATTTCTTCGCCCAAATCTGGGAAAAATATGGATTTCTCCTCCATCCCATCACAGTCATAAAAAATAACACCTTCCCACCAAGCTCCATAATAGTTCACACCAACACATAGACCAAATGGAAGGTCCCATTTCCCAAACTGCTTCAAAGGAGGTGGTAGTGGTCTTATTAATCCACGTTCATTGCAAATTGTGGAACTGGTTCTATCCAGAATAGCCTGAACAACCACTACATCAACAAGATAATTGGACCCAGTATCATCTAAAACATTGTCATATTTGACATGACGCTTCTGATTCCCACAATGGATAACAGTCCCCGGGTGCCATGAGCCCAGAAAGCCCTCTTCCATACTCCTCACCTGAAATTCTATAAAATTTTCTTAACACAACCGAAGATTTCAGATGAAGAGACAGGCGCATTGATAGTTATCACCAACTGGTAAAACGAGCAAAGTGATATAAAAGATGGAAGTAAAATATTGGTACTTGCCAACAGCACTCTAAGGATTTCACTGTTATGGAATCGACGAAGTTTCACAAATAAAGAAGTTACATGACTGCTCAAGAGAACACACAACCAACAGTTTAAAATGGGCTTATTTGGTTTTGCATTTTGTCAAAATCAATTTGGGAGAATGAGTTTGTTAAAACCGAGTTTGGTGTGTGTGTTAACTGAGTTATGGACTAGTAATCTAATTTGCATTTTATTGATTATGTTTGGGGACAATGGACAAAACTGGGGTTTGAGCTTGAAATTGAGTTCCAAACTCAGAACCAAGGAACCAAACAGGCGGAATATAACTTGATAAGAAACCAAGAATCAAGGAAGTAATGAAGGTAAAGTGAAGACCATACTCATTTGTTGGTACAGAAAACGAGAGCGTCTCTCTCTCTAAAACCTCTCCGTTGAAAGCATGAGAGTCTTAAACTCATCCCCGGTGGTGGCACTGTCCTTGGTGGAGGTGATTGTGTTTTAGCGTTTTGTTTTTCCTCTTGTTCTCTGTTTCATTGGATGGTCTTTTTGCATCAATGGAAGCTTCAAATGACGATGACAACAATCCAAAGGTGAAGGAGAGGATCTGCTTGTGTGTTATGATTCCTAATCAATGGTCGTCAGTGAGATCTAATGAAGCGCTCTGGTTTTCAATTGGTGGAGTATTTTATCAGGTTTTTGAGATTCAGATATGGGGAGATGGTGTGGATCTAAGTTTGAGCAACACATTGAAGATTTTAGAGCCGATGGTTCAAAATGTTCAAGATCTAGAAGACAGAGATGGATGGTGACCTGATCTCTACAATTCTGTTGTGATGTCTCACCAAGGAATTTCGGAATCGGTGGCGATCTTGAGCACGGTGAGTCACAACTTTTGCGCAAACTTGTTTATGAGTCTCTTAGCTTGTGACTTGAGATGGGTGCCTCTGGGACATTTGCGTGGGGTTGATGACCTGAGATTAAGGTTGGATTGGATCTGGTTTGTTTGGGATCTGAAGGATAGGAGCTGGGAATTATCAGTGTTTTTGAGACTAAAAAGGGTGCATGATCTGTGATGGGTGAATTATGCTTGTTTGAAGGATCTGTTTTTTAATCTTTGTTGCCCAAGGGACTAAGGTATGTGCCCAGGATTCTTTCTATCTCAGTAGTCTTATTTTGGATCAGCTATGGTAGGAGTTTTATTGCTGATGACTCTATTGATTAGAGATTGGAAGGATGATTGGATGTTTCTAGTGTTATCAATTCATTTCCTTCTACACTAGTCTCGTATTAATGTTGTTCATTCTATATGGTGCTTCTTGAGTCTGATTCATACAGTTTTCACTTCTATTGTTCTTAATCCTGATCATACAATGGGGAGTATTTCTTTTAGCATGTTTCAGAACTTCCCAACATTTAGTTTAGCCATGGATTGTGTGGACTCTGTTATGGATTTGAAGTACTCTACAATGAGTGAGTTTTGGTGATTTGTTGGGTGGTTTAATTTGGCTGATCCGAGTAAGCAATCTGATCAAAGGATCAAGGATGATTTGAGATGGGTTCCTCCTGGAAGAGTTTATTTCAATTTTGGTTTTGATCATGGTTCCTTGGTGTAGCTGTGGTTCGATGTATTTGCCTTGTTTTTCAGTAATGGTTGGGGTCTTACTGCTTGGGATCAATTGATGGCAGATCTTGTGGATTGTTTTCAAGGTCACTCTGTAGAAGCTTCTTTGGACATGAATTTGTGCTAAGTACCTTGCCTCACTAACTTAGCAGCATTTTGTCTGGTTAAACGATTTCTAAAGGGGTAGTGCCCTCTTTGGTCGGGTTTTCATACTCTCAATCCCTATTATCTTAGTTATCTCTCTTAGTCTTTGATCCCTGATATGTTATTAACCTATTCTTTTGTTTTGATTTTCCAATTGTTTTTTCTTTGCTTTTATCTTGTTTTTTTTTTTACTCTTAATCTCTTATCTTGATGTACTGTGACTATTCTAGTTTGATGATATTTTCTTTTCAGCCAAAAATAAATAAGATACGAGGCAACTATCAGGGAAACTTAATAAAACCAAAAATTAGTAACAAGAGTTACAAGACATTAACCCTCCGTCTTAGTTCAAGAGATTTGATAGGGAGGAAAAGAAAGAAGAAATTTTTAATCTTATTTTTTATATAATTAAATAAATAAAGAAGGAAGTCCTTTTCCTCATGACATTGGAGGGAAATGGGAGGAAAAAAGAGAAAGGCATGAAGAGATATTTCTTTTTTATTTATTTGGTTTAAAAATAAATAAACAGTTAAAAAATTTTCCCTTCCTCCACTACCTCCACTCTCTCGTTGACGATGAGCTTTCCTTTTCCTGGCGCTCGTTTACGCTTTCTGCTCCCAGAAGACTTGAATTCCTCCACCGCCATTGGAGGTCGTTCTGAGATTACCCAAACGTACGTTCACTGCTGAAAAGGCAACCCATTCGGTCAACAAGGAAGTAAGGAAAAGGTTCAGAGAGGGCGAGAAATTGAACGACACTGACGGTAAACTAAAACCCAGTTCTTGGCTTTAATACTGTGTGCCCAATGAAGCCGCTCACACCACTCCAAGTATAAACGAAAACATTATTATATGCATACTCCTTCCGTACTGAATCTCTCGCCAGAAGAAGTTCATTTAAAAGAAAAAAAAAGAAAGAAAGAAAAAGAGAGAGACGATACTCGGAATTTTTTTTCCCTCTTATAATGGGATGATATGTTGTCAGGAGATTTAATACTCCCCGCCCCTAATGAAAGGAGGTTCAGGCATCTTAAAAAATATGAATTATATTTTTAAATTTTTAAAAATTAATTAAATTTTTTTAATTTTATCCATATTAATTTCACCATTTTATTAAAAATAATATAAATTATAATATTAATAATACAATAAATAAGAAATAAAATGATAAATTACCTTTTATATTATAGAACAAGAAAAATTTTTCATGACATCCTATAATATGGAATGGAATAGTACTTTAATTTCTTATTGATAGCATTGACCCATCATCGTAGGGGTGGATGACTTTTGAAACAAATTAATTAGGTTTTGAATATGTAGATAATCAGAGAATAAATATGATATAGTGATGAGTTTAGAAAAAAATTATATATATAAGATGAGTTTTGAAATTAGAAATGATTGAAATTTTTAATTTTTTAAATTATATTTTTATTAAAAAATAATGTGAATATATATATATATTTTTTGCCAGAATCTTATTTAAAATTAAAAGAACCAATTTGACTATTCAAAAGTGAATTTTTTCCACAGTCATTTAATTAAAAATTAAAAATTTAAATCACTAAATCAAAATTATTATTTGATCTTTTTCTATTTATAACTAAAATTTTCCATTTTATTATGTTTTATTTTATTAAGAATGATAATTAAAAAGGGTCGGGTCGGAAGTCGAGAGAGGGTGGGCTGGGTGTGGGGAGTAGTCAAGAGCCCAAAAACTCCGTCACTTGATTCAAGTAGATTATGAATCCAGGACTATAACCATATGTATTACACTATTACTCACCCTCAATTCCAAAATTTTTATTGTTTTAGATTTTTAGTTTTGTTTTACAAATTTTATTATTTTAGAATTTTAAAGTTTAGTTTTCTAATTATACCATTATTTATTACTATTAAAATAAACAATGAAGTTTTTTTTTACTTTTAATTACTTAATACTTCCTCCATACCTATATGTAAAATATAAATAACTAATTTACATAAAATAAGAAATATAATTAAAAGTAGTTGGAAGCACTAAATCTGTGAGAAATTCAAAATATTTTCCTAAATTGTTCTCATTTAATATTTAACACCTCTATGTTGTAATTAATAAAAATTAATTATATTTACTTATTTAATAAAGAATAAAATTAAAAAAAATAAATACATTAGACAACTTATTTTCATATCTTATATTTAAGGAAAAAATATCTTATATATATGAGAATAGAATAAGTATTAAATATAAAATAAAGGATAAAATAAAAATGAATAGCTAGTAGCCTTTACGTTCTGGATCAGTAGCTCTTGATGTATTATTTAAACATTGATTAGCACAATATATAAAGTAAGTCTTTAATTGTACAATATTCATTAATTAAACTAGAATATTCATGGAAGTAGAGTCACTTGCCAGTTCCTACATATCCAAGCATCTCTTTTTTTTTATTGCCTTTCTCACATTTTTTCATGTTCTTCCACTCAAGTGGCACTATATATCATAAAGCTAACTCATAGCTAAGCTTTCACAGTGGCTTGGAACTTTCCATTATCCTCTTCTTCCCCACAAAATTAATCTGAATTCTCGTACATCAAATATGTCAAAACTACACAGGATTGAAGTTCATTCCTCAAACTTAGTAATACAACGTACAAGAAAATATATGTTTAATTATAAAAAAAATACTAGTAAAAATGTTGAAAAACAATCAAATCTCAAACTAAAAGCTGTAGCCTGTGGTTATTAATAAATTCTAATAAAATAAAAATTTATTCATCTTTTTTACAAAATTTTATGATGTTACCTGACCAAATTTGATCTACAGCCTCTAGGCATATCAAAAGTGAACTTGTGAGCAAATGTTGACCGAAAAAAGAAAACTTCTAAGCAAATTTTTAAAAGCGAGAGAGAGAGAGAAGTATAGCGGCAGCGTCATGATTGATTCAGATTCCAGATATTGCCCCTGGCCATACTGTCCAATATTTTCTTCGAGAAGTTTCATAGAACAAGCTCAAGTCAAACTTAGTCATAGTGCCTATTTAATATTCATTTTACAAAACATAATTATATTTTTTAATTATTATTTTTTTCATTTTTATTCAAACATATTTTTAAATAAATTTTTTTATTTTTATCTAAACTTTATTTTTATAAACTGTAATTATTTTAAAAATATTTTTATAAAAAAATAAACCAAACGGGCACTATAACAACATTTGGGAGTAATTAATGTAGACAATAAAAAAATTAATATCAATTAAAAAACAAAAAGAAGGAAAGAAATTGATGTCAATAATACAGCTAAGAGTCCTATTGGAATTCTAACCACAATGAGATTAACAATGAAGTAGTACGGATCCAATCAGTTCATAGCTTAACATTTAAGGATTGTGCTAGTCTCATATTCAAGTTCTGGATACACAACAACTGTATTAAATATTTATTAGGAAAATATACTTACTTCATCTATTTTTTATTTATGGGTCATATTTCATTCATCCTATTTTATTTTATATTTTAAAAAATTTTAAATATTTTAATTTATCTATTATTTTATATTATCAATTAAATATTAATTATTTTTATAATTATTTACTTTTTATTAAAAATAATGGTGGGTAGGATATAAGTTATTTTTTAGTATTTAATACAAGAATATTTTGATAAAAGACTATTAAATTTTATTATAATCTAAGTTATTTAATAATTTTATTACTCCATGTAAAAATTTTTAAAACAACAAACAAAATGGAATGGAGGGAGTATTTACCTACTTCACACATATCTAAGATATTAGTTGAAAACTTTGATATTTTAAAAAACTATCATAATTTTTTAAAATTACTATCATTAAATTATAACTCATTTTAATTGTATCTTTCTTAATCTCTCTCCATCATAACTCTTTTTAGTATACTAAAAAGAGTAAAAATGAAAAACAAATATTAAATGTTATCTAAATTTCATAAAATAACTTATATTTTGAAATATTAATCCTCAAAAAAAATGTTTCACAGTAAAAAATAGAGGAAGAAATTTTATGGTCCTATCCGGCTCCAATTAGTGGAATCTGATATAACTTTAATAAGATAATATGTGGTTTGATTAAAAGGAAAAAATTGGAGCAGTACGGAAATTCCATACGGGAATGAATTTACGTCCTGCATTTATAAACTCCCCAGTTTTCCCATGTGATTCAGTAAGTGAAGATGTATGGAAGAAGTCATTTATTGTGAGAAGAATTGCGATTGAATCCACGGAAAGTTATCTATCGACTCAAAATTAGGGTCAACAACAGATATTTTCAGACAAAACCCAAATGATCAGAATCATATTTATTGCACCAGCAATATGTTATGAAAGTTGAAAAAAAAAAAAGAAGGTATGAAACTGAGCAAGAAAACATTTTAGACTAAACTGGAATTTGTGTTAGATTCAGGAGCATTTCAGGCAACTTGACATTTGATTAAATTTCAAGAGAAGTATCATTGAAGATTGAACAGAGACAGGATTCTAAAATTTCAACTGGGTAGGACCACTAAAGTGACAAAACTATTCAAATAAATATTTAATGTAGCTGCATATTCAAAATTAACACACTCCATTTTTATTTGTATAAGCCAAGGTCTTTCTGCATTCCTCTATTAGGTTCTAAACATCAAGTTTACATTCTTTGTACATAAGTCCACCCTGTGAACAGAGAGTAAGAAAAGGGTCTGAGTTAGATTTTTGTTATTTTTTCCCTCAGTTTTTGCAAGGATTTCGAGTTGGCTTAGTGTGTAAATGATGATATGGGCAGCATGCCATGTGCCATCAAGCTCAAATCTTTAGGCAAACACGTGTTTTGTCAGACTTCATAGTGTGAAAACCAGTGTGATCCATCTAGAAAAGGATGGTAATGGATCTACTTGGACTTGGGCTAAGCATCAAGTACTATCACATGCTCAAATCAAAGTTAACAACTAAGTACACCTATCTTTGGTAATTTTTTTCAGAGAATTGAGCTCCCAAATCCGAAACCATTCATGAATTAGTAATGGATGGCAAATTCAACTCGGATTGTTGAACCAAAATAACAAATCATGGTTTTAATTTGGCATGCCAGTCTAAGCTGGGAAAGAGATTTTAAAGACTTGCTCGAGAAAAGTTTATCAGATTCAGAATTTCTCTATTCTCTAGTGTTTTCCTCAACTGAAAAAAAGAAAAATAGGCGATTTCAGAAATTGAGACACCCTACTTTCAGCTCAAATGAACTCATTTCTTTCAAAAAAGAGCAGATAGTTACATTAATCACAGATTCATGGCACTATTAATAAAAGCCCCAAAAATTGACACTCAATTCAATCACAATTTAGGGCCAAATTCAATACCCATAAATAGTAAAACAAAGGGCCAATTTCAGGAGTTGATTTTCATGCACTTCCAGGTTTGCCCTTTCTTTCCCCTGTTCTTCAATAACTGTTCATTTCAACCTCATCCATTCGCAGGACCCTCCATGAAAGAGATCTTCTTCTTTTTCTCTTTTTCTTCTTCCGCTCTCGTCCTTCGAAGCGATCCGGTAGAACAAGATATACATATTGTTCATATGCAATCTGAACTATCATGTCCTATGTGAGATGCTTCAAGACGCTCGCCTCGTTGCAATTCCTCTTCCGGGCGATCCACCGGTTGGACAAATCAAGATCCACGATTGTTGATAGATCCAAATTAACCAAAAACTGAAACTCCTCCAATTGATGCGACGCGGAAACGCGATCCAGGGGCATCTCTAATCGGAAATTGCATGGTCATGCCAGCAAAGGAGCATGGTGATGCAGCGGCCGAGGATGTAGAAGCGCGTCTTCTGCTGCTTGGCCATCAGAAAACACCGCTTACGGAGGCTCCGTCGGGTTTCCTGGTCAGAAGGACGGTGAGGGAATTGGGGTTTTGGAGTGAAGTGAGGGACCGCCATAGCCACAACAACTACACGAGAAAGAAGAATGAGGACGAGGAAGGAATAATAGGATGAATCGCCACAATGGACAGATGCAAGCGTGGGCATATATTTATATAAAGCGTAGGATGTTAGGTGGGTCCCACTTGTTCATATTAGAAAAAAAATATTTAAGGCTTAAAATTTAATAAAAATGTTAAAAACTTTTAAAATTAAAGTTTAAGAATATACTTCCCGGTATGTGGAACAGAATTTTTTTATTTCAAAATATATATATTGTGAAATTTTATATTAATTTTTTAAAAATTGGTATTTTTATTCTAGTCATTAAAATCGAAATTAAAAATAGTGATAATTTTTATGTTTTTTAATTTAGTAATTTTTATTACGTATGGGTTTCTAGATTGTAATTTTTTTCTCTTATATTGGTGGCGCGAATTTAATAGTCCACGTTGTGTGGTCCCAGTTGCTTACGTAAAGGTCAATTGATGCATTTTGCAGCTGCTCGATTGATTTGGTGTTTAGAGCTTCTCCTAACTTTCCTATCCTGACATGCAAACCGTGTGATCTTTTATCTTTTAAGAAGAAAAATTATGATTCAAAAAAATTAACGTCATGTCAAATAAGTTTGTTTTTAATTTGGGTAGTTGGGCTCACATCTAATAATCTCTTGTTTTACTTTTTAGTGTCTAAAGGAACATTTTAATTGTTTAAACTTAAACCAAACAAACTCAAATGGTAAACTGTACTTTCAAATAACTATTCTCTCCGATAAAAAAATATAAGATATTTTTATAACTTTTTTCTCCTTAATATAATAATATAAGGTGTGTCATGTCATTTTTAATAGTAATTTATTTTTTTATTTTTATTTATTTATGATCAATCCCGTAACTTATAATAAAAATAACTAGAAATAACTTTAATTATTGATAATTAATGAAAATAAAAATGAGCTGTTAGGGTTTTTAAAAAATTTAAGAATATAATTAATTTTCTTAAAATACGTTAAATAGTTTGAAATACTTTATATTTTGAATTGGAGTATTTCATGTAACAATAAGACTCGGCATAATTAGCAAATACATGTGTGTATTAATAAAACATGTTGTTTTGGATTTGATATCTAGCTGTATATATAGAAAAGAATTTATTAGAAGAGATAAAATACACTTTGATAATATCTATGTCTCAAAAGAATTAATTTTTAGCTGTGAAAAGTTTGAAATTAATATTAATATCATATTATCATTATAAAATATAAAAGTGTAGAAAGCCATACTATTTATCTGTGCTTAACAATATGACTTATTTTTAAGTTGTATACAAATGCACAAGCCTACTCTAATAATAAAATATAAAATTTACATGAAGCTAGCTACACAACTTACTAGTCATTAACAGCGCGAATTATTTTGAGTTTCATGCTATATTTTTTATTGTTTCAATTTTCTCCATATATTTCATTAATCGGGTTCTCTATGGTGCATCACATAAAAAAATACCTAAGTAAAATAAAACAAAAATAAAACAAACTAGGTGATATATTCATATGTAAGTGAATTGACTCATACGTACATACATATATATATATATATATATAATATCTTTCCATCTTTTGTAAGATGCGGTGTAGAGTATATTTTTCTCCTAAAGTTGATTTTAATGTCTCTTCATGTTGTCATGAAATTAAATCATGACTTCAGATCAGAACGAGCTTAAAAGGTTTTTTTTTTAAACAAGCTTAAAAGTTAACACTAGCTTGCAAGTCCAAAAACAAAAAATTAAGTGAAGTTATGAAAGAGAACAACAAATAATAATATTAGTCTTATCGTACTAATGTGAGGTAGACTACATAAATCATATGATACCATTAAGTTCTTTCAAATATCACCTCCTTAGAAAAGTCCTTTATTAAAATGTCATTCCTTATAATTTCTCTTAATATTTTTTTTTATTTTTTTCTATATTTTTTGATAGGGTTCCAAGTCATTTGATTAATTTTCCTCATTGACTCCTCTTGCTCTCTTCTTGATACATTTCCAAATCACCTTAAATAATTTTCTACCATTTTCTCTTTAATAGGTACTACCTCGACTTTTCTTTGTATACATTTATTTCGTATCTTATTCAATTTTATATGATTACACTTCTATCTCAACATTCTCATCTCCATTACTCTCATCGTATGCTTGTATTGTCCTTTCAAAGCCTAATATGTACTACCATATAGTATCACTGGCCTTATAGCTATTCGATAAAATTTCTCTTTAAGTTTAGTAGGTACCTTGCGGTCACAAATAACTCTTGATACTTTTCTCCACTTTAACCACTTAACTTGTATCATATCTCATTAATTTCACCATTATTCTATAAAATCAACCCCAAATATATGAACTTTGATACTTTTGGAATGATTTTCTCTCCAATTTTTATCTCTAAATTATTTTTATCTTGACTCCTGTTAAATTTATAGTGCATATATTTCGTTTGATTTCTACTTAAATGGAAACCTTTTGATTCCAAAATGTATCTCCATAATTCAAGTTTAGCATTGAGCTATTCTCTTGAGTCCTCAATTAAGACTATATCATCAGCGAAGAGTATACACTTTGAAATTTCATTCTATATATGTTATGTTAGAACATTCAAAGTTAAATTAAACAAATACAGACTCAAGAAAAATTCTTGATGTAAACTTACCCTTACAGGAAAATCCTTTATCTCACCTCTAGGAGTTTTCCTAATTGTTGTTGCCCTCTTATACATATCATTTATAGTTCAAATATAGGTCACATGAACGTCTTATTTCTCTATTACTTTCCATAATACATCTCTTGTTACTTTATCATAGATTTTTTCCAAATCAATAAAAATCATATGCAAGTCTCTCTATTTACTCCAATATCTTTCAATCAAACTCCTTAATAAAAAATTAGTCTCTGATTTTTCGAAATACGAGACTCTTGTCTTAGTATATACTTAATCACTCTTTCCAGAGTTTCATGGTGTGACTCATGAGGTTTATCTCTCAATAATTTATACAATTCTAAATATCCCCCTTATTTTCCTACATAGGCACAAGAGTACTCTTTTTCTATTTCTCTGACATTTTCTTGGACATTAAAATCTCATTAAATAATTTAATGAGTCACAAAACTTTATTCGTAAATATTTCTAAACTTTGATAGGAATATCATCGGGACCAATAGTTTTACCATTATTTATTCTTTTAAGAGCTTATTTTACCTCTACAACCTGAATCATATAATAGAAATTCAAATTCAAATCATCTTCGTGAGTTATTAATCCTACTATATCAATAGTCATAACCAATCTATTATTGAAAAGCTTATAAAAGTAACTTCCATATCTTTCTTTAATATCATTATTTATAACCAAAAATTTTTTTTCTTCATTCTTAATGCATCTTACTTGGTCCAAATTTCTTGATTTTCTGTCCCTTCTTTTGGTAATTTCGTAAATCTTACGTTCATCATTCATCATTCCTAAATCCTAATAAAATCTCCCAAAAGTTTTAGATCAAGTTTTGCTAACAGCTTTCTTAATCTTCTTTCTGCCAACTGATAACATTTTCAATTTTCATTATTATTATACAAAGTTATGAAAAAGAAATTAATAGAATAATGTGTCTCAACTCTAAGGGCGAATTAATTATATTCCATGAAAATAAGTGCTTAGATTTCTCTATATTTTTTATCATCGCATATGATGAACTTCATAGAATTCATTTTCATTTTATTTCTCAATATATTGAAATTTAGGAAATAATGCCAAGATTTCAAGCTTAGTTAACTAAGAATCATTTGGTGACTCAATATCTTAGATAATATATCATGTTACTGCATATGTCACATACTTTTAAAAATAAGATAGTTCACACAAAATTCAAAATAATAATTATCAAAGCAAACAAAGCCAAAAGCATCCAACCTCAAGGAAAATCTCCCAAATGGTAGTATAATATCATGAAGGATAAATGTTTACAATTATCATACTAAGAAAAAAGTATATTTCAAGTAACAAAAGAGAAGATTTTTTTTTTAAAAAAGAAAAGAAGTAGAAGTGAAATTTGCAACAATGGAAAATGTGGTCAACGAGGATGGCCAAAAGAGAGGGTTGGTCAAAACGGCAGTGGCAGGATGACAAGGACATTACATGGAAAAAGGAGAAGCCGTGTATGGTATAAAGTCTTGTTAGCTTTATTCTTGTCCACATTCAATTATGAACTTTTTAGCCTCATATATATATATATATATAGTTGTCATTGCTCCAAATATTAGACTAATAAATGATTTATTGTTCAATAGTTTGACAATAGTTAAATTAGGTAGGACTCATCTTTTAAAATATATATAAATTAGATTAGATAATATATTCATATTATAGCAAAAAATTTATATGAGAGTAGATGTGTTTTCTTATTTGTTGTGTAAAATTTAAAATATACTCTGTATCATTTAATTATTTATGATTAATAAATATTATGGTTTAATTGTTACGAATTATTAATGCTTTGAGTAAAGTCCAATGTTATCATTAACGTCTATTGCATAATATTAAGATTTTTATTTGAAGAACTTTTTTTGTGGTTTAAGGCTAAATTAATTTGTTGTTATCAATTTTTATGATTTTTGACTAGCCAATTTCTAAGGCCAACAAAATTAAAATATAATTAGCTCATTAGTTTTTTTAATACAACTACCTAAAATCAAATATTACTATGTTAATATTGTCGAGTATAATTAGCTCTCCCAATATAATTTTTTTCATCCACATGGTCTAGACATTCAATCTTAGTTTAAAGAAATTAAATCCAATCCACTTGATTCAACAATTTTTATCAATTACCAATTTAATGTGACTTTTCCAATCATGCTTATAGTAAAAGATGCATGAATGAGAATGAGAACGTTAAAATTTTTTAAATAAACTCAAATAATTAAAATATTTTTTATTTGAAGCATAAATAATAGAAATTAAATAATAGATCATAAATATAATTTTGTCACCTCTATGGTAACAATATTTTAAAAAGGTAAATGTATTCATATCTAATTTATATCAAATATAATTTTTTTCTTAAAAATATTTCAAAATAATTTAAAATCTTAATAGAAAAACTTAATTCATGATTTCTTAATTTAGATATCTTTATATCATTTATTTAAAACTCAAATTTTTATATTTTTTATTTTTATTATATTAATTTATTAAATATATACATAAATTTAAAATTTATATCCTTCCTTTATGTTGCACTCGATGGGTTATCACTTGAAAAAGAAAACAGAGAGGGAACCAAAAGGACGGGACCTGGCTAACACGATAATATAATCGAGATTGATGGACAATACACATTGCCCACATACAACCTACACAAATCCCCACCACCGCGGATTTTTGCTTATCCTGGCTGCGATTGGACTATGCCACGTGGCATTGTTGTCTTTATTATTAAATCACGTTCTTTTTTTAATTTTATGAAATTAAGTAAATACTCCCTCCAGTCCCTATTATAGGGTGTTATTTAGAAAATTTGTCTGATTCAAAATATAATATGTTAAGTAATAAATTTAATTTTAGTCTTAATTTTGCTCCTATTGAATGCTTTCATTACAAGTCTCAATTAATTTCTCTCTCTTTCTACTATTATTATTAATTTAATATATTTTTATTTTTTTTTTAAAGAAAAAATGGAAATATTAGAATTTTTTTCATCAATTTTAGACTGTAACCAATTTTTTTTAATCTATATGTGATAATTAATATTTTATAATAAGAATCGGTGGGAGTAAATGATAAATAAATAATGATATTCGTAGGGTAGGTTCGTTACTCGGCGGCCTGTCTCTTTCATTACCGACGTGTAGAGTCGTTAGTTGATAAGATTGAGTTATCTCTTGCCGACTTCCTCACCATCGCCTCACATTCTTCTTTCTGCTCCCTCCCCCAACCCTTTTTATAAAAAGAAACTTTCGAACCCTTTTGATAAGAAACAAGTGGAAGGGAATTTTTTTTTTCTTTTTATAAGAAATTATTGCCTTTGTTTTATACTATATATAATATACTTATCTTACACATATTTAAAAAATTAATTTAAAATTTTAATATTTTAAAAATTACTATAATTTTTTAAAATTACTCTCATCAAATTATAACAAATTTTAATTGCATATCTCTTAATCTCTCCCTATAATAACTTTTTTTATTATTTAAAAAAAAGATAAAAATATTAAATATTAAATACTATATAAATTTTATAAAATGACTTATATTTTGAAATATTAATCCTTTAAAAATATGTCTTATAATAAGAAATAGAGAAAATATTTTTTATTGTCTCAAGTATTAAATGATAATTTCCTATTTTACCATTCCTCTTTAATTAGCATCATATTCACGAGGCATTAAATGATTAATTTGGAACTCAATTAAATTTGGACATTTTTTAAAAGTTTTTTCATATTATAATATATTAGTTGTAGTTAACTATTTTTTTGTCCTAATAAATTAATTATTTATTTTTTATAAAAAAGACCAAAAATAGTATTATATTTATATATATATAGACACATGCTTTCTTTTGTTTATATGTATATATATATTGAGAAACAACATATCCCATATGTTGTTGATCAAAATAAATATAAAATTTATAATGAGTAACACTATTTTTTTAAAACTTAAATAATGTGTAGGTGGTAAAAAAATGTGTTTAATTGTTGTAAATTTCTTATGCCCAAAAATATAAATTAAAAATAGTAGTAGATTAAAAAATTTATACCTAAAATTACTTATTTAAGCAGGCAAAGAAAATTTTAAGCGATATTGAGTTTATTTTTATATTAATAACTAATTAATATTATTTATTTGTTATTTACTAATGTGATTAGTTTTTTTATAATTTTAAAAAGTTCTATTTTTTGTACAAATAGAGGAAAATTGATGCTAGAGTACCATAAACAAGTATTTGAAACATAAACCCACCAAAGGAGGAAAGTCCAAATGAAATGGGGAGAGCCCACAGAGAGGACAAGGAGGGAAGAACTAATGGCTTTAGTAGTTATCAGTTATGAATGGTCAAATGTTGTCTCCAAGTCACACAGAAAAAGGGAATGATAAAAGGGTCACATTGTTATTATGCTCAAAAGCTAATAACACTTTTGCTTTCAATCTGAAATGGAAGATATAGTTAGCAAAAGATGAACATTACCATTCATTCAACATCATTTAAACCTCACTATGTATTGGTGTATGATGTGACTCTCATTGTGTCCTATTAACATCTCAATAGGCTCATACTTTTATATATTTAAAGAGGAAGTTAGTTACACAAGAAAATGTTGTTATACATGAGACTAAACTAGGAAAGTTGGGAAAGGACCCACTGTCTCAATGCAATGTTCGGTATATATGTAGGAAACTGATTTCTCTTCCCATGCCCTTTCCTTTAGACCATGTTTTGACCATTCCGCAGTTTCGTTCATGCACTAACACTGTGCGTTATGGAATGAGACACAAAAAGTCAAATTTGCCCCTTATTTATCTTAAAAGAATTGCTCGTGAGGGCAAAGAAGTAAATTACTACTCTATATTTTACATTTTATCACATTTATGTCATACCAAATATAATAATATAAAAGTATTCTTATTCCTGTCTGAAACATACTAAATGAGATATTATACTAAATGTCTATTTGAATTATCTATTTGTAAAAAGTAGTTTAGAATAATCAAATTTTATAAAAATAAAATTTAAATAAAAAAAAATTATTATATATCTATTTGAATATCAAAAAAATAATAATAATAAAAATTATAAATTAATTTATAAAAATGCAAACCAAACAATCAGTAAATAAAATCATTCCATCCTATTTTCAACCTGTCCCGTCCCTGGCCGATTATATAGACTAAATATATATAATTTTTAATTTATCAATATATCAATTGCATTATCAAAACCAAAACGCAACGCTTAAGTGTCTCTATCGTAGCCCTCATCCACTCATCCTCTCCTCCGCCATCCCTCTCCTCATACATCCAAGGTCACCGTCGTCGCATGCCCCACACCATACCACAGTCTCCATCTGACGTTCGTCCTCCTCTGCTTCCATCTTCCATCGTGACTCATGTGTGGAGTGTGTTCGAGATTCGTGTTTCCAATTTCACTGTGTATGAGATATATATTTTGATTTTGATGAACAAATACTTCTGTAATTTTACATGAAAGGAGATGAGGATTGATCAATCTAGACTAGATGTTTGGCACTTTTTTCTTCTTGTTCTGATCTAGATTGAATGTAATTTTCCAGACTTGAACCCTTTCTTTTTAGTATTTTGAGATTTGAACATCTATTTTTTTAATGGGGAGTTTTTTTTGTCAAACACGGTTAACATCAGGCCTGTTCTCGCCCATCCCCGTGCGAGCCACAGGACAAAAACTTCATCCCGGTGCTATTTAGGGGCAGAATAACTGGCAGGAGTCTGCTCAGTCCCGACTCTGCCCGTGAATAATCCCAGTTATATTATTCACAATTTTGTAAATGATGTGACTTTTTTTATAGTTTCAGTTATTGAGTTGCATACTTGATAACTTTTTTCGGACTACGTGCAAAATACAAGAGTTATATCCAATTTTAACACTAAATTTCTTGATTTAAAGTCATGTACAAAATATTATTGGGGCCATTAGAGATTTTAATATTATTTCTTTAGTTTTAATGAATCTAAACGAAAGAGCCACATTAATAAACGGATGATTGAAGGGCGTATACAGCTCCTAGTAAATTCCCTTGTGATTAGTTTTGTACTTAATCTGCTTCATAAAAATTGTCATTTTATAAGTTTTGTGATTTTTGAAAATATTTATTACTTTAAAATTTCAATAATGTATTAATTATTTTTTTTATTGTTTGACTTTTATTAATATGAAATAAAGTATTTAAGAGAGCAATTTAGTCAATGATATTTTAGAAAATACTATTAAATTATACAATAACTTAAATCATTTAATGGCTTTCTCAATTTATATGAAAAACCCTTAAAAATCATTTTTTGTGAATAGAAGGGAGTAGTTCAAAATACAGCCTTTGACTCTTTGTTTCAAAACAATTATCATTTTGAAATTGTAAAGGTAAACTTGTTTTGAAATAAGGACAGCTAATAAATAGCTTGGTGATTGGCAAAATATGAGTATATTTTATTATGATACCCTTATTTATCAACACTTAAACTACCACTAATAATGTCATTTTAAGGGTAAACTTGTTAAAAGACAATTAGTATTATCTTAAAAATTATAAAATGACAATTATGTTGAAAGGAGGAAAAAAACCCAACATGTCAATTGTTTTGAAAGGGATGGAGTATATAACTATTTTGTTTTGCATATCATCATCAAGAAAAACAACAATTGGTAAAATTAAGCATAGTTAGTCATGACTAATTAACCTAAACCAAAAATTGCCAAACCCAATAAGTTACCAAAATTTAAAGGCACTTTTATGAGATAAATTTTTACACAATTTGAGTTTTATTATCAAATTCTTTGATCAAAATATAACAAGAGCGTAATTTTCTGATACTAATTTGTCATACTTCAACTAGAAAAATCATAGACTTGTTTATTAAAAAATACACACACACACACACACACTTGCCATATACTTGTTATATTTTATTAAAAAACCAAACAATGACTATATGTGCATGCATGTTGTTAAGAGGAACAAGGGCTATGATTTGTAGAGAAACATCATATTTCACTCTGGGTATTCTTACCAAAAATTTTTATATGGTAACAAAACGGCTAGACAAGCCTAAATAGTACAAAATTTGGGAAGTTTAACTCCCATACAATCCTCAAAACAATACCAAAACATAATTTTATTCTAACAAAAAAATAACATACATTTAGGAAATGAGTTTTATATTTTTATTCAAACCCTCTCATTTTCTGTTTTCTTAATAAAAACTTTTCCGTTACAAATTCTAAATATTTTATGTAATTGTTTAAATAGAATGGCATTATAATAGTACAAATAAAATAACCAATTATACGAGAGTCAAGGGATCCCTCTTTTGTTCCACGGTGAATAATCATAGCAAATTCAATGTAATTTAGAGGGAGTTATTCTCCACATATTACATCAATAAACACTATTTCAATCCCACGAATTAACAGTCCTTTAATTTAATGAGTGAGCTATATTTCCTGGCTCAAAAAGTACTCCATCTAATTTGTGTTATTTAATAATATTTATTTTCTTTTGGTTTTATCCGTGAGATAAGGCTATTGTTGTTTTAGTATAATCCAATACAGATTATTTTTTATTCATGAGGTTATTTCTATTCCATAAATTGACCTTTTGTTGACATGGGAAAAACCTTCCTCTAACCTTAAACCTTAGGTCCTGCCAGAAAAGAAGAGACTATCAAATAAACATCAACTAAAGAAAAAAATCAACACAGGCAAAGTAGTTTAATTTATAATGATATTAGACATCAATAGCTAAAATGGTAACATTACTGCTTTCGGTGGTAATACTTGTCTAGCAGCATCTCTGAATACTCTCCAAAAGTAAGGGAAGCATTTGATGGTATAAGCTGCAAAAACAGAAAGAAAGAATCAGCACAATCCAGCCCCCAGAAATCCACCATACTAATTTTATATGCAGGAGGCAGCAGGTTGAGGCATTGTGATTTGGATTTGAAAGATAGGAGTATGTTATTATGCACCAGGTTCAGAATTTGATCAACTTGTAAAAGAAAGACAAACTTCTCAAATGGACTTTGCGAGAGAATACAATAAACTGTTAATGGGTCTTCATTTAACTGTTTAACTTATAAGTTGAAGAAGTACTTAACATGGTATTACAGCCTTTATGACCAAATTGTTTAGTGCTCCATCATGGTTACCTCTTATTCTCTTAATTAAAATTAAGTTTTAACATGCCATGCAATAGACTTTCTCCACCCATCAAGTCCAATGGATTTTCACGTAATAGAGCACGTTAGAGATTATAATAAACTATTTATGGGACTTTACTTGATGGTATAAGCTCTTTTAGTTCAAGTTGTCTATGACAGAATTATATTTCATTTAGAAAAAAATACTCCCTGTCCCTTTATGAAGCATTCCATTGTCTTAACTGCGCTCTTGACATGAACCATCATTGTTTTCTCTTAACTCACGGCTGACTTTGAGAAGTCTAGTTTCCAAAAAGGTCATCTTTTATCTGTGTTCTATTCAAACTTTATAAGATGTTAATTCCCAATGTGAAGGGTCATGGCTTCAGAATGCATACCTCTTTATGAACGTGAACATCCTCAGGAAAATTGAGTTTTTCATCCCTGGAAAGCAAAAAGGTTAAAAGCAATATTGAAATGACTGAGCTTGGATTCATGGTTAATCTCAACCTTGCCAAACAATTTCTGACTTCAGCATGGTCAAGAAGTATTTTTATTTACTACTATAAATTATAACTTTAATTAAGCAACAGGACCCTCAAGTAATAGTATCCGATGATGCATACCAGTCAGGTTGCATGAAGAATGCAAATGTTGAGCGGTCAACACCAGAAACCTCCTCTCCCTTAGGCGCCTAAAAGCATCAGAAATTCCATATTTAATGAGATTCGATGCCAGTAGAAACTGAAAATTTAGATTAGATTGAGCTAGAATCCAAGAGACACATGAAGGTACTAGGTATCAAATATATGTTGAACATTAAGGAGAAGAGCTCATTATTCTGCATCCGTATATATGATACAATTACTTGACATTTATAATCAAACCACAGCACTCGAAATTTCCAAGTCAAGACTATCTCATATTCAAACCATCACCACGCAAGAAAGATGACAGGGAAAAAGAAAAATGAGCTTTCAACTGAAAGACCCCAGAAAGCATTTGTGCATTAAGCAGATGATAAAAAAGTTCACAAATGAGAGAATGACAACCAGTCTAGAAGAACATCACTAAATGTATAAATGAAAGAATTAAAAAAAAAAAAACCAAGGTAGTGCTTTAGAAATTACCTGAACACAGTGAGGTGTTGCACAAAGATAACCTCCAGACAGTATTTCAGTGGTCTCCCCAATTTGGTAAGCTATATCATCTTTTCCAAACACAACCTAACAGGTAAAATATCCAATGAGTGCATACATTAATGTAATGAAGCATAATTATTTTAAGCTTCATGAGCTAAGTTTATGAAAAGGAATAAAAAAAGCCTCATTTAATTTTCAGTTGATATCCAAATGCATTTAAAACCAAAAATTGTAAACTAAAAAAACTTTTTTTGGTAAAAAAAGTTAAAAGTTATTGGACAGGTGCTTTTCATAGTTTACAGGCAACCACCAATCCTACTCAGAGTAGCTTGTCTGTTATTATATGCTTCTATCTTTAGCTTGTTTGTACCCAAATAAATAGCAAGCAGAATTTGGAGAATTAACATTGTCTATAAATTCATCGATAGAATATTAGAGCACTTTTATGCTCAAAAAGAAATGAACTAAAAATTTTAGGTTTTAATCATGATATTTTCTTCTAAATTGTTGTATATTGTTTTACTGACAATTGCAGAACAGTGTATACTTTGACAATTTGGTCACTTCGTGTTCGAATATATAAGCCAGCAGCACTATCAGGGCAAGGTACTTCCACACCATCTCTCTTAAACAAACCACAGGTCAGACCTACAAATTTAAATTTGAATGGAAATCAAACAAAAGATAACATGTGAAGAACAGTAATATTGGTTCTCTCTCAGACAATATTTTTCCCTAGGCTTGTTTTATCAATTTTACTGAAGGATATCACATGTTACTATTTTAACAAAAACACACTAGAATGAAACCTTTAGGACAATAAACATATGGTGGTCACCTGTCAGTGAACCATGGTCTGTGTGCCACCCACACCAATCAGACATGGAGCCACCATCCGGAGTGCTGTTACAAGAAGTCAGTCACAACTTTTTAATACTGTCATGCATAGATAAACTTATAAACTATATAGTATTGCTAAATACAAGATTAATTAAATTTAACTTTAGAAATATAATATTCTCTCAACCATATTTTTATAAAGTTTCTACTTGATCATGGAAGTTCTGCCCCGAACTGAAATATTCAGGCCCATAACCAGAACTAGAAGTAACAGATATTGACGAGATAACATCCACATGAAGAAGTGGTGTGCCTTTTAGCCATCAACTCAAAATGTGATTGTGCGTCCAATACCATCAAATTGGTGTTTCAAAAGGAAGACAAAATTATAGAGAGTGGATAATTTTATTAATTTCATGTCCACTGAAGCTAAAGAATGTGCTCACCACTTAGCTCACAAGGCACATACATTGCCTGATTCTTTTTGTAATTATCACAAGCCCCCTCTTTTGTTTAAAGGACTATGCAAGCAGATAGAGTAGGTCGATATTTTTTGTTTGTACGTTGTTATTTTTACATCAATGAGATATATTTTTCATTAAAAAAAATGGAAGTCAAAAAGATCAACCAATTAAGCTCCAAAGAAAGACAAAATAAATGAATGTCTAGAGTAAGTCATGAGCTACAGGTTTCAGTCCTCAAACATTGTTGTCTTGTCCTCGATGGACTAAGAAATTTGCAAGTTCAATGATTTTACAACGCACCTTTAAAAAGTTAAATAAATAAAGGACCTAAATTTCATATTATCCCTTTAGTCACATAATTATGTTCATGTCATTAGATCTATCAAATATTTGTGCATAAAGTAAAACTTGAACTTTCAGCTTACAGTGAAA
Organism: Adenanthera pavonina; assembly: GCA_026686845.1. Lineage (NCBI taxonomy): Eukaryota > Viridiplantae > Streptophyta > Magnoliopsida > Fabales > Fabaceae > Adenanthera > Adenanthera pavonina. The sequence continues at coordinate 5,187,710 of JAIVEN010000033.1, read as the reverse complement.
AAAAATTCAGCTTATTGGTTTATTAGATATTAACAAAAAATTTTTAGTGAGCAAAAGAAAAAGAAAATCAAAATTACCCTTGTGCAGGAAAATAATAAAGCAAGCGCCCTTTATGACAGCGGGATCGGCAAAGTATTGACTCCAGACCTTCATCCTTGTTCATTTTCATCCCTTTAGATACTGACAAGCGAATTGAAGGTGAGATAAGGTCATTACTCCAGCACAAATGAGAATATATATGCTCAATTGTTAAAAGACCGTTTCAAGAACAAAAGGAACCAGTTACAATTTCCATACCATTATCAACTAAGATTAAGTGCACCAACACTCATAAATGATACTCATAGTCTTAACCAGATAAAGGCATATGTCTAAAATCCTACACTTTTCCAATCCTAGAACTTGAGGCCAATTTCCAGCTTACCATGCAACGTGAAAGGGGAAGGAGAAAAAGGCCAAAAGTCATTTTTAGGAAATCCACATAGAACCAGTAAACTATTTCACATATTATTGGAGATGCTGTCCTGTTAAGAATTCTTTATTTGACTTTAATGTGAGGGAACATTTATTTTCCTGGGCCATTCATAGTGTATTTGTCTGAAGAAGAACCGACAAAAAAAATGTTTTACCATATTGATCGCAGTGATATGCCAACATCAGCCCAACATCAAACATCAGCTTCCCAAGTGCTTTAAAAGCTACAAATTAGAAACAAACGAACACTGATTGAATAATCATTTAACAATATGGCAAAACATACAGATCACATAAAGTAGGACACTTTATTATCAGTATCTCAAATTATCATGATTTACAACATAAACATAAGCATAACATGCTCATCTTAACCATCTAAATTTAACATCTAGCAATTAAGGAAAACAAGAAAACAGAAAGATTGCACCATATATAATACTGCAATGGAAATTATAAAAATGCATATAGGTAGAAGTGTCTGACTATCTGCTACAAAGAACCACAAAAATGTATAAAGATGAGCACAAGCAAACAGCAATAGTGCTGCATGCACATACAAATAGCAAATCGAGAAAAACAACTTATGGTCCACAATCATCAACTGTGATAATTTAAATAATACCACAGGAAATACATACAGACATTACAATCATATTCCAACAACATTAGATGTAAAACTGCAGCACTGAAAAATTGGTTTAGGCCATACCCACTTCAAGTTCCGGTAATGCATTGCTGGGCCATATATTTGATCCACAATATGATGGATACCTACAGAACATGCAAAACCTGAGGTGATACATATGCTCGCAAGCTACAGATCTGCATGCACTTCTCCTTTTGGTCATTAAAAATTAAAATAGGCTTTTTCTTAAGTTATAAGAAAACACGACTTAATGACTCAGATGATAACTTGACATAATTACATAACATATAAGTATATCTTAGAAAGGGAAAAATAATTTACCCATTTAAAAAATTAAGAGTATAGTAAAGCAAAAGTTGACTCAATATCAGCACTTTACAGGTCTTATGAATATCCTAGAGCAAGAAACAGATGACTAAGAAAATGATGTGTTTTTATTCACTTTTACCGTTGTATCAAAGATGCTTCTGTTGTAGGCCTATCTAGTATAGGATTTGCATAGAAAGAACCTTTTAATAAATCTGCAGTTGGGGAGGAAAGAAGTAGATAAAGATAAAAATAGACCTCATTTAAGAAAAATATGGAGATAATTAATTGATTTTCACATAAAATTTTGCATGACAACTATATACTAGCAATTATATTTTCACAGATACAGGTAGCATAATGTTTGAAAGAAATTGTATAATTAGAGTGGCATCCATAAATTAACAAAGTAGATTCACATTCAGAAATAATCAATCCAGAAATGATATAACACTTGTGGTAGAAAGTTACCTGCCCAAAGAGGTAATAATTTATATTTTGTGCTAATGTCAGAAAGCCACTTTTAGAACATATTACAGCCAAGTTAGAAAACATATCATTTGATTCATTTTGAATCCATATTCAAAGGCATATTATTTCTCATCAAGGCGTCAGATCTTCATATTGGGGTTATTTCATGCTGAATAAAGCATGCCATCTCACCATCCAACAAATTTGCCTTACCTGCTTCTTATCTTAGATCAAAGATTAACACCGCAGGAAACTCATAGGGTGCTTGTCAGTGGTATGAGACCATATAATAATCCCAAAATGACCTTCCAGAAAGGGTTTGTTCAGATCATCGGAGGTTTAGATAAAATTTTGATCCTTCTGGGCAGAAGTAATGCCTATTTTCCATGTGCAATGGCAAAAGTACTCCAACAAACAAAATAGCTACGTGACTATGATCCTACTTGCAATGAGCTAAGAATTTCCTTCAATCCAATTTATATGTAAGGAAGGATGTGTATGAGTATGTAGGTCCGTCTACATGTGTACACACACATGTAATAAAACATGAAAAGCATTAGTTATTTCCACCTCATCAAGCATCTCTTAGAAGAATATAATTTGACCTAAGCATATTCAATTCATTTATGTTTTTTTACACCTATTTTATTGCAAACTACACTAACCCCCTGCAAATATAGCAGGACATATAAAAATTCACTAAAAAAATTGCATGCAGTGAGAACAGCAGTAAATCAACAGTAATATTTGTTTTAGATATATATATATAGATTAAACTTCAAATATTTTATACTAATTTATATTTCTCACTGAAGAAACAAAAAATATAACTCCATTCGTTCTCATTTACCACAAGTCATTTTGAAGCATAAGACTTCAAAGATCATCTAAATTGCAAATAGAATTTATTATATCTTACGGATGAAAATAGTTACCAGGCTTCCCAGATTCAAGCTTTTCTTTCCCATGACTCCAACCAAAATTGTACCTTCAAATTCATGGTGGATAGAAGGAAAAAGTTATTTTCCTCTGTCAAATATCTAGAAGTAAAGGGTATTGGGCTGATGGCAGACAATAGCAATATACACGGGTGACTAAGTATAATGTGTCATAAGAAGTGAAAATCAAATGGCGAGAACTCCTAATAACAGCATAAGTTACCTACTATGAGGATCCTCAATTTCTTCCTTCACCTTTTCGGGAAGACTAGCCAACCTGACAGAACGTAAGGAAAATCTTCTCAGTAGCAAAATAGCATAGGCTTCTATCAATCATTTTTTATGTTAAACTAGCGCATCTGCAACATAAGTTGAAATTCTATTTTGAAGCACTTACTTGGGGCCAAGATGCAAAAGATTAGTACGTAATGAAGAATATCCAGGGACCTAAAAATCAATTAAATTAAAGGGTTATGAGGACACAAAGTACAATTCAGCCAGAACAAAATATCCAGTTCCAACATAATTACCTAAACCATATTTATATGGGTTACTTTAGAAGACAAAAAGATAAATTTATCACAAGAAATGAAAAATTGCAAGTAGTTTGACACAATCCCCAGCCTCCTTATTTGCTACAGTGAACTATCATATAGAACCACATACGAAGATAGTTAAAACCAAAGAACTCCTTTCAATAGAAAAGAAGTTTTGCCCTTGACCCTTATTAGATAGCAATTCATGAAGCACCAATTTCACAGGTAAATGCATTCTTGAGAAATTAAGAAACCCGAAAAATTCACACAATTTGTATTCAAACTAGTTTAGCTGAATCAAATAAGTTCTGGGATTGGTGTCACTATAGCAAGGCATCAACATTCAACAGAGCTACAATGGTTGGGAAGTTGTTCTGTAGCTCCTCCTCAAGATCAACATGACATATAACCATCTTAAATAAAACACGCACAGAATTAAGTTGGATTTGTTTCTCATTTTTCCAAGCATTCTAATATTACAAACTTCATTCAAATTTACTTTCAAGCGCCTTTTTATCTCTTCCAAACAATTGCATATGCACACAGTGAGTTTGATCAGTTTGGGAAACACAACAAGAAGGGCACGAAAATTGGAGAAATGAAATTGACTAGGATTTTAGACATGAAGCACACATTATTATATTACTCATTTTCATTTCCTCTATTTTCTTTCTCTTCGCTTTTTTATTTCCCAAACTAAGGCTAAGATAACAAAATACAATCACATCTAAGCGTAATATCAACATAAAGAATAGTATTCTAAGCGTAACATCAACATCAAGAATAGTATTCTAAGTTATTGCAGTTGATTGGTGCATGTTTGACCTCTTTCGTAACCTTTTCATCCATATCATCTATTGTTACAACCAAAGCCAAGAGGAGATCCCAACCCAAAAACTAGGCATGAGAGCCTCAAGGCTTAAGTACCAGCCAAGGTCTCAAAGGTTAAACAAGATGTACCCCTCTGCAAGTCAACGTCTCACAACTTAAGCCAAGAGGAGAGACCCAACCTATGTTAGGTGGGAAAGCCTCAAGGCCTAATTACCTTCTTTGATCTCAATGGTACCCCATATGAACACAATGGCTATCCCAACCAAGTGATACAAGGGGATGGATTCCTAAGGGGGAAAAAACCAAAATATATTGTTGTTGTTGGGACTGCCACACCCAATGCCACAGAATTTCAATGTCAATTTATGTGCATAAGCAACACAATGAACTATATAATTATAACTAACCGAATCAATTCACCAAAAAGAAAAAAAACTAAATAAATCAAACTCTTCAACCCCTCCAAAACCAAAAAATTGTAATTTATCAAGGCTCGAAACATATATATGAATAGATGACATAGAAAGCAACTTTGCACGTACATCTGTGACCGATAGAATTCCCAGTCCGTTGGGCCCGAACCCTTCTTCAATCTTCATCGACAGGTCAGAGTTCTTATCCTGCCAAAGCAAACTAAAAGCAATCAAATCAACAATCAAAAACACACACGCATTACACACTGACCAACACAATTATGTCTAGAATATCCCAAGTATTGCGCAAAACAAAGCATCAAAACGTCAATAATCACCATATATATCATACATGCCCGCAAACAAACACATTTAAACAAACGCTTCTTGAATGGTGGTAATTTGAAACCACCTTCAGAATTAGCTCGCTCACTATAAATGGTAATCACAAGGTACCCATTGAACAGTAAACTTAAAGGAGAAAGAGAGAGCGAAGGAGAGGGATACTTTGAGCTCCGAGAAAGATATGCTGACAGTGGCGAAGGTAGGGGAGGATGTTTGAGATGAGCAGGACATCTTCTGGCACAGAATCCGACGCCGTGCAGAGGGAAACGGCGAGGAAGAGGAAGCGGGAATGGGAAGAGGATCACCACGAGAGAGAGTTTTATAGAGAAAGCATCTCGAAGCGTTGAACAGAAGGGCGGAGCTCTAGGAACACATTGGACTGATTCTCTGAATTTCAAATCAAATCAACAATACAGAGTTGAGGCTATTGACTATAATGCAAATGAATAACTAACGGAAGAGATAAAAGAGGGTCCGAGCTGGCTCAAAAGGGCCTTATTTGTCCTTTTACTTCTATTTTGATTTGAGACTAAAATTTTAATATTGAATCAAAATATTTTTTTTTGGCCAAAATTTAATCAATATGAAACTTCTTTTTTCGCGATATAAATCTGAGACTATAAAATTTACGCATAAATAAAGGTAATTATTTGATCAACATTTTAATTAATATCAATTAAAATAAAATATAAAATTTATAATGAGCTCTATATTATTTATAATAAAACTCATTAAACAAAGTTTGTTCAGGATTTGCGCGAGTAGTAAGTACTCTAGTGCTTTTTTTTACCAATAACAAGTCATTTCTCACAGTACTTTGATGAAGATAATTAAAAAAATTCCTTTCTTATATATCAATAAAATCTAACAAGTCAGTAATAGTAACATTCATCAGGCCCAAAAAGATTAATTGTAAAATTCAAATTCATTCGACTAAACTTTGCATTTTATTGGCTCCCTGAGCCAAAAGTGAGAAGATGTCATAAATACCTTCTCTAAAAGTTTAAGATAGGCCATGGGAAAAAAATTGAACAAGAAAAATATTTTTTAACTGGATGCTTATTTAGAAATTTGGTTTATTTTATTTGAAAATATAAAAATAAAATCTTGTCAATTATAAATATCTTAGTACGTACATGGCCCAAAAAGGGAAAAAAAAGTCATCATACAAAGCTCGTTAGGATTATTTTTTATGAAAAAGGTCTGAATATACCAAATGTATTTTTAAAATTTATTGTAATATTTATTTCAATTTTCAATTTTCAATTTTTTTTTCTTTTTGGTTTTCATTCAATCAATAATCCTTCCAACGTACGGGCCCATAATGTCAAGAAGCTATGGAAGCAAGGTACAGGTCCATAGTTTCAAGAAGCAATGGAAGGTGATGTGTAACTACCTTATTTTTTTAGATGTAACTGAGGCAGTTACATCTATATATCCTCAGTTACATCTATATATCTATTTCCCCCATAATCTATAATTTATAAGTCTATCTATAATCTATAAATTGCGCATAAGTCTTGGCCAAAAAAAAATTGTGCATAAGTTCATTCTATAATCTATTAATTATGTGGGAAATCAATTTAATTTTTTGACTTTGTGAAAAGTATTATGGTTTGAGAAATGAAATATTTAAGCTTATATTGGATTGTGTGTTTTATTATTGTTTTGTGGCAACATATTTAATTTTTTAATTTTAATATTAGTGGATCCCACTTAATGATTTTATCGCAAATATATTTTCCCATATAATACTCAGGGACAACTTTCTAGTGTTAAACAATTTAACGAAAAATATTTCAGTTAAAATATATGTAAATCTCATTTGTAATGTGAAGGTTAGCGTAATTTATTTTCAATTAAAAACCATATTATAAAAAATATTATAGAAAATTTTTGTGAAATGATAATATAATTTAGAAAAATAAATTATATATATGTTTATAAAAAATTTAGTAAGTGGCATTATGTAATAAAATCATAAAAGTTGGGAACTGGTTTATAGTGTGTTTAGATACACCTTTTAAAGAAAAAGGAAAAAAATTCTTCTCTCCTCCGTGAGAGCATCCATTTCTCCTTTGTGAGAGCCAAACTCTCTCCTTTGTGCGAGATGGTGGCTATCAAGTGGAGGTTGGTCCTTTTCTTGTTGGTATGTTGCAGATGTATGTTGTTCAAAACGGTGACCATAACGGTAGTGACTAGGGGCTTTTTTGTTCTGTTTCTGGAAACAGTTTTTCTGTTTTTGAAAAGAGAAAAATCAGAAAACTTGTTTGGTAAACCTATTTTTATAAATTGTTCTGAAAAATAGGAAAATAAAAGAACAAAAAACTCAGAACACCTTTAAGATGTTTTGTAGTTTTTGTTCTGGAAAATACAAGGAAATGTGAGAAACATCTACCTCATTAATGGTAAAGTTATAAATTTTGAATAACTCATTTATCACTTACTAGTTATGATTTTGAGAACAATTATTCAAACAGATTTTTTTGTTTTCTTGTTTTCAAAACTTATTCTTGAAAACAGTTTTACAAAACTATTTTTGACAACAAAAAATAGAAAACACTGTCAAACAGACCCTAGAGTTCTCGGCATGATGGTTGAGGTGGACTGGAAGGGTGATGTTTCTGTGTTCTTCAGTTTTGAACGTTGACGCAACGATGATGGTTGGAATTGTTCAGCATGCTCAATTCTTTGCTCTTCGAATTTAATTATTTTTAACCAAGGCAGCAATTTGGCTTGTCAAATACTTTGATAGAAGGATGTGCGCTGTGTAATGGGATCTACGTCCCCATCCCACTTTCCTGTTATTCTTTCTACAATTTGTATTGACTTTGTTGGAGGGAATTTGATATGATTCCTTCCTAGTTTGTTATACTTTGTTCTATATATTAATTCAATATAATTTTCTAGCCGGCAAAAAGACACACCTTTAAAGAAAAGTGCATGAATTTCAAAATGGGAATAAACATCCATTTAAATTGCACAAACAAAAATAAATGCCTTTTATCTTCAAATTCAATATAACATGTGTTATGAGTCTCACATAGAAAGTCTTACATAAAAAGTGAGATTTATAAGGTTAAGAGTTCTTTCACCCAATAGACTGTAAAAAATAATTTGAAAACTTAAAATCTCACCTTACTTAGAGAAAAGACTCTCTATTTGCTAGTAGATCCTTTGGAAGAAAGACTAAATTAGCTTAAATATTAATAATTTAATATTTAAGTACTTAACACGTGGTACGTCGTGATTATTAGAACCAAGTTTTTAATTTTCAGTTTTTCCAAAATGCTTTATATTTATTACAAATGTTTAGAAATTAATTATTAACTTTTTGATTTCTTCCCAACATTTAGAAACAACTGGTTTATAAATTTGATTGAGTTTTAATATTCAGTTATTTTATTTGGACACATAAAAATACTCTTTATTTCCCCCTTCTTATGTTCTCTTTGATTTTTCATTTCTGTAGTATTTGTTGAGACATAGAAGATGCTATCTGTTTGTCTTAGGTGTTTGAGATAACTTTTAGGGTGATTTGTTAGATCCCAGCAATAACTATAATGAAAGTGAATAACACCTTAAGAAAAATGTGGTTGTCATATCTTTCTAGGCATTGATTAATTACTATATACTATTTCTAACATAGACTAGCATTTTGGCATGGTTCTCCCATTGGATTTACCCTCATAATAAAGGGTTCCTCCGTAACCCTTCTCGGAAGGTTCTGACCAACAATGGTAACCGTCCTTTGAAGGTTTTGACCAACAAAAGGTGAGATGTCACAGAGTAAATGAAAGTGCATTGTTATGAGCCCACGTTATCAAGATCCTGAGACATACCTTTTGTTGTTCATGTCAATTACAATCGATAAAAGTATCTAAATGAAAAAAGAAAAATGAATCATCGTGTCCATAAGTCAAATCATCACTATTAAAGATTTATTTCCTTTTAAAAGACTTTGGAAATAAGTCAACAAAATTGCGTATGGGAAATGGATAAAGTAACGGGAATAACACGCTAAGTTAGCACGATTAAATTATTTTCTTATAGTGCTTTAAAAATTATAATTAAAAATGTCAAATCAAATATGTTCAAATAAAATAATTTTAAATTTTAAAATTAATTCAACTAATTAAAATTTCAATATGAAGATTTTTTTTTGGCCAAATTCAATACGAGAATTTAAATTATATTTTTTTTACACAGTATAGATAAATTCTAAGAAAAATATAATTTATAAAACATTAATACCATCAATATAAGATATTTTTTTAATAAAGAATGGATTAACCATCAATATAAAGTATTAAAGGTATAGAAAGCTAAGCGGCATCCATAAGCTTTAAATTGTGAGATGAGCCCCAGACGTCAATCACTACTATTCTAATTAGCAAAGCAAATTGACGCGATATGTCAACAATATCTTAATATTTTATAAGAGCACAAAGTTGGAAATTTAAAGGACTTCAGTTAACTATAGCACAGAACATAACAAAAATTGTATTTTGATCATTCTTTTTTTTTTTTTCTAACAACATATTTTGATACATCAACATGTTAATATAAAATATAAAATCTATAATAAATTATACTATTTATAAGTCATAAATATTAAATTTATTCTTAAATTCTGCACAATGTTAGAAAAAACATGTATAGAAGAAAGAGATTGCAATAGAACTCGAATTATTTTTTAATTAATTAAATGAACAAATCTGGAGGTTGCATTTCACACTCAGTTTCTATTCCTAGATGTGAATCGGTGCAGTATTTTTGACCAAAAGAAACGTGAAACAAAGTATTGGAGAATTGTACGTTTATTCTTTCCCAATGGTTTTCCAAAAGTGCCGTGAACTATACAGCAACAACCATTAAAAAATAGAATAGAACAGAATACACGTTTAAGTTGTTACTTAGAGAATCTATTCAAGATTATCACCATTTAGCTTGTTCTCACTTCTCAATCACACGGATTGTCAATAGAAATAGGAAAAAGATTAGGTTTAAAGCAGTCAGCCTCTTTACTCCCCTATCTAATGGGAGGAGAAGACCCACCTACAAAGAAGAGCTATTATCTAGGGCGAAAGATAATTTGAGACCTATATGTAAAATTATTTATACAGTTTGTCAGAATTAAAAATTCAATTTATTTGAGTTTAAAATTTTTAAAATGAGTCTATATGACTCAGTTGACTCGATAGTAATTGGTCACTTTGTGGGCCTGAGTCATGTAACAGAGCGATCTGACCCCTAAACACTCCTACCCCTCGTGGCAACCTCCTTCCGGCATATGATGGATATATATAAATCTATCAATGTATCATTATATTATATAAAAGTATAATGTGTAAATATTATTATTTTATTGTTCTTTTACTATTTACTTACATGATTGTTTATTCTTTCAAACTTGATATGATTTAAAATGAAGAAAACTGAATTCACATGCAGCAGTGCGAGATTAATGCTTCGTATTGTATAACACAAGTAAATGATCAAGCATTGCTTATGTTACTCTTATATTGTTATTTTACTTATAATAATTTTTTTCTTCTATAATACATTGTACTTGAGCATTTTACAAATCCAGGCATTGCATAGAATTCAAATTTGATAGAAGTGATTTTTTTTGGCTGACATTTTTTTCTTCCCATTTTTGACCAATTGAAGTGTTACTATTTTGGCCAAAAAAAATAAAGTGTTACTATTAGCCCCTCTATTCTATATATTTGGGAAAATTACTATTAAATCCCAAAACATGAAAATATTTATTAAAAAGTCTTAACATTATAAAATATTATATCCAAATTCCATGGTCAAAATTAGTGTGAAATCCTAGAAAATAAGTATAAAATTATAGAAAATGAGTATAAAAAAATTTTAGTGTTGAGTATAAAATTATGTTATAATATTTTATACTTATACTCCATGATTTTATACTCAATAATAAAATTTTTTATACTCATTTTTTGGGACATGAGATTTGGGTGTAATATTTTTTAGTATTGATACCTTCAAATAAATATTTTCATGTTTTGGGATTTTTTAGTGATTTTCCCATTCTATTTTGTGCTATTGGTTTCTTTAGTGGAATTTAAATTCACCAAACAAAAATAAAAGAATAATATTAATATGAGTATTATTTTAAAACAAAATGAAATTCAATTACATGAGTAATCCTGATTATCTCTATAGATGTAATCCTGATTACATAATATTTTGTATGTGAAGGCCTTCACAAGTATGTAATAAAATATAAAAGATATTAATACCTTTAGACCTTTGACTTTCTCTCGTTGTCTCCCATCCCGAACCTTTATGTGGTCGTCTCTGACCCCCAACCCTCCCTGTCGTCTCCCACCCTTAGTGTCCCCCATCGTCTCCCATCATCTTGGTCCTCCAGAATTGCTATATTTTTAGGCTTGCAACAAGGATGCAATGTGACGCCATCGTTGAAGGTGGTCACAAATTTGGTTTTATTAAAATCATCATCTTCTCGTTAATAGATCTCATTCTCCTAGTTTGCCAAAATCGCCGCACTTCTTTGCAACTTTCAATCTTTTTTTTTTGGCTTTTAATGACTTGTTTGTTGTTGAGAGAAGAGATGTTGATGGAAGGAATATTGGCCAGAAAATGATGGTGATAGTGCTGGCTGGCAAGGATGGAAAAAGAAAGAGGAGGAGATTTTTTTTAATTCAAGAACATTTTAGTTATTTTTCATTTATTTATATTTAAGTGAATATAAAAAATATATATTTTCCACATCCCCATTACTATACTGAATAAATTTACGTGGAACCATAATCCCATCACACCTTTCACATCAAATTACTTAATTCCTAATATAATTGCACCAAATGGCCTGAAAAGCTTCCACACAACCATTGGAGATAAATTTTAGGGGGTAAACTAAAAAAACACCGAGACGGGGATAGTGACACTAATTTGGAGCGCGGGAAAAAAAGAATTTGGCGCAAGCATTGCCTGCGAATAGCCATAATCTCATTGCTTTAGCCTCTCTCTGCTCAAAACAAACACACAAAGCACAAGAAACGAACAATGGAGGATTCGGGAGCAATCCTTTCTCACATTTCATCTCTAAAGGACATGCTCGACCAGGTTCTTCTCTTCCTCCTCTGCATCTGCTTTCAATCATCTTCATCGTTTCTCGATGCAAAAGCTAGGGTTCTATCGGCTAATTCATTGTTCATCTGATGTCCTTTTGAGAATCAGGTTAATGAAGAAATGGAGGTTGCTATACAGATCACACGGGAGATAGAATCAGGGATCGTGAAATGTGAGGAAATTGAGAGCGGTCTGGCAGCAAGAGAAGCGGAGTTGATGAAAACGATTTACATGCTGCAGTTCGAGACTGTTGGATATGTCACCGTCGCTGGTAATCTCGGTCCTGATTATTTGTTTCTGGATGTTGAGGTTAACAAATTCAGTTGAATATGGAAATTATTTTGTTTGAACGAACTATGACTTAGTGGGAACATAGCTCATATTAGGTTAATCAAATGTTTTCAGAAGCATATTTTGAATAATATTGTTTACGGTAGTAAATTTATGCAATACTTGATTTAACAATACTGATCCCATCACGGAATAGTCATATTCACAAATCAATGAATCTTAAATAATTCAATTAAATTTTACTTCATTTTATCAGGATTTCTTCTTTGTCTTCCACTTGCTTGGGATTTGGAATTTATTCAATTCGGGAGCTAAAAAAAATATGCTATTTGTTGAACTTACAAAGAATAAGAATAAACACGTAAAAAAACATTTTAGATTTCAGACAGAGAAGTTACGTTGGCATTCCTGTAATATTATAAAGCAGATAAAATTATATTTTTATACTAACATCTAGGTTGTCAAGATTGAGTTAGGGTAGGATCCTACTTCTTATAACCAAAAAATATATGTAAATTCATAAAATTCCTTGATAGGCATAAAACTGTTGAAACCTCTTTATACTTTAATAAAGAAAATAAGTTTCCAAAAGCAAATCTCATACATAAACACAAACTTAAAGTCCTTGAAATGTCACAGAGCTGCAAATCACAAGATAAAGACTTAGGAATACAACACTAAACACATTTAATAATCAATCCCATCCAACAAATTTAACAGAATCAATAATCAAGACATGTGACAAGAAGCAAGACATCAATAACTTAAATCATAGAATACAAACTGCAAACACTAATGTTAGCAAGAAAGGTGCATTCTAGCCCTAAAAAAAGGTTCATTTGGTGTCAAATAAGGAAAAAATATATATATATTTGTGCATTCTTTTGAGATTAGGCAGGATTGTGCAATCCTATGATCTTGATCACGAACCCAGTAATTTTCTATCAGCATAAGATTGGTATAGTTTAGGAGGTGAGATTGTGAGATCTTTTAAGTAGTGATCTTGAGAACCTTGTCTAGAACTTTCTTGTTTTTAAGAGCTTTGATAATTTTTCATGATCTGGAGCCACATCCAATCGTAATGAAGGTTCATTTTTCCCCCTTCTTGAAAAAATTAGTTATAGCACACATCTACTAGCTATTTTCCTGATACATATTAGGACACCGAATTAAGGCACCCTTTGCACTATTCTTCTTTCTTAATACTTGTACTGCTGGCATGCTCTTTGTATCCAGGTCATACGGAAGAAAGATAGGAAGAAGACATGCTTTCTATTTGAATTTGATACTTATCAAGCAACCTGATTTTATATTTAAAGAGATATCAAATCTAATTTCTTATGAAAATGCAATTTTATATGCATATTCAAGTTGCACCGCTCAAATGTGCCTTAAAAGACTTACATGAAGACTCAGCAGTATGTGCATACTTATGATGAAAATTGATCTTTCCTTCCCAGATATTCAATCTACGTGCCGCTTCCTTAAAATTTTCTAGGTTCTATTTTTATTTTGCTTGTCTCTATGATGTTTGCTTTGACATGCAAGAATGTATGGCAAAGAAAACTCATGTGCCAGATTCTAAAAGCTCATGGATATCATTCATGTAAAGAATCTTTATAAGCTGGAATTAAAATTAAATTAATTGAGTGTTGTTTTTCTTGACTAGTAAATGGTTAGTGATTTTATCCATACTGTTCCATTTTTGTTGTTCTCTGTGAGGTATTAAAATATTCTTTTTTCTTTTGCCTTATAATGTTTAGATAATTTGAGGGCCTCTGTAAGTTCTTTGGAGAAGGAGCTATGCTGTCTTAAAATTAAGCGGGCCGAGATTGTTAGAAGAATAACCAAAAAGCGGTATTGAAAAATTCTCATTGGTGGACCTAAATATTGATCTCTTGTTTTGTTTTGGGCTTTCCATTTTGAGTATCTGTCAGCAAAGGCTTAAAAGACACAGGCTGAGATGGCTGTCTTAAAAATTACACTATTATGTCCAAAATGAAGCAGGTTGAAATGGGAAAGAAAGCAAATGATAACGGATATTGAAAAGTTCTTCATATTTGTAGATGTGGATATTGAAGTCTGCTTTTGTTTTGGGATTTTTGATTTTTGGAATTCTTAACCGTTAGTAGAAGGTGGAATTATGTTAGATGAGCGCTTGCATCTTCCTAAATGAAGATAATCTCATATTACATATAATGTCAGTTTTGAACTACTTTGTGGCTTAAAGTTAGCTATATGTCATAATGTCAATGACTCCATGATACTTTAAGGAATATTGAGATTTACAAAAAAATTACACCTGGCAACTCTCAAGAAGTGGGGATCTTATATGTATGATATCATTTGATGAAAACTTATTCAATCCTGTTGCAGGCTAAAATAATTATCCTAACATTCCAAGTTGGTTCTCAACTTATTTTTCCCTAAATTAGGTGTTTCTCTAGCTCATGAAACTACATACATGATAGAATTGCACATATAATCTAACCATAGCTTTATAATTTGTCCTATTGCTAATGTGAAATTCCTGATTTCAGAGAATTACAATTTAGATGCTGGTGACTAAGTGATTAGTTTCTGTGCAGGGAAAATTTTACGACCATGTGCCTAGGATTTCAGGCTGACATTGATGGGAGAGAAAATTGCAAAGCAAGGGCATTGTTGTCGGAGAAATATTCCCTTGAAAATGAAATTCAACTTATGGAGAAAAAACATAATGTTTTAAAAAATTCAATATTGGCATTTGTGGAGGAAATTCTCGAAGATCTTAACCATGTCAACTCAGGTGATGTTGATTTCCTTTTATCTCTATCAATTTGCTATCTAACTGTTGACATCAGAGTTACATGAAGTAGTTCTTGCCTATTAAACCTCTCTTTTGATGTTTGTGTCTGATTGTATCTATGTGTGTCTGGAATCATGGCTTGGTCTAATGTTTGAACTATGTTTCAATTCCTTTTTATTTTTTTGGTGTCCCTTTTCTTTTTATTTTGTCATGATTATTTTATATTTAATTGGTTCTTAGTGTTACTTAATGTGGAGTGCTTGATATGATGTCATGCGCAAGTAATTGAAAAAGAAAGATATTGACCTCCAGTAAAACAGGACAAAAGTGATATTGAATAGCTTTTCTTTCCTTTTATCTTGAGAGATGGACTACAAGTTCAAACAAGTTAAGAGTAGCTTTTAAACTCCAATTTGTATGGTCTGAGTGGATGACATAAGGATCAAGTTATATAGAAACATATACATGAATCTGCAAAGACCTTAGGAAGTAGCTCTAATATGTGATATCAAAATCTGTATATAAATTTATCTATTTGGAAAAAAGAAAATCAAACTTTTATGCGACAACTACATGTATTTATCATTGCCCAAATGAGAATTTAAATTTTCTTAACTAAAAAAGGATTTAAGTCCGCCTCCATGGCAGTTTGCTGGAGTAAGTGGCAAGGTAGCATCTTAGTAGGTCACCATTTTCTGCAGAACCAGAAATAACTGAATTACTATGGATGTTCATATCCATATTTTATCTAAACCTTTATGTTAAGTTATGGAGTTAAATTACTTGAGTATAAGATGAGTATTGGATATAACTTCCCATGCTTTACTCTCCTCCATGGATGGACAGTGATGTATTGCTACCTTTCCATCCCCTTCCCGTAACCCCTACTGCAGCGTTAGAAGTTGAGATACAGAGGAAGAACTGGGAGAATGAGAAATTGCTCAAGGATATAAATGATTTGAAGAATACGCTGCTTTCAGCTATTGGGACCAGTGATGATCTACCGTAAATGCTTTAAATTTTCGATTAATGGATCCTTAGTTTCAGACCGTTCTATTTTGACAAGTTGGTCATTACAGATCTTTAAGTAAGATTTAGAACCTTATATATATGGAATTTCATGATGAAAAAGACACAGTTGAGGCTTTAAAATTTAGTAATCGTTGTGTTGGAGTCCTTACATTTGCCTTGAATGAATGATATGACTCAGAAGTAGTTGTCCGCTTGGTTCAACAATATTTAGCTCCATGATGTGTCATTTTCATCCATGTGACCAAACTATTAACTTCTTTTGGAATATATAAAGATTCGTGACTGGCAAGAAATGGTGTTACTTACTGCATGTATTTGGATATGATCCCCAAAACCTGCAACATCATGAATCTGTAACTGTGGCTCTGTAAAAGCTGGCAGGTCAAAGTAACTGCAACAGTGTTGGTCAAATCTTCTTTGTTGAATTCCCTGTTCCTCACAGAGTGGGAGCCTTCCAGGCAGCAAGCCCCTTGCGGTGATGCAGCTTTTCCTGTTTGGATACAGTTGGCGCCCGGACAATATGTCATGAATGTGGCCAGAGGCGTAGGTCAAAATGCGGACTTCCGAGACTTTCATGCCTTTTAAATTGGTAGGTTCAATTTGGTACTTTCTGCATAAACTATTTGGCTTTGTTCGTACTTGGAAGGAGACTTTCCCTCTATACATTTTGGCTTTCAACGGGGTCATTTTAAGTTGCTTACTTGGGTAGGGGCCCCTACCATTCCTTAAGCTGCTTTGTTTTTCACCCCTTTTATTGCAGAGAATATATGTGATTGTTGAGTCACTATCCAGTCTAGTTTGGGGTCCAATGGTTATTGCTCCAGTGTCAAGGAGGAACAAGGTTTTTCAGATTATTATAAAGATTACTGATAAATAATAAATCCATTAATCAAAATCAAAATCATGAAACAATCAGCCTCAGCCCAGTTCTATAACCCATCTTGTGCATTCAGGCTGGTACTTTTGAATGGGTTTCAACTTTTTAATCGAGTGATTTGTGTGGTTGGAGCTGGCCATATACAAGTAAATTCAGAGTCAACCGAGTTCCAATTCTATCTTACTTGTAATGTCTCTATTTATTTATTTGTTTGTTTGTTTATTTATTTATTTTAGTACAATAGCCTTAATTCATTTGTATGATTGCAATGTCTCTCCTGATAAAGTATTGACTAGTTATATCCCACCGATACAAATTTTTTGAAGTATAATTCAATTGAAGTGAGAAACAGAGAGGGAGAGATGAAATTTATTTTTATCTGTGGGGTCTACAAAAATGTGTTTTACTTTTCTCTTTTTTCTTTTCACTTGTGTAAAAGTTAATTTAAAGGATATATTTGTTGAACCGACCATCAAGTTGAACCTACGACCATAATATAGGACTTTTTGCATGGTGATTCATTATTATCTAATTGAACACTGGTTTGTCTCGAAATTGAGTGCAGAATGTAAGCAATTTGGATATTGGGACACTTAAGTGGAGTCTCAATTAGTTTTTGCTTGTTCCTACAGCTTCATCCTCATGGGCCATTTGAACAATGATTTTTGCCCTTTTGGTGTCGAAGGAATAAAGTAATAAAATTGATTTATTAAAACTACTTTTTTATTGTATGAAAATAAGACAATCATGTTTATTATTATCATTTAAAGTAATTATTATTACTAAATAACAAATTGTTATATTTGGAATTATTTTTTATTTTTTATTTTTTATTCCATTCTAATTTATATTTAAACATGTCTTTCAAGGGAATGCTGCTATTTATTTCAACTGTTACAGAAACAGGGCAGGAGATAGTGATGTGGATGGTCGGTCATTTTGGTTTTCGACTAAATATGACTTCAATCTGTCCGGTGATTGCGAGAATGGGATGAGAATATATACAAGATGTTATGGTTGTCAATTCTATCCCAAATCATTGTAAAGTGATAACACAGCAGCCCTACAAAGCTACTAATGGAGTAATGGTTGGTCCAAAAGCGAAGCTTGGAACCCAAAAGAAGGAAAGCAACAAGAAGCTTCCTCTTGGCCAAGTGAATGGCCTGCGGTTTATAAAAAATTGAAACTAGAAATTTGATAATATAGCCACAACAACAATAATGTGTTTTACTAAAAAATGCAGGAAAAAAAATGCAAATTGGTGGTTAATCATAGAAAATCTTACAATTATTTTTTACACATAATTATAAGCAGTTCCTTGTTCTTTCTTTAAAAATACTTGAACCTTTAATTTGTCATGGATGATTAACTAATTGAGTGAAATTCAGGATTTTTTTAATTTGCCACTGAACTTTCTTACTTACAATATTTTATTTAATGAATATATATTCATTTTATAGTAAGCTTAAAAAGACATATATATATATATAGTTAAGAATAATAATAATTCTGGTGATGAAAAATTAAAAATAAATTCAAAGTGAATAATACTTCCTTTGTTCCTTTTTATAGGATACAAAGGGATGCTTTCTCCCCCTCCCCTAAATATAAGATACATATTTGAGGTGTATTTATTTGTTTTTGCTAATTTTACTTTTATTTTTGACATTAAACTCTTTATTTCTCCATGTTATAGTATACGATTAATTATATGATAAAATTTTCAAATTTTAAATAAAGTATTTTAGGAAATTATTTAAAAATTATGATAAATTTAATGCTCAAACAATATTTTTTACTGTGTGATTTGACTGATTATATCTTATAAATGGGATGGATAGAGTAATAAACAAAGGCTGTCTTCCGTGTCACAGACAGGGGCATCCCGTCACGTGAACATCACGTGCAGGGATCGTCTTATCTTTTTAATCCCGCTAACAAGATCAGCTGCGGTTCTTTTCCTTGATTGCAGGTGCCCCTAGAAAAGAAAAAAGGGTTTGAATTTTGAGCCACAAGTAGGTGAGTTCTATAATATTCGGTCTCTGCTATTCTCCATTTACATTCCATGCTTCCTTTCATCACTTGTCCCCCTTTCATATATATTAGCCATATATCCGAACTAAATAAATAAACTTATATAATGATATAAATAGAACAAATAATTCTAAAATAGTTTGGAGCATGCACTAGCACTAACACGATGTGTGGCGATGGCACCGCCTGGAACTATATATACTTTGAATGGATGGACGGAAAAGTATGACAAGCATGATGTGATAATTTGCCTAATATATATTTAATGTCATAAATTTAATTATGTGTTAATATAAAAGAGATCTAGTAAGTTACGGTTGGTTCGTATGAAGTTTCTAATTCATCACTAGTCATTATCCGTACTAAAACAAGTCTATTTTGTTCAAGTATCACCAAGCTATGATATGATATCTTTAGAGAAGTTATTCTTATAACTATTAATCTTGAATTGTGTAATCTTTCTTTGAAAAAAAGCATAGTTTATTTGATATTTCATTTCATCTGTTATCTGTTTTCAGTTTTAAAAGATTGAAATTCCAAATAAAGAAAGGATGAAAAATTCTATTTCCGTAGTTCAGTATTAATTGATTTTCAATTTTTTTATTTTCTTTCGGTGAGTCACTAAAATTATATTTTAAGAACAAATTAATTAAATACAACTTGATAGGAAAAATTCAATTTAAAGGACTAAATTGAATCATCATCAATATGTAATATAAAACTTTAATGAAGTTGCATTGTTTACATATAATGAATCATTCTTCACATTTGATACAAATGTATGAGAAAACATATATAGTTTTTACTTCAAAAGAAACAGTTTTTAACCTTTAGAATAACACGGAAGCTCAATTGAATGGATCTCTGTCGCTCATTTTCATACTTGCATATATGTTTAGGCTAAATCGGCTCTCACTCATTGAAAAATAATATTGACATTCAAAATTTCTACTGATTTCTACTCATTGAAAAATAATATTGACATTCAAAATTTCTACTGATTTCCCTTGAACCAAATTAATGTTTTAAGACAGGGATCAGCTAAATTATTGATTCAACAGGCGGAATAGCGATTGAAACTGCTTCCGATATTCATCGAACAGCTAAAAATATTTATTTGTTATTATTTTATTGAAAAATTAGATAGCTTTATTACATCAAATGCCGAAAGTGTCGAAAACCTCTTTATTTCTTTCGAATTTCTAGCCACTAACTAAGAACTAATGATAAAAACCTCAGCCACTAAGTCAATCATTTTTCTTTTGGCCAGTCAATTTCGTGATAAAAAATATATTTGAATACTTACCACAAAAGCTTCACAAATTGTCGATCTATTGTTGCAGTATTTTTTTTCAAGTAATAATATAAAATGTGTTTTCAGCATGGAGATAGTAGATAATCTATTATTATAGATTAATTATTTAATAAAGTCGGTGGCCGTTTTTATGCAGAATTTTGAAGACTTACAAGATAAAATATCATTTCTTGATTCTAATTAAACAATGATCTCGCTATGAAATACTTTTTATGGGATTTTTAAGCTGAGGAAAAATGTTCAGATTTGAAGTATGATCCACATGAGAAACTTGATAAACAAACACAAAATAAATAGATGTTAGACATGAGGGATAATTAAGTTAATGAGTTTCAATAGATAAATGACTCAGCATCTTGGAGAATCCAATATAAATTTCTTAACAAGATTAATAATATGTCTCTATTAAGCATCAAATATTTAAATTTGAGTCTCGGGAAAATGTATTCATTATCTAACAATGAGTTTGGGTATAATGTTTTGAGCTTGGTTTGCTTTTTTTTTTTTTTTACTGTGTTTTTTCTTTTGGCCAATACTTTGTAACTATCTTTTTAAACTATTGTTTTCCTTATCGTGAGATAATTAAAAGGAAAGTGTATATTATAATTGTGTATGTGTTGACTAAATGTAGTTTAACATTATAAAAAGATGTTTCTCTTGCATCTACTTATATATTGTCAGCAAGATTAACATTTCAAGCAGATTTTCAATTAGAGCATCTCTTTTAATTAAGGAAAAAGGTAAAATTAATATATACTTCTCCACTAGTGATTAAAATGTTATTTTCCATTTGACTTTTATCCCTTCATTGTTAATTCCTACACCTACAGTAAAAAATATATAAGCTTATGAAATTTTTTTCCCTTCATAAAAGACCCAATTATTATATAGAGCTTAGAATTTCCACTCGTTAGAATATTATAGTCTTTCAATTAAAAGAAAAAAAGAAACACAAGGAATTAGGGGAGTTTATGTAAGTGTGTGTTTTGTATGGTTTTGAACATTCCTTTCTTTTTTATATAATTGTTGCTCTGCCAGTAAAGTTTGGGACCCAAAGTGTAGGCTGCTGGTGAAGTTACTGGGACATATCATATGATCCACCACAAGCCCCACGTTTGGTTCCTTTATTAGCGACCAAAGATGACCATAACCATAGGACCACCACAACAACTTATTTCTCCCTCCGCTATATAACACCTTCCATCTCTTCTCTCTCTTTTCATGCACTTCACTCATCACTTAAAAAAAAAATCCATCTAGTTTGCTACTTTGAAATTAGGGGGAAAAAATAGAGCCCTAATAGTACTATATAAAGTGTTTGAGAAAGCTAGAGCGAAAACCCATTTGGTATCCGCAAGAGATCGATCAGAAGAACGAGGATGAAGTTCATAGGTAGAGAAAGTATTGGAGTTTCTAAAAGAAGGGTTTTGGGCAAAAGAATGGGGGCTCTTCTCAAAGAAGGTAGGGGTAGGTTTTATATATTCAGAAGGTGTATTATATTGCTTCTTTGCTCGCATGATTAGTATATCTTGTAATGAAGGTGGAAGGGAATGAAATAGAAACCTCTTAGATTTGGGTTTTCTTTATCCTTCTTTCTTCTTCTGGTTCTCGTTGTTTCCCAAATAGAATAATGGAAAGAAAAGCGAATGCGTTATACGCATCTTTAACTTTTTTTGCCATAATATTATTAATTTGCTTGCCATTCTTTCTCTCTGATCTGATCAAAGAAGCCCCCTGGTCCTGGACAACATAAAAGCTTTAAAAGATCACTTATTAGACAAATATGCGCATAGGTGTGTGAATTCAAAAAGTTTTCTACAATTAATCTATATGTAATTATATTATATATCTTGTGAAAAGGGAGGAGGTAGAAACCTAAGTTGGGCTATATTTTTCTTGTATTGGTTATTTAATATCTCAAGTAGAAGAATTGAAAGAAAAGCTAATGATTTGTTATTCATATTTTGTTTGGACTATCTCACTCGATAGTGATCAGATTTCCCTCTCTCTCTCTCGCTAGGCTAGCTAGTTATGCATATCTTTTGTATCACTCACTTGTGAGTGTAGATGTGGCTATATTTCATAGTTAGAGTTCCTTGTCTCTCTCTGATCTGATTAAAGAGTATTCCTTGATTCAATTAAAAAACTCAATATGTTATTATCGACTTTTGGAAATTATTTAGACTAATATGGCAGGGCTAGAAATTCAATGTGTTTGTGGGAAAAATTATAATATTATATATATGCTATATATATATATATAACATGTACGAACTATATTATGAGTGGCTGGAACTTCACACCAGACATGGCAGCATGGTCCTTTCTCTATACTATTTTCTCCTAAGAGGGCCCAAAAATTTAAAGAAACTGGAGAAACAAAGTAAATTGCAGACACAAGTTATAAAACAAACACTTTTTAAATGGGTTTTTCTCAGTTTTTTTTCTTTAATTCCAGGAAGCAAGAGTTGAAACCTTATCTAAACTGCGTACTGTCTAAGCTTTTCTAGCTCTTGAAACGGAAGCGTGTGTGTCGTGGTTGTACTTTCGAATCACTGAAAAAGCTTAACAGAAAGAAGATTAATAGCTTCAGTTTTTTACGACTTTTCTGCACTTTATTTGATATTAGCTTTCTGTTGAGTCTAACAGCTTAACAGTTTAAGCCTATATATATACAAGTACGGAAAGGGAGCACCGAAAATTATCAGCTTCACTATTGTATTGCCGTAAGAATGTACAGATTCCACATATTGATGATGATGATGATGATAGTGATGATAATAATAATAATAATAATAATCATCATCATTATCTTGCTTCGAAAGTAGAAGTGATCACCACGAACTGTAAAAGTGAATGCTCCTATATATAAATATTTATGCCTTCTCTTAGTTTTCATTTTATGGTTGTGCTATATAAATATATATATATGTATGTATATCCCAAAATGAACACGTTTAGAAAATTTTAGACTGTAGTCTTTTTAATAAAAAAAGTAGAAGTTAAATTAAGCTAATGTTCAATTTTTTTAGTGAAACTTGTCATAAGTCTTTTGTCATTTAATTGAAGCTTTTTACGTTTGGTTTAAATATTTGAAAGATAATGGTACTTGATATCAACTAATTTTAACATAGAATTTAATGTGATGAAAATGAATCATACTATATCATTTTTTATTTTGTAACAGATCAAGATTGTTTATCATCCATAACAAAGACTGATTTTATGGTATTTCATGTATGTTGATTAAACATTTATATCGCGTTTTTCCTATTCCAATGAGATATTCTATAAATAAAAATATATAATGAAGTTTCATATCATCGTATATCCAAACACTTTCAAATATAAGTAAATGACACAGCTAAAAAGAACTCATAATGTTATTAATGCCAAAATTAGTATGAGAGAGATATTTATGGAAGGGGTGTACATGACCCACTCGGGTTGGACCAAATTACGGGTTAAAGCATTGGGCTCAATTACCTTGGACCGGCCCATCCTTATATTAAAAAAACCTCAATTAATTATATTTTCCTTGAACTTATCATCTACTTGATATTTTGTCCTTTCTAAGATATTGCCTCTCTCCTTCCTCACCTAAAAAATTGGAATGTTCTCGCCTCTCTTTCTCTCTCAAGAATTTCAATTTTGATGGCTTTCTCACCTCTCTCACCCTTTGCTAATTTGGACCTTAAACGTTGGTTACTTTGTTTTCTTCTTTGTCCTTTGTTCTTTTATTTTTTCTTTTTTCCAAATCTCCTTATTATCTTGGTTCTATGTTTCTAGATCTTCTTAACTTGATTGACCAGTAGCGAAACCCAATCTTACCTACCTATGAGCCTATGACTTGATCATTGGCCGGTCTAGGCTTCGCAGTTGGGTAAACCTAGGCCTAGTTTGTCCCATACACTCCCCTAATTTATGGACCCCTTGATAAGTAAGACCGATAAATGTATGACTATGCGTAAATGAATTGATAGAATGATCAATGTGTTACATCTTACATTTTTTAGCCTTTCCCATGAAAACTTCTTAGTTTTAATGTAATAAAACAGTCTTAAAAAACTTGAACCAATTAAAAATTTAAAATTTCATAAAACTGTTTCTCGTAGCTTTTTAGCTCACTACGCAGTAATTTTTCAAAAATCATAATTAAATATAGAAAAATCATTTATTAGTGATTCAAGTGTCTAAAAATCGTGCACATTTTGAATTTTCAGGGAAAAATCATAAACTGAGGAATGAACGCACCAATTCGTGCAGTATATTATATACATATTACTATTTATTTTCTCATCCCTGTTTCTATCCGAAAACTGAACCTCTCTTAATATACAGAGCCATTTGGTGTAATGATGTGAATAGGGGTAGAGAAATAGAGAGAATTAAAAAAGGAGAGAGAAAAGGAAGAACTCGGAGAGAGAGAGAAATCACTGAAATTATAATAACTCAAATCAATAATCAAAGTCTTCATACAAATGAGTAATGAGCTCTTATTTTATAGAGCTTTAATCCTAATCCTACTAGAATCCTAAAATAAGATATCTCTTTTCTCTTTTCAAAATATCTTAAATTTAAACTAACGATAAATCCTAATTCAAATAATTAAATCTTAGAAATAAATAAAAGATAAAATTCAAATCATAATAAATTCAAAATAAACAAAAGTAAATCTAAATATCCTAATAATCATAAAAGATATTGTGTAATCTAACTAAATATAAATTGTAATCTAAAGTATCTTAATAAAATAATTTTGTTTAAAATCCTAATTATTTAGAATTATCCATTCTCCATCATGTATACTTAGTATCACTCGAAAGATTTACTTGTCTACTTTTTAACCATATTTTTTTTTGTATATTTATCCTACTCTTATTGGTCAGGGAATCAATATATGTCAACAAATATAAGAAATAATGTCTACTGGAGCAGTTTTGGTAAAATAGGAATAACTACCATTATATAACTCCAAATACAGCCAAACCAGTGTCATTTTGTTCCTAAGACATAGATCTATCTATACATATAGATCAATTTGGAGATATGTACAAATTTATACAGTAACAAGAAACAGACAATACATAAACAAAACATTAACAGCTTTCAGTAAGGTTCCATCACCATTATTCCTCATGCTCTACATATTTTCCTTTGCCATGACTTGACCTTAACATTAGTTAACTATGGGGTAAGATTGGGGAATCTCAGTAGTCAATTTGCATCTGTCATCATATTATCATAAAAAACATTTAAAAACATAACATACTTTTATTAAATCATCAAAATTTTCATATTGTCTAACGAAATTTCGGCAGCATAATGACTTAATAAATAAGCATTCCAGGGTTTAACCCCTAACATAAAACAGCTACCAATCATAGAAAAGTATTCATAATAGCAACATGGCATCATTTACAAATCATTATAACATATAAAACATTCATAAGCAATAACATTAAGTAAGGGTTAGAGATTACCTTAGAGCTTTACTAACTTTTCTTTGAACCTTACTTTCACTTAGCTTTATATCATTTTCTTAACTTGATTGAAGCCTAAAGTATCATTAAACCTTACTTAATAATTTAATATCACCATATATATCTAACTCAACCATAAACTATAAACTCTTTCTTTAAAATCATGTCTTGATCCAAAAAAGAGGAATAAGAGGGGGGGAAATAGCTTAAACTCTAATTAATCTTAAACTTAATAAATAAAGAGAAAATCTAGAAGAGATCTAAAGTAGGAGCTTACCTCAGAAGACCAGTACTTGCTTTCCCTTCTTTCCTCCTTCCTTCTTTCTCCTTTCTTCTTTTTCTTCATTTTCTTCTCACGCCTCCTCTCCGTTTCTTGCGTGAGTGTATGTGGGGAAAATAGGGAAGGGGAGGGGGTATTTATTAGGAGGCCTGAGAATTGTGGACCGTTAGATTGAGATTTAATCTGAGGACTCACAATTATTCTCACATTTAATATACCAATTACCCATTATACTCCTAGATATTTTTGGGCATGTGAGAGAGTGGGGAAGGGCAAAAATGTCCAACTTTTCCCTTTTCACTTTATGTCAAATCAAGAAAAACAGATAGTATATTTTTTTACTTTTACAGATAAATTTGGCTTTACTTTGAGTACTTTTTTAACCGGATTTTCTATTATACTCAGTGTTCTTCCTATTTACTTTATCTGGGGGACCAATTATCTTTCTTTTTTACTTTTTTATGTAAGGTCCATTTATTTTACTTACTTTTTACTATTTATCTCCTCCGGTATTTACTATTTATGTGGGACCTCTTCTTTTATTGGATTTATACTTTTTTTCTCTTAGAACCCACATAACCAGTATCACTTGTACTTTTAACTTGCATCAGAGTATTTAAAATATTATTTTCTTTGTCTTATTATAAATAATAATTTTACCTTTTTTAAGCCCCTTTTTATATTTTAGGATATTTTGGGTCTTAAACTAATTTACTTAAATATCCAAGCTTCCCCAATTTTCATAAATTAATCCAAAATAATTTAATATCATTTGTAATATTATCTAATCATAATATTTAGACATGAAAAATGGGGATGTTACACAATGTTTGTATTTTAAGTAGTCTATTTAGAGATCGATAAATGATATTGTACCTAGCTTTCCTTTTTTTTTTTTATACTTTATTATTCGGTATCTTGGGGTATTCTGGGTTCATTGCTCGCATTAGACTAATTCAGATCCCGCTATATAGCAACTTACTGGGGTTCTCCAGTTCGGATGGAAAGACCTTTTTGAAGCCTTAATTTTTTTTAACGCTACTGCTCTCCTCAAGAATCAAAACCTCAACCTTGAGAAATGCTGGTCAAGCTCCTTACCACTTGACCAGGTACCCATTGGTTTACTTGGCTTTCCTTTATGAAACATAGTTTCAGTAAAAGGTAAACAATAAATTAGGTGAGCCAGATGTAGAGCTGTCAAAATGGGTCAAGCCCGATAGGTTGACTCGAAAAGTCCAAAAAAATCAGTGGGTTGGGCATCATTTTTAGAATTTATAGATAGTTTGGGCTTTTTGAACGGGCCCGATAAACCCGACCAAAAACGGACTAGCCCGTACGGGCCCGCTACCAGATTGATTCAGATGAAAATTTAGCTGATTAGCCCTGTTTTCTTTTCTTTAGAAAATAGGATTCAAGTTGTTGTGAATTTAGTATTAAATTTGTATTATTTTTATATTAGAAATTTGAATTCTAAGATTTTGGAGATAAAAAATTGAAACAGGAAAAAAAAATTACTATAGGCCCGTGGGCCTCATCATACAGGCTTGGGCCTAATAAAGTAAGTTCATTTAAGTGATTGGGCTTTTTGGCCCGGCCCACTAGCCCGTTTTAACAATCCTAGCCAGATGTCAGTGCTTTAATGAAAAATAAAAATAAATTGACTTTTATACCAAACAATTATAAGAATTCAGAGTCCTTTTATCACAATAATTCATCTAAATGTAAAGAGCAATTGCATTGAAACATGAAGTGAAGTACAAAGATGATAATGAAAAATTAGAGCAATAAAAATAACTATAAGACCTATATCCTGCTATCGTATGAGTTTGAATATACTCGAATCTTAAATATTCAAACAAATAATCCAATGAAAGTTATGAGAAGATGCAAGGATCTTCTAGAGAATTGATAATTTATTGGTGCGTCTTCACATTCTCCATTTTCGAATTCATAGGCATGATCCCACGATAGTAGGGTACTCTCCATGCCACGGCCTCATGTCCCATGATCAACGTCATATCCATTTTTTCCGCCCATATCACAACGTTTGGCTTGGAGCCAAATGAAACCCTTTTTTTATATTTACATTTTTAAGGATAGTGAGCCCCCAGCCTAATACATGTAATGGATTAGGCCCAGCTTTTTTGGTCAAAGATCAGGCCCAATTTGGTTCTAGTCCAAACAAATATATTTGAACTATAAAAGTATGACACTTTACCATACTTTATGTTTAATTTATGAAGATACTCATGCTTGCTATGTAGTTAAATACTATTTATAACTTATGAATAATAAAATTTATTATATATAAACATGTTTTCCTGTACATAAAGTCTAAGAAATTAGTGTTTTATAAGAGTGCTTCTTACAAATTTTATTATATATAATGATTATATATTTATGGTTAAAAAAAGAATATATATAAATAAAAATTAATAAATAAAATATTAATTTCATTTACTTTTTTATTATTGTATATCTTTCTTTCAGTGAATATATCATTTTTCCCTCATATATATATTTTGCAATTTTTTTATTATTGAACAATTCAATTATATATATATCAAATAAAATTGTTATATATATATATATATTATTTGTGCAATGCAACGTTACAATTCCTTTTTATCACTTCTTTGTTTTCTTTTTTCTTGTTTTCCCTTTTGGGAAAATTCTACTTAAATATCACAGAGGTAAGATATTTCAAAAAATAAATTGTGAATTTGCAAAATTCCCTATAACTACCATGGTATTAAATAGGAATTAAAATGCCTCGAGAACTCTTCTTTTTCCAATTGACTCTCACTTATTTTTAATTAATTTTCACATATTTCCATATGATTCTTACCTATTTTCCAATCAATTTTCACATATTTTTAATTGATCCTCAGCTATTCCAAATTTTGACCTAAAGGCAAAATCGATATTTCCCAACATATTTCAATTCCAATTTGATACCTTAATAGCTACTGGGAATTTTGTAAATTCATAGTATGTTTTTGGAAATATCTTGTCTCTGTGATGTTTAAGTAGAATTTTCCCTTCTTAATTTATCCCTAAATCAAAATATTAATATTAACCTCATCAATTAATGGCATGAATATAAATTATAATTATAAACTATAAACTACAAATTATAAAATTTATAAAAAGTTGGAGATGATGAAGAGTATGATTCATTCCTTGTAACCATGGTTATCAAAATGGGATTAGATTGGTTGGTTCAATCAGTTAAACAAGGAATCAGTTTTAGGTCTGGTTTGAAAAAAGAGGATGACTAGGAGATCTTAGAACCAATAAGAATTGGTCAAAAATTAGTGAAATTGGTTGTAAATTAGTCAAAAACTGCTTTGAACTGCCAATATTTTTCAAATCAGACTAGACCAGATAATTGAATTGGAATGGCTATCACCCAAAGAGCTCAGCGGCTCATTTGGTTGCTTTAAGAAGTTTTAACAATAAGACCGAATTGAGTCACTACAAACCAGCTTTTGAGCTAAAAACCAGCTTTAAACTAGAGCATGGGGCAATTTTAACAAAACCATCTAAGCCTGTGTTTGCATAAAATTTACAAAGGAGAGCGTGACAACAAGGAAGAAGAGGAGGAAGAAGAAGATGTATTTTGGAAGAAAATGACAAAAATAAGAAGAAAAGGAAAAAAATCCAAAAAGAAATATTAAATAAAAGGAAGAAGTTGAGATAATTAATTTCTCAAATGAGAATGACTAATTGTTTAACTAAAGATAATTGATTTTTTTAGTAGAGATAATTAATTTTTTAGGGAGTGATAACCAATTTTCCAAGTGTAATAACTAATTTTTGTGGAGATAATTAATTTTTTAAGTGAGAATAACTAATTTTTTAAATAAAAATTACTAATTTTCCAATAGCAGGTAACTTACTTCTAAGGAAGGATAATTAATTCATCATCTTCCTCTTCTCTATCGTTGATAGCATTATCTTCATCTCATATCTCTGTTGCTCTATGTTCTATTCATCGGCATTTTGTTGTTTCCCATGAGTTCGACTTTCATTTCTTTTTTCCTCCCGCCACTACTGAGCTATCTTTTCCTACCTGGTCAAGACTTGCTGAAAAGCTAGGTTTTTTGTGTTTTCTGTGGGCTCCTACATGAGCAAATTGAAGTACACTTTTAAGTTATAAGCAATTTGTTAAAATTCAAGCCCAAAACAAGTTTATTAAGTGAGAACATTTTATTTTATGTTTTCTCATACATGAACCATTTTGCCTATTATTTATTTTAAAATTTTTCTTTAATTTTGTTATAATTAATTGATTAATTTTTTTCAAATATAAGATTTGATGATAAATATATTAATTTTGATTCCCAAGATGATTACATAACAAATGAAAGATTTAATATAGAATAACTCAATAATATTTGATTATTTGTGGTGGGTAAGAGATTAATAATTTAATATTATTTAATTTGAAATTTTAATTAGGTCTTACAATTTGCTTAAACTTGTGCTGTTAATGTATTATGGATACATTCATTGTTAATTTATTTCATTTCATGATTTACTTTTCAAATTATTTAATAATTGGATATTTTATTTCTTATACATATATCATTATATATAATATTATTTTATTTAATTATTATTTCACTAGTTTGGCCACTAGTTTAATCAATTGAACCATAAAAATCACCTAGTGTCATTGGTTTGATGTCTGGTTTGACTTTTAAAAAATTGCTTATGGATACATTCATTTTTAAGTTATTTTATTTCATGACAATTTTTAAATTATTTAACAACTTAATATTTTATTTTTTATACATATATAATTATATATATATAATATTAACTTTTATTTAATTATTATTATTTCATTAGTGTAACTATGAAAACCATGACCTAGTGATATTTCCAATTTAATGTCTAATTTAATTTTTAAAATATTGTGAACTGGTCCAAATTTTAAAAATTGAGTATCATCATTTTTAGTATAAAATAGTTTTTTTATATTATAATATAAAATTAGCATTATTATGATATATTATTATTAAAAATTATAAATTTATTTAACAAATAGCATAATAATGGATTATTAGTTGACTATTTTTAATTTAAAATGTTATTATGAAATAATATTAACTTATTTAACTTTAAATATTAAGTTATGAAATTATTAATAATTTGTTTGTGATAAATAATAAATTAATAATTCAGTGTTATTTAATTTAAGACTTTAATTATTTTATAAAATTTATTTAAATTTACATTATTGATGTGTTGATGAGATTTTTTTTGGCCAGAGATGTGTTGATGAGATTGTACTTAAATAATTTGTTTAAATAATTATTGTTAATTTATTGTGGATATATTTATTTTTAATTAATTCAATTTCATGCCTATTATTTTTAATATATAACTCTATTCCATTTAAATTTTAATTATGAAAAAATTAGAGACATCTTAAAAGATGGATAATATAAGTTTTTTTTAATTTTTTTATATATTATTTAAAATATATTATTTTAATTACTATCTTTTGAACTCGACTAGTCCTTAAACCTTTAATAATTAACTTTGAGATTTACATTTCATATTAGTTCCCATAGCTATGAAAACATTGCATGTAACTGCTTGCACCATACGAGAGTCCTGTTTGGGGCAAAATTAACTTGTAAAAGCTAAACAATTAACTTAATGCAAAGCATTCTGGCCAAAAAAATACTTAATGCAAAGCAATTTAACCTAACAAGAAGAAATCACACTCCGTATTCGATCTCAACGCTTGTCTTTGAACATTGTCCAATAACAACTGGAAATTTTATGAAAGAAATGAGATTTACTATGGATTGGTGAAATTTTTTCAGAGTTTGGAATGTGGAGAAATTGAACTTTCCTTATGAACTAATCGGAGCTAATTCTTTTCTTATCCAATCTGATGACATCGTGTTTTGAGATTTATTGAATCGCGATTTTTCAAATCCACTAATCTGATCTTTAAATTTTGTTTGATCACTTGAGTGGTGATAGTGTTAATATTTTGCAGTTGAAATCTACTAAATTGATATAGGATTTTCTACATATATATATATATATATAATTTCTTATACCTTAAATTTTTAAATTTAAATATGATGTATATCCAATTTTCAAATAAGATGATATATATATATAATTTGAATGAAACATTGCGTAATTTTCTATTAAAATGATGTAGTTATAATATTAATTGAAAAAGTTAATATTTTAATAAAAAATTTAAGAATGTAACTGCTGAATCCTCTCTTTCTTACCCTCTAAGCACACAATTGTTTCAATCTAAATTCGAAAGTAATTGTATCCAAAAAGAAAAATAAATTTAGAAGTTAAGATTTGGATAATGGTGATTTAACAAGGCTGCGTGGCTGGGTAGGGAAAACTGATCCAATTCGTCCGGGTCAGGTTAGGTCAAAACTCAAAATGCAAAAATCAACAAAAAAACATAAACAACGTTAAAATAATTGGACGACGGGTACAACCAGAGTCAAACCACAAAACCAACGTTAAAACTAAAGGTGACACTCTTGCTTTTCTCCTTCATGTCACCCTCACTTCACCACTCATTCATTATCATGTTCTATTATTTTTAATCGAGTTCCCTCTTAGAGAGTGACTTTTTTTTTTTTAAATTATTTTTTGCTGAAAAAAATTGGCTGATACTAAGATGGACTTTCTGCATTATGCAAAATTTGGAAAAAAAATTCTACCAAAATAAACAATACAACTTTATATGTACACACACTCACTACACATTTGTAAAAGATCAAATTTAAAAAATAAAAATGGACAGAAGGAACCAAATTAAGAAACACTTTGGATAGTGGGGCATGAGATTGATAAAATAATTTTATGTGTGAAAAAATGATCAATAGAGGAAGCAAAAGCAAAAAAATTTTGCTCACTTTTAACGTGGACAATGCGTCCTTTATAAAGAGCATTGTTAGAAGTGATGACATACACAGGGGCATCCAAACTACACATATCTCCATAATCAATAAAATGATTGTTGTCATTGGACCATTCGGTTTGACTAGTCAAAGCAAAATTTGGTGCATGATCCGATCCGATTAAAGTAGAAAATTAAAAGAGTTTCGAACCAGTGAAACTGATCATGAACTGATAGAATTAGACTTGAACCAATCTTGAACAAATCATATATTATTTTTTTATAATTTTTTTAAAACGTAATTTTTGTTTTAAAGATAAAATAACATCATTTTTAGTAAAAAACTATTTTTTATATATTATAATATTATATAAACATTATTACGATAATATAATTATTAAAAATTATATATTTATTTAATAAATAATATAATAATTTATTATTAATTTATTATCTTGAACTTAAAATATGATTATAAATGAATATTAACTTATTTATATCTAAAT
This sequence comes from Adenanthera pavonina, assembly GCA_026686845.1. NCBI lineage: Eukaryota > Viridiplantae > Streptophyta > Magnoliopsida > Fabales > Fabaceae > Adenanthera > Adenanthera pavonina. The sequence continues at coordinate 5,154,112 of JAIVEN010000033.1, read as the reverse complement.
ATTGAATTATGAAACTTATTAATAATTTGTTTGTAATAAATAATATATTGATGATTCAGTATTATTTAATTTGAGATTTTAATTAAGTCATATAATTTATTAAGTCATAAAATTTATTTAAATTTGTATTATTTGTTTTAAATATCTCCAGTTAGATCATAGTTAAACTATTAAATTTTAAACTAGTGTCTTATCCAGTTCAATGACCGGTCCAACAATATTGATAATATCATACCAACCTTCACGGCTTTATACCTTATCACCCATTGCTCTGATGACTCACAACTTATTTTTGTTTATTTGTTATAATTGTTCAATTCCTTGAGATTTGATTGTATCTAGACTAACATGACGTTGGGACCTAAATTATCTTTCTAGCTCATTCTATTTTCTTTTCTATTAACATGTACTCCCTGTACATACTTCATATTAATTAATGCAAAGTTCTTCATATTTGAAGAAATTGTGATAAAGGAACTCAGATTCTCACATCATTTGATAAAACGTCAGATTATAACATTTCCTTTTTGAGGATCAATTTCCCTGGCAAATTTGTTCATTTGCACCTTGAAATGAAACTAGGTTTTGTAAAGAGAGTCAACATGTATTTATTGGGAATTTTGCAAATTTACAATATTTTTTTGAATATCTTTTCCGGTGATATTTAAGTGCAATTTCCCTTCCTAAATTATTCCATGTATCTGCTTGCACCAGACCGGACCCAATCTTGCTGGGGGGCAAATTAACTTGTAAGAGCTAAACAATTAGCTTTCTTTTTTTGGCAAGTAGCTGAGCAATTTAACTTAATGCAAAACAATTTAACCTAACAAAAAGAAATCAGTCATCGTCACACTCCGTATTCGATCTCACTCTCACTGAACTGAAGAGGAGCTTCCCAATCTTCTCTTTTCGTTAGTGCCAATCCTCCACATTCCGATCCCTTCTCGTCTTGGCTTATGAGGTATCTTCTTCTTCTTCTTCTTCCCTCTCTTCCCTTCCTTCAAGCTTTAGCTTTTGTTTCCGCGAATTTTCTTCATTTTCGCTTATTCCATTTACAAATTCGCATTCATAGGCACGACCATTATCGACGATTCAACCCCATTTGCTAACTTATCTCGATTTTTCATCCACCATGCCCCAAGAGAAGAGCCCTGGCTTGAAGATCCTATGGCTTTGGACCATCGGAACCGCCGCTAGTACCCTCTAATCCGCCTGCCTTTCGATTTTCTTTCTCTTTCTGCGTAATTTGCGTTTGATTTGAAAATTTCGTTTGCGCATTTTTATGGCAGTTTTGGTTACCAGTGTGCTGAGGACCAGAATGAGAGATCTGGGGAACGCCATGAACGCTGAACATCAACAACAACAGAACCAGGACGATTCGGTTGATTCGGTCATAGTGGACACGTTCCCTCCTTCCGAAGAATCAAACCCAAATGACAAAGTCTAGGTGGGCTTTAATCAAACTTTTCGTCGTCTTTGATTATTAGTCCTGTGTTGATTTTAGGTTTGGAGGATGGGATTTTCTGTTGGGATGAGGGTATGCTAGGTGTTTGATGAATGTCCTTTGTGAATCTCAAATATGATGAATGTCCTCTGTGAATCTCAAATATGAAAGAAGATTAGGGCATGTTTGGATGAGGCTAAGTTTAAGATTGTTCCTCGTCTAATGGCGGCGGAGTTTGGAGGATCGTTCGTGGAGTTCATGAGAGAGAGTTTTATGTCCAAACTGAAGTGCTTAAATTAGATATTACACAAAACACAATTGACTTGGTAAGCCTTTCTTTTTTCTCTTCTTATAATTTAACGATGTTAAATTTCTTCTCCATTATTTTTATGGATATGGAAATAAGGTATCTCTTGCAAAGAACATATAATGCTTTCTCAGTTTCATGAATATTGAGTTACATTGAAATTACTAATAAATTAGTTTGATGAATATAATGACGAATCGATGGCATATTATCAAAAACAAAACTGAAATTAATGATATAGGAGTATATTATTATTTAGCTATTTCTTTTTATCCGTTTCCTCGACTGATATTGTCTAATTATTTCCGCACACGAGGTTACAACAAGTTCCAACGTTAGAAAAACTGAGCTATTTGGAGTTGATTACTTGTGATGATGGCGTTACACTGGCCGTTTGTGTTTCGCTTTTAAAGGCGTCTTCTTCACTTTCTATGCTTGTTCTCATGGTCAATCTCTCTAAAATTTTTAATTTTATAATATATTATATACGTCTTTTCTTGTATTGCAAGTCTGAGAAATATTGAGCCATACTCTATCCATTTCAAAATCTAACTAGATTTAACTATCTCATTTCTGTTTAGCAAAGTAGTTGAAGTTAATTGTATGCTTTAATTTTTTAAAAAATTACATAATTTTTTAAAATTATCCTCATTAAATTATCCTATCTTAACTACAACATCTTTTATTCTCTCTCCATCATTAAAAAAAAGTCAAATATTAACTTTACCTGAAATCTATCATGGGATAAAAATAAAAAAAAATATTAAATAATTACTAATTTTTATAAAATAATTTATATTTTGAAATTTTATTTTTCACGAAATCCATTTTATATTTTGAAATAGAGAGTATTATTTATACTAATTATTTATGCTAATGAATGATATGAAATATTATAGATTTTAGGGAGTGAATTGAACCCTTTTTAAATCATGTGTGGCTGTGCGCACATAGCTTACCCAAAATGTAGTTGTGAATCTGATGTCGTTTCGCATATTGCAGATGCTAAATATGAAACCTCGTGTGATTAGAGATCAAAGCTCCAGGATGCAATGTGAATATAGGCTAAAGGAGTTTGAACTGAAAGGCTTTAGAGGAGCTCAATGTGAAGTTGAAATAGCAATGCACGTGCTTAATAATGCCATTAGAGACTCAAGAAGATCACTATTGATCCAAACTTACCCACAGAGCCAAACTTGACACCACAGGTCTCTTGATCAGACTTGGGATGTGGAGATGAACAGAAAGCGTGCGTGGGAATTAAGAGGAGAAAGTCCCTTCTATTGAATTTGTTTGTCTTTGATGTGTTTAGTAGATTTATAACTTGTTTGAATTATGTGTATATATATATAGAGAGAGAGAGAGAATAAATTCATGCAAACCGATTAGACACTAAAATAGACCCAAAAGGTACACTCCACATTTTCTACACCACACTTGACAGATGAGATAATTAAGCCGTGTTATGCTTCATGGTTCATGCATTATCACAATGTAAGCTAATGGATGATGAAGTATGAAATTTCCCAGCAAAAGTTACACAAAAAAGTTGAGAGCAACAAAAGAGGCATGTTATCCATCAAGTGCAGAACAAAACTAACTCTCAGATGCCCTGCTCAAGCATTGCTCGTACCCTCATTGGAAGGCCATAAAGCCGTATGAACCCAGCAGCATCTGCTTGATTGTATATCTGACCACTCTCAAATGATGAAATGTCCTGCCTGTACAAGCTATAAGGGCTCTTCTGACCGGTGACGGTAGCAGAACCCTTGTACAGTTTCAGTGTCACACAACCTGTTGTAGTTGCTGTGATCTTCTCCATGAAGGCATCCATGGAGTCCCGGAGAGGATCAAACCACCTTCCAGCATACACCAGCTCTGCATATTTTAGGGCTAATGAATCTTTGACCTGGATTGTCTCCCGGTCGAGTGTCAGAGACTCTAACTCACGTGCTGCAGTGAAAAGGATGGTTCCACCTGGAGTTTCATAAACTCCTCGGCTCTTCATACCTACAAGCCGGTTTTCAACCATGTCAATCCGGCCAATTCCATGCCTTCCACCAATCTCATTGAGCTCAGAAAGTAGAGATGCTGGTGAAAGCCTCTTCCCATTGACTGAAACGGGTAATCCTGACTCTATCCCAATTTCCACATATCTGCAAGATATAAGCGCATGTGTAAGAAAGGGTTAAGTCTAACAGGAACTTGGAAGCTATGAAACACCAATATTGAGATAGATGTGTGACACATCACCCAACAGACATCACATGACAAAATATTTAGTGTTGAATTGCAATTTCAAGCGTCACGTTGCATCTGCTATGAGTGTTGGATGCATACCAAACAATCCAATATTGTTTTTGAAGTTTGGGTGCTTCATTGCCTAGATGTTATAACTTTAGCATAATAATAACGGAAGGATATTTTTACTCTGCTTGATTTGGAGCATCCTCTGGGTCCACGGACATCATGTACATATCCTTCTTTGGCTCATTCGCTGGGTCTTCCAAAATATCACCCTTCAGCGTCACATATTATTAGAAAGCAATATCAATATCTATATGTCATTCTAATTTCTAGTTTTAGGACAGTGCACAAAGAACAAAGCTAAGATCAACCTAAAGATTTGGAGTAAGAATGTGGTTGTGCATTCCATTTGATGATTCAAATGTCATCACTAATCAAACTATTGAGTTCTTTTACTTACCTAAAATGCCTTCTGCCATCCTTCTAGAAACAGATTAACCTTAAAACAAAACTAAACTAGAAGGATCTATTAAAAAAAACAGGAACATCCAGTCCTAGCATGATGCCTTAGGATCACTTAAAATAAATTTACTTGAAGAGAATTGCTTACGTGAAATTTGAAGCAAATTTTTAAGGTAAATCATAGTTATATGTATCAACGACTAGGAATTTTTTTTCAAGCTTATACCCAAAAAGGAAAAAAGAAATAAAATAAAATAAAATAGAGTAAATTATAGAAACCCAGCCTATCTTGAACTTTGCAAGACATACAGATTTTTATTTTATTTTCAAAATTTACATATTAAAAACAAAAAATAAAATACACAAACTTCTCATGCCTTTTGCTAAAATTACATAGCCCTCCATTATATTCTCAAAACCTACGCAAACCTCCCATAAAAACAAAGAGAATGCATGAGTTTTGCTGGAATTGCAAATACATTTCTTCCATTTTCAAGGAAGATTTGTATATCTTTTCAAAATAGATGAGAGGTCGGTATAATTTCAACAATACTTAATAAAAGTTTGTTTTATTTACCCTTTGTTTCAAGGGAAGCCTATGTAGGTTTTGAAAACAGATAGGGGGTCTTTAACAAAGTTCAGGGAAATTTTGCATTAGTTTTCAAAAAATAAGAGGATTAAGTAATTTCAGCAAAACTCATAAGAGGTATGTGCAATTTACTTAACAAAATTAAAACACTGCATATCAGCATATTCAACAATAACAAAAGAAAATAATAGCCCTGACAAATCATAAGATGCAGCTAGTTTTAACAATACAGACTTTACCTCATGGCTAAGGTGCCAAAGGTTTCTGTCTCTGCTGTATATGGATTTCTTTGTCACAGGAACAGGTACATTATGCTTCTTTGCATACTCAATTGCATCTTCTCTCCCTGTAATGTCCCACTCCCTCCATGGAGCCACAACATTTAGCTTGGGATTCAGAGCAAAGAATGTGAGCTCAAACCGAACCTAAATGATACAAACTTGAGTCAGAAGAAAAAAGAAATGGCACAGCTAATTCTGTGAGCATAACAACTGTAAAACATGCCTGATCATTTCCTTTCCCAGTACAACCATGTGAGACAGCATCCGCTCCAACTTCTTTGGCAACATCCACCATGGCCTATCAGCATATATGCATCAGATAATGTCTATGTTACAAAACATGTAGCTTATATAATGGTTCATGACTGTTTTTCCCTTGTTGTCAGAAGACCAAAGACTGAAAAAGGCATCAATAATGCACTAAAAGCTAACAACAGAGACATGATATAGGAGAAGAAAGTTGAAATTAAAAAACCAATCTTTACTGTGGGAGCTAAAATCTCTTTGACCATTAATTAAAGAAATGTTATTACAGTTAGTGCCGATATTTATTCCTGACATAGGAAGTGATCAACTATATCAAAGTTAGTTTCAAAAATGAAAATGTACTTTTGCGATAACAGGGCGAGCCATTGAGGTTCCAAGCAGATACTTCCTCTCATAAATTGCACCAGCACGCAAGCAAGGGAATATGTAATCCTGGACAAATTCCTCCTTCAAATCCTTCACCACCAACTGAGAGGCCCCACTAGCTTTGGCCTTCTCTTCTAAACCTTCCAATTCTTTTAAACCCTATAGAGTTCAGCAATCAATATCAAACACGCAGCACATGAATAATATAGTACATTCTATTAGTCAAAAGTACAATCTCGAAGCATCTTTTTCAACAACACAAGAATGGTCTTGATTATAAGAAGTGGGGTCTATTAATTATAACATACTTGGCCAACATCAGCAGTGAAGCAAACGACATCACAGCCATAATTCTCTCTGCAAATTAAAAGTCATCAAAGAAAGGAAATATAATAAGAATGAAATGATACTAGGATTAAGCAAGCCATAAATCATATAATAAATAGGCTTTTAACAGCAAAACCAAGGTTGAAAAAATAACCGAATAAAAATTACAATATCAATGAATTGGCAATGTTATCTACAGTTCATTATCCCAGATTACATCCCGAAGTCCTTAAAAAGTAAAACCCCCATTTTTCTATCTAATGCTTTTTCTGTAAAATTCCAGGTCTTTAGTTTAAAACTTTCCAAAGCATCTATGCAGTCTAAAAGATCTTCTGATGTCTATATCCACATTCTCTTCAACAAATCAATATATTATTTTGTAAAGATGAATCAATACTATTTAAAAAAAAAAATCTCCAGCACCCTAATTATTGTTATTCAGGATATATAAGATGGGATAGGGAAATCAAATTTCACAAGCTTGCAATGGAAGTCTAGCAATGGAAAAAAGAAAAATAGAAAACGCCATGCATACCTTAGCCACGGGACAATGACTGATGTGTCTAAGCCACCACTATAAGCTAGCACAACCTTATTTAACTTTCCACGAAGCCCGCTGCCCATGGCATTGGAAACTTCTGTCTCTGTATCCCTGCTTAAAACTGCTTTTATTACTGCAAATCAAAAGCACTTTGTAAGACTACATGAAACTTCAATCTTGAACAGCATCAAATATTGCAATCTACAATATCAGTATATCAAGTAAGAATTTCTTAAGTAACTTTGAAATATTAACTATTCATCTAATTATATCAAAATTATAACCAATGTAATCTTCTTTTCCTTTTCTTCTTTCTTCTTTCTTCCCATAATCTTTTGGCACAGTAACAAATTAGAGGTAAGAAGCCAAAACTATGAGCTCATATTACTCAGATAAGCTGATGCAGTTTTCAATATAAACTATCACAAGCTTAATTGTTAAGTTGTTATACCATGATTTTATAACTGTCAAATATTATTTCATTTGTTGGCCAAAAAATATCATTTCATCTCAAAAGCTTAGGCCACAAGACGAGGGCTATGAATGATTTTACGAACATCTTTTCCAATAACTAATTGGCTAATTTTATGAATGGGCTAATTTTACTTGAAGAAGAGTTTTAGGCAATAGCAAATCCATCGCCAAACAAGGTAATGAGTGAAAGCTTCACCATCATGAGAATGTGTTTTCCACATGGAAATGGAAATAAATAGCCAGCTACTAATGAGAAAGCAGCATTGTGTTTACTTCATTTATCACTATGAAACATCAACGCATATTGTACACTTCACCAAGATGAAAGATTAACAAAAGAACAATACTTATATGTAGAATTCATTTAAACCAAGTCAATATAGGAATCATTTACAGTTACAATGGGCGGACGAGCAATAAACCTTACCTGGAAGTTTGATGATACCAACGCTTGTTCTTGGCCGCAACTATAAATAGAAGTCCAAATAAGACCAACAATGCACGCACCAGAACATAGAGATAGGCTCAAACAAGAAGACTTGTACAAAAATTTAAGGAGTAAGCTTTCAGCCCACCTCTCTGAATGATGATGGCTTCACGTTCCATATTTGGGGAAGCAGTGGATGCTCTGTGAATAAAATTATTTGCAAACAATTAGGAAACTGCTAAGAGCAAGCCCGATAAGCTTAGATAAACCATTTCATTCAAAGATCTCAAGTTTCCACCATTTATGAATCATTAAAATTCAATGGCCCATTGAAAATGAACAGGGTTTTTCTATCACCGCTTCTCTAAATTGGCGTCATTTAAGAGCTAAACATTTGGATTCTTCCTATCCAGTGATCGCCTCGCGCGCGGTCCCCCCGCCGGGGGGGGGGGGTCGGTGGGTGGTGTGGTTACTCCACAAATGTCAAACCGAAGATGTTGCATGGGACTGAAGAAATTGAAACATGCAGCTAAAAACATACACTAAAAAACTTAACCAAATGCACCTGTTCTATGTCCGAAGGGAGCAACACTGGGGCATGAATAAGAAGAAACTGCTTTCAACTGGGCCATTGCTGCAGCTTCAAGTGTCAAGTTCCTGCCTTTTTTCTCTCACAGTATGAATATCAGCAAAACCAGGAACCTTGTACGGTTTAAGTTAAGCTTCGGTGTGAATGGGAAACAAACCCCCACTTACCTGCGTACGTCAACGAAAAAGAAGTGAAGAAGAGACTGAATAGTAGAAGTATGGGGAGGGGAAAAAGATGGAAAACACAGCCGATCCCAGACAGCGCAGCGCTAGGGAGAGCGAAACAAAAATACTGTGTGGCCCCTGAATTGCCGATCCCTCAATTTCTTCTCATTTTCCACTGTTAGATTGATCCTATGGTTGGAATGTAATATAACTAAAATAATAAATAGTGAAATGATTGGTGTTATAACTAGAAGTAGACGGTTGGATATAGATATAGATATAGATATAGATATAGCTAGAAGCCACCATAAAGAGGAGAAAAAATTCCGCAAAGCAAGTCGCTACAAACCTGTTGTTTGTGACCACGGAGAAGGTGACGAAGGGTGGTGGCTTGGATGCAAACCTGGACGAAGGGTGGGGGCTTCGATTTGCCGCCGAAGCAAGAGTCCAAAAGCCACCGAACGGGAGTGTGAGAGGGATCAACACATGGTGGAGCTTGGTGGCAGAGATGAGGCCATTCTTGTTCTGATTGTAGATGTTGAAGGTGTCTTAGAACTTCGTGGAGTCGCCGTCAACACCGTTGGAGGTAGAAATCGGCGAGGATGAAGAGTACAGATAAAGAAGCTTTACATATACAGAGAAGAGGCTTGATTCTTTTATTTAGAAAATCATAACCATTGGATTGATTTCAATCCTTACATAATAATTAAAATTAGTTTAAAAAAATCATTTGGATTGATCTCAATCCTTAAATAATAATTTCTTTTCAATAATCTTCTTACACACAAAAAATTATCATTTTATTTAGTTTAAACATTAAAAGTGTTCTTTACTTATTTTCATATTATTGAATAACTCAAAGTTTAATTGAAAAATTGTTAATAAATTTTTTAAAAATAAAATTATTATTTAAGTAACTAGGCTTGTTTGACATTTTTAGTAATATCATGTCTAAAAATATTTTTGATTAAAATAATTGAAAGAAAAATTTTTGTATTTTAATAATTGTCGTTAATTAATTAAATAAAATATTATTATTGATGATGAATTAAAATAATTATTTTAATTTATTTTATTATTTATTAATTAAAAATTATATTCTTTTTTATAATTACACAGTTAAAAGTGTTATTGATTAAAATTATTTAAATATAAACTGCTTTTATTAAAACTAATTTTAAAATAAAACATCCAAATGTAATGTAAAGTATGTTATACTAATTTAATTTTTATCATAACACAGTATAAAATTTACTTTACAAAAACTCCATTTTAACAAACTCAAAAATAAACAAATCTAGATGGCTGGAAGAAAATACCCAGCATGTTCTTTTTTAAAAAACAAAATTCAGCTTTTGTCTCAAGGAGTCTCTAACATTAAAAAATAAGGTAACTGAGGGATTGCCAATTGCGGAGATCCATATCTAATACTGTGTTGGCAGGCTGTGGCCTTTTTTTCATTTACTTGGTTTTTTATTTCTTATTGCGTTATTCCCATCAGGAATGGATGGCGAAGTTTTTTTTTTCCAAAAAAAAAAAGAATAAAAAAAGAGACAGGAAAACAAAAGATTGAAAGTGAAACTTTTTTGTCAAAAAAAAAGTGATTTTTTTTTAAATTATGCTTAAAAGCATTAAATTAAAAATATAAATATCTAAATTTAAAGTTTTTAGTAATAATATTTTACTTTATTTTATACCATTTAAAGAAAAAAATTTTAATTGATCAATATAAATATTTTTTATTTAAATTTTTAGTTATAATTATTTTATTTTACTTTATATTCGTTAATAAAATTTAAATTTTTTTAAAGTGTTCCATATGAATGATATTGTTATCATTTATTAACTTTTTATTGTTCTTATTATTTTACTTCATAAGTATTAAAGTAAAATTACCTTCATTTTGTATATCACAACTGCATAACAGGTATCATTGTTAAATATAATAAAAACTTATATTATTAAAATTAATTGAATTTAAAATAAATTATTTTTCTTTTTTATTTTTTTTATACCATTATTTTTCGTGTTTCTAATGAAAGAAAATAGAAAGAATCCAGCTTTTCGCAGTGGCTTGGCTGTGTGCCCCCACTGTGGACTGGTTGAGGTTGCCGACTGATAATAGCCGGCGGTTTCACTTTGGACCCCCCGGAATTTCAGTCCAAACAAATGAAAAGACCAAAATATTTCAATTCTTTATTATAATTAAAATCCCAACTTTTTTCTTTTTGAAGAATTAAAAATCCAACTTGAAAGGTCCATAAAGAAATTATGTTTTTTGACGACCCATAAGAAATTATGTTAAAATTAAAAGTTTTAATTTGTTATCTGACCTATTATCTGTTAATTTAAATTTTTAATCTTTAAATCTCTAAAACAATTTCAAAATTTAAAGTTTGTTTGATTGATTTTCTTTTCTTTTTTTTCACATGAAGAGTTTATACTTCATTCACTATTCCCACTCTTACTACTAAAACTAGCTAGTAATCCAGGATTATTAATTGTGCCGTTGCATGGGGCTTGAACAAAAAATTAGGTTTATTATTTAAAAAATTCTAGCAAGGGCCATTTCCAAGAAGGGCCCGCCTAGACTGGTTTGGGCATAATTGAAGATATGAAAATGAAAAGGCTGGTTGCCTTATTATAACCTCAACCTAAATGAGAGAGCATTGTGTGAAAGAGAACGAGAGGATTCTATTCTACTAGATACATCCTCTTTTTTTTCTAACAAAACCATATTCCAACCTGAACATGAATGGGTGAAAATCATGTGAAATAGAACAAATGAATCCTTTATCTTTCCTCTTCTCTCTAGCAAATTTTTTCCTAGAATTTGCTGGTACAAAATAAGCTATGAAAAAATTAGTCCACCCCATCCCATTTTCTAGGTTTAGCAGAAAATTAGCTTAAAAGCAATAAAGAGTTGATTAAAGGTCTAATAATCTGATTTTAGAAGTAAAAAGGGCAGGGGAACCCTTGGAAGAAGATCAATTTTTGTTAGTCTTATGTCTAAATGAAATACAATAAACACCACAAATTGGAAGTCCTTATCTTAAAATGATGAATCAAGCTGGAGCCTCCAGATTCGAACTCTGAACCTTAGTTTTCTTTTTGGTCATTCTTTTAGCGTCCCTTTCGAACAATCTTTGCTGCATCAAGTCTAACAGCTATAACTGCAAATGTTTATTTATTTCCATGACATGCTTTGCCATCTTTGTTGCCCACACACGCTTCTCTATACTTGTTTCCACTTTTATTTGCAAGGCCATGTCCATAGGCATCTTCACTTTCATTTGTTTAAGCTGCTTCTACCTTCAATCATACAGTTACATATATTCTGTTTTTATTGTTTACCCTGTCTTAACAGCTTTTATATGTTCAAGACAAAAGGCGTTATTTTCCATGTTGGTTATACTGCGATAAATCATGCAAAATTGAATTCCACTGTATGTGTGAGAATGGTGGTTTTTGAAGGCAGGGAAATAAAAACCAACCAGCCCATCAGACACGTGCTGGGAGCTTTCTGAGGAATGGAGAGTGGTAGTTCCCTTCGATGAGTTGATTGGCTGAGGATACTTGTCAAGAGAAGAGACAGTATACTGATTAGAAACTCTCCTATAGTTTGATGCAGAGAGCATTGCAGACAGCAAAATTATGGCCAGATTAGTTATTTTCCCTGCTATTAATAAAACCATAAATCTACTAATTCAGGTATATTCTAAGGCATCAGCTATTGAAATGCATTGGAAAAATATATAACCATACATCTCTTAATAACGACTTACACGTACTGATGTGTATAAATGCTCATGTAAAGTTCTTCCAATGAAAATATATGCTTTTTTGTGTGTGGGTGGGTGGGTGAGTATTTTTTTTTGGGAGGGGGACTTGATCTTATGAAGCAAAAATAAACTCAATGATACATATGTTAGTATATGTTATGTGTATCATAAAGCGTGGCATGTATATTGTATCAAATATGTATCTGATATAAGCATATTTACTTCTTTTGAAATACAAGTGCAATACTCTGATCTAAACAAGAGAGGGTATGCTATAAACTCCTTTTACGAAAGAAAATATGAAAGCTAGGAAAATTAGACCTAAAGATAATTGATTAGGGTTTCCAAATATAGTTAGAAGAAACATATAAATTCCAAGTTATACGACAATAACACTTATTAAAAGGAAAGTTGTCATTTACTTTTTCAACTACTGGCATATTGTTCATCGGCAAGACAGAACATCAGCCAAACAATTATTCTGTCACAAGGAATATTTTCTGCTGGTCCAAATGAATGCAGCTCCCTCTATCATAAGAGAGGACAAAACACAAATACAAATAGGCTGTACTACCTTTTTCAATATTGATCCTCCGAATAACTGTCCAGCTAATGACATCCCAAATGCAGATTGTGCTGTCTTCAGATGCAGATATTAGGCCAGCTTGAATAGAGGTCAGGGCAGTTATGGCTCCGCTGCATATTTAACAAGAATTAGACTGGCTATCATTACCTCATTAAAAGGATTGGCATAACTCATATTTACGTTGGAAACTATATATAATTAAGAATTTAGCCACTAAATGGAAGTTGCATATTTTTGTCTGTCTTGCTCACTAACATTACACTTAAAGGATAGGTTAAAAAAAACAAGGCATTCATAATGCTTAAATTAGATCCAAGTTACCTATGGAACGAATTTCTGGAAAATTACAGTTACTTGAGAAATCAATGCAAAATGATATAATATTATGAGGATTTTTTTGTTGTTTCTAAATATTTTCACTCAAATAAATATTTTCAAGCATCATACGTGTGTCCTTTCAACTCAAGCGACTGGTCTAATGGCCTCCAATGGGTAGCTCCAAAGAGGTTGTTGAGGCTGAAACCAGAACAAATGAATAAAAATGGAGTTTGCTATTGATGTAAAGTTGCAATTTTGGAATTATGGTAATAAGATGCTTTCGTAATAAAAATTATGGCTATCATCACCTGTGAGCAGTCATTTGCCGGAAAAAAAAAGGAAATTACTTTTTTGACAAAGGCACATTCGGTGATTAATTCCCCCGATTAACTATAATCCACCATTGACCCATTGTAGACTACACAGTGTCAACTAATTTTCTTTAATTTCTTGAGATAAATAACAAGACTAACGCGAATAAGGACCTGGGTTAATCTGTGAGAAAGAAATGTACAGTTTTGGCAAAATGCAATTAGAAAAACTCAACTGGAAAGGGATTTCAACTCAAGACATTATCTTATTCTAAGTCCAGATGCCAATGGCTCCACCACCTACAGATCCGTGTCTGTTAATTTGCGACGCCGCAATAAAATGGTTCCTCAAGCAAACCAATCCACTAGAAGGTGAAGCACAATTTGGTATGTGAAGAAGATCCTCTCCTTTGTTCATGTCTAAAATCTTTAGCCCTAATCCCGTGCTTTCGTCACCACACACTACCAAAGCCTCCCCTTCGATTCCCATTTCTCCAAGCAAGCAGATAGAACCTCCTTCCTATCCTTGTTTTTCAAAAGAAACCGATGAATAGCATTATTGATAGTTTGAATCGGAGAATTTGAAATCCTCAAAACGTAGAAATTTTTGCTCGTTTCAGGGGGAGAGCAGCGTTGGGAATGTGAGGCGTTGGTCTTTCTTGCAAGTGTGGCTCATGCGAGGGTGGTGCAGTGCGAATCGCTGTTGTCAGAGACATCACGACACGTAGTCAAAAGGAGGTGTAACTTACACTATCGCAGAATGAGTATTATTTTTGTGATTGAAAACAAAAAGAATGAGTATTATTATTTCTTTAATATTAACATTCTACCCCGAGTAATTTAATTAATCAGATAAAAGCACAAAAGTGTAAAATTCTCCCAAATAGTAATTTTCTCTACAAATAAGACCCTAACCCACCGGCCATCAAATCACTTGAAAAAACTATTGTTATTAAAATGAATATTACTTTTTAAGTTGGCAAAAAAAAGAATATTATTTTTAGATGCAATTTATGCTAATTTACTATTAAATTGCCACTTCTAATTAATATTATTATAAGGATTTTTTTAATGGATGTGTCATTCATATGTGCTCAAAACTCAAAACCCTTTTTTATCTAAAATGTCATATTCATGCAATGTTTATATAAAATCATCTTCAAAATATCATGCAATAAGTTAAAGAGGATGTTACTGGATCTTATTTACCCAATCAAATATAGTCTTCCCCAAGGAGCATCTCTCCTTGGAATTGAAGGGGCTGGCATAGCTACATGCATTATACCAAAAGAAATCAGAAAATTTTACATATATAAATTAGATAAACCAGGAATTTATGAGAAATTTTTACAAAAAAAAAGGAATTGATGAGAAATTATTTGAATTTTGTGCCACTAGTGTTAACTATTATATGAAGTTCTTAAGAGACTCAAAATAATTTAATGTTACTTCATCTACACTAAACATGTCACTCAATATCCAATCCATGTAAATGATACTTCTTTATTTTTCATTTTCTTTTCTGGGACGTGTTTGCTCTATGTTATATATCAAATTGCTCAAAGTATACATGAAAAATAGTCAACTGGCTAGTTTGGTCGTGAAAAGAGAAAGAACAAGAAAAAAAAAAGAGAAAAAAATAATGAGAGAGAGAAGCTAAAAAAAAGGAAAGAAGAATTCAACACAAGGAGGAAACAAAAATAGTAAAGGAATTTACCAGGAAGAAAAGAAAAGAAGAATTCAACACAAGGAGAAAACAAGAGTAGTAAAGAAATCCACCATGACTGACGAAATCATCTTTAAAGTTGCAGTAGAAAAAATCTAGATAAAAGAATCGTTCATATAGGAGGAATATATAAAAATGAAGAAAAAATGTAATGAAATGTAAGTAGGTGAGTCCTCTATACAAGAGCTATATGAATCAATGGAATATTAGCAGAGAGGTTTATGGTATTTTCTCATTTGGATTATCTTGCTCTAAATCAAGGAGGAAATAATTTTAACAAATTGATAGGAAGATTGTCTCACTAATACATATATTTGGGATTTAGGTAGCATATATGGGTATGTTTATTTAAAAGGCATACCAATAAACACCAATAACAAAAGGCATATAAAAACGGGGTTTTTCGGACACGCTATTTTTATAAGGATACCCAAAACTCAATTAAAAAACCTGCAGTGCCACTGTCCGTTCGATTTTAGGGTCTGTTTGCTATCTCTGTCCAAACTTAAGTTTAGGACCAAAATTAAGTTTGATGTTGTTTTATATGTGTTTGGTATTTTTTTTACTTTCTTATTTGAAAATGATTTCACATGTAGAATGTGGTTTCCGAAAAAGTTCAATAGGTATTTTTCCTTTTTACTTCTTTATTTTTATTTGTGTTTATTTTAAAATTAAATAAAAATGAGAAAAAATAGAAAAATTAGAAAAATAAGATTTTCATAAAATTTATTCTATCTATGGATCAGAATGTCCTTTCAAAATTTTAATTTTTATAAATCATGACCCGTAAGAAAATATTATATCAGATATATTATATTCTCAATTAAATAAATGAAGATTAAATTTTAGTTTAAGTAAATTAAATTAATTATGAGATCAAGTTTAAGCTTAATTTAAAAAAAAATTATAAATATTTTTAAAAATTAATTTTTAAATAAATTATGTAAATATAAACACGTTATTCCAAAATCAATTTTTATCGTTGTTATATTACAAAATTAATTCTATCAAAAATTTATTTTTAATCAATTGAAAAACAAACGGACAGTGCGCGGCTCCCTTCACGCCTTCACTCTGCTTCTTCTCGGACCCAAAAACAAAAAGCCTCTCCCGCCCTCTTCGATTCTATCTATTCGCGCGAAACTCCACCTCAGTCTTCCTCCAGATTTTGACCGTCGATCAACCAAGAATCCACTCTCTCTTCCTCTGGATTTCGGACTCCCTCACTCTTCTTCTTTGACGTTATGGGTCGATCAACCGGATCGTTGCCGGTCGTGTGTGGTTGTGTTATCGGAGCTCTGTTCTGGCGCGATATGCTTCGTCATTCTCTAGCCGTGGGTTACTGGAGCTTCTCGAGCGTGGGTATGTGTTTCTGGTCGTGGGTTACCAGAGCTCTATGGGTTCTATTCGTGGGTCGTGGTGGCTAGTGGGTCGTGCAAGACTCGGCCATGGGTTGGGCGGGCGTCTGGGCCACCGGAGCTCGTTCATCCGTGGGTTGGCCGTGGGTCTCTCACTTATTCATCGGCTCGTTGGCCGTGGGTCTCTCTCACTCCCACGACTCTCGCTCTCACTGTCGCAAATCTCTCTCACCCTCTCCATCCTTTGTTTACCAGATCGTTCTTCCCCCACTGAGCTTCACTCTTCCACCTTTTCTTTTTAGTTGTTCTTATCTGTCATTCTCATCGAGCTTGTGTGGTTGCAGAAAGTTCAAATCTCATCTGGTTTGGCTGCAAAAAGCTCTGTCATGCTCGAGTGGTGCTCTGGTAATTCCCTTTTCCTTCTATTAAGATTTTGATTCTCTATTGGTAGTTTATTCTGAATCGTCTTGGCTGCAGAAAGCTTCGTCATGCTTGTGTGGTGCTCTGGTAATTCCCTTTTCCTTCTATTAAAATTTTGATTCTCTGTTGGTTGTTTATTTTGAATCGTCTGATGATTATTGGCTTCCTAGTTTTATTTGCTAATTTGTTATCTGTTGCAGCTTTGATTGATGCGGCCTCTTTGCTCTATGCTGCTGCTGTCTGTGTGAAGCTTGCTTCTGACCTACAATTCTAGGGGGAGTCGTGTTAGAACATTAGCAGTCATTGTTCTAGGTTGATATTGTTAATTTGGAGATACACACTAGTCATCCATGTATCACTACGTACTTGATCCAGAAATCTGAGTGTTGTAATGGCGTAGGTGAAAAAGGTTTATAATAGGAATTTAGGTGAAAAAGATGTCTGTAAGTGGTCATACTTCCGAGTATGGAAACTATTTAATTTGATGATAGATAGTTGAGCAATACAAACTTAGATAATTGAATCTTAAAATCCACCTTTGCCTAATTCCATGGACCTTTTTGAAAGTCAGTATCCTCACGTAAAAACAATTTATTGGTTATTTATGTTGGTGCTTTTGAACTTTGTAGAAGAGCCTGTAGCTAGTTCATGTCCAGTTAGGTGCGAATCAAATTATAGGTGTCATTTGCATGTGAGGCTCTATGCTGTGAATGCAGACACCACTGAAATAGTCTTGCATTTTGATGAAGGCTATCTTCTGTTAGTTTGGATGTTATACTTGTGCCATCTAAAGTTATATAACGTGAGAAACTGATGACATGAGTTCTTGACCATAGATAAAGATCTCATTGACTCAGTATTTTCTTTATTCCTTTTATATGTAAATTGTTGTTTGGTCATTTGTTTTTTCAACCTCGGATTTCAATTCTCTAAGTGAGCATGTTTCTCTAATTCTGTTACTTTTCCTTTTGGTGGCAGAAATCCAGCAAGTACAAGGATCGATGGCAATCACACTAACTCAGTACCTTCTCTTGCTTGGAACATGTAATATAGGTTTGTAATTATTCCTTCGTTTCTTCTTCTGGATGCCTTCTCTAAGAAAAGATTTTGTTTGGATCCTGCACTCTTCTCTCCCTGGCCCTGAAAATAATTCAGGAATTTACTTGCAAGTGCTAGTACTGACAAGTAAGTGAAGATCTGGGATGTAGATGTTGGGAAGTGTGTAAGTACAGTGGAGCATCACTCAGAAGAGGCAAGAGCCTTGAACTAAGCTAAAGTAGATCTTGTTCATTCCTTTAGCTCATTTTTTATTTCCCCCTTCTTGTCTATAATCACATTTAGAACAATTAAAATGTATAAAAGTGGGTGGATTGTGGTGATCTTTGCTCTACAATTTTTAGATAAATCCTCTTTCAGCATCTGGAGTGTTCTGCAGTATTCTTCGGATTTATACAACTTAAATCTTTTTTTCTTTTTACAGCCACAACTTAAATCTGAATATGCAGTTGAAACTAACAGTTGAGACATTCTTGGGGCTTTGTTAGTCAAGTTCTACATTACTAAGGAGGGAGAAATATTTGTAATTTTCATTTTTTTTTCCTTCATGAAGTACCAAATAAATACTGTAATTTATTTTTCCATGACTGACTTAGATGACTTCTGTAAATAGATTTTCTTAATGCCTTTCAAATTCACTCTGATTTGACCATCCTGTCAGGTTCAAAATTTGCTTTGAATCATCTTGCAACACAAGTTCTTCTTAGTGGGTCTTTTGATCGCACTGTGGTCATGGGAATGTTCTAATATCTTAATTTACTTCTATTTTGTCTTATGATCATATGTCATAGTTGTATATTCATGTGTGAAGGAGGATGAATGTTTGAAAGTCAAACCCATCAATAGCAATGGCATAGAGATGTGGAGCATCCTAGAGGATCTTAAAATATGCTGGGAAGAAGGACTCAAAAGAATGAAATAAAGAAATAAAGAAAGATGCTGGTGAACTAAAATTTCTCTAAAACTTAGGAAATAGCATATTTACGTTTTAGGAATCAGCTGTTTTTCTGTTAGTCAAATGAGAGAACTGTTCCTCAATTAGTGCAAATGTGCATAGGCTTGAGGCTCCCCTATCCTTCAATATATTAGTTAATTGAGACTAATTAATGTTTTAGTTTTGTAATTACGTAAATCATGCTGGTTTTCTTTTCTTGAGTGAATATTTATTCTCTTTAAATCCTCCATTTGTGCTTTATTCGCCCAAATTTTCTAGTCATAGACGTTAGATTTTGTATGTAGTCTCATGGACATTAGATTATTTACTGCAAATGTTATATAAAATTGGATAGATTGAAACTAAAGATCTAATTTAAAAATTAATGACGTCATTTTTACACTCGATTCACAAACCTCTCTGTAAATCAAAGGCGCATGCCATGCCCAACTCCTCACATTAGAACGCCGTCTGAGTTGTTAAATTGGAATGGTGTCTCCACTGTCCCTTGGCTCACCGAAAATAGCCTTATTTTGTTGTTGCCATTGTTGAGGTTTTTCAAGCTTCAAGCTATATGGTTGTTGTCATGTGATTAATTAGTAGCGAATAAAGAAAGCTGTTCATCCTCCTC
This sequence comes from Adenanthera pavonina, assembly GCA_026686845.1. Lineage (NCBI taxonomy): Eukaryota > Viridiplantae > Streptophyta > Magnoliopsida > Fabales > Fabaceae > Adenanthera > Adenanthera pavonina. The sequence continues at coordinate 5,134,505 of JAIVEN010000033.1, read as the reverse complement.
GTCCTCAACTCTATTATCTATGTGGACGGTGGAACCATCTTCTTCATTCTTCAATCAAGTAAAATAAAGGGGGTATTTTATATATCAATATAAAAGAAACCGGGTATTGCAAGTTATTTTTTTGTCTCAAAGAACTAATCAATTAACGGAGAGTGAGTTGCACCTAAAATATGAAATTTGATGGTGCAGAAGAAGTGCGTAAGTTTTGGTGGAATTATTTTGGAAAGAATTGAATTATATGGTTGAAAATATTTCAAACCAATTTAATAATAAATTAGACTAAAGCATATGTTTTTAAAATAAACAAAAAGGTATTTGTAATTAAGACGAAATAGAACCAAGGTAGAGTATTTCACTCTAATTTTATTTAATAACAATAATCAAAATCAAATAAATTGAAGTTTACACTTTACGTATATTATTTATTCCTTTTTAAATAGTTTTTACAAAAACTCATTAACTTCATGATTCTAAATAAACAATGATATCGCAATGAAAAAAAAATTTATGGGATTTTTAAACTGAGGAAAAAAGTTCAGATTTGAGCTATGAAAACCACATGAGAAACTTTATAATCTGACACAAAAGATGTTAGACACAAGGGATATTAAGTTAATGATTTTCAATAGATAAAAAACTCAGTATCTTGGAGAATCCAATATAAATTTCTTAAAAAGATTTATAATATGTACCTATTAAGCATAAAATGTGTAAATTTGAGTCTAAATTTCTGCTAATATTTATAAATACTATAGAGCTACTAACTCTCGAGAAAATGTATTCATTATCTAACAATTAGTTTGGGTTAGTAGATTTGTTCTTTTCGGCCAATACTTTTTCTACATATTAGCAGCAGCAGCAATAGTAATAATAGTAATAGTAATAGTAGTAATAATAATAATAATCATTATCATTATCATTATCATCGTCGTCTTGCTTTAAAAGAACCAGTGATAAAAATGAACCGTAAAAGTGATCAATGCTCCTATATATATATATATAAATATTTATGCTTAGTTTTCATTTTATGGTTGTGCTATATATATATATATATATATATCTCCCAAAATGAACATGTTTAGAAAATGAGATTGTAGTTTTTTATGGTTGTGCTATAATTAGAAGTTAAATTAAGCTAATGTTCAATTTTTTTAATTAGTAAAACTTGTCATAAGTCTTTTGTCATTTAATTGAAACTTTTTACGTTTGGTTTAAATATTTAAAAGATAATAGTACTTGATAATAACTAATTTTAACACAGAATTTAACGTGATAAAAATGAATCTTGCAGTATATCATTTTTTATTTTGTAATAGATCAAGAGTATTTCTCATCCATAACAAGGACTAATTTTATGGTATTTCATGTATGTTGATTAAACATTTATATCGCGTATTTCCTATTTCAATGAGATATCTTCTATGAATAAAAATATATAATGAAGTTTTACATCGTCGTATATCTAAACACTTTTTCTTTTGGTGAAATATATCTAAACACTTTTAAATATAATTAAATGGTGGAGCTTGTGTATTACATCAAAACAGTAACTTGTCAATAGTGTGAGTTCTTATAAATTTATTTAATATATAAAAATAAATTTAAATATCGGAACGGTTCATTCGGCGTCAATCAATTAATTAAGAGGAAGCCGAGATAAAACGATTCAGATGATGACTCATGGCAATGCTATAAATTGTAAATGCCATTTTGAAATGCAGAAATTATAAGAAACTCGTGGACCTAGTAGCTCACTGAATAATGAATATTGCATAAAAAAAATATGTTGAACTCCTTTTTAAAACTATATTATTTGGGTGGCTCGGTGGGTGGGTGTGATTGGGACTGGGCATTCATTATGATCACATCCTTTATTTCTCAATAGCCCAAGAGGATTAAAAAAAAAAAAACATAGAAATAGTACGTCTTAATATGCCAAACAACAATGTATAATTCAACTCGTAAGGGTATGCTAGTTTAAATCAGAGTGGTTTTTTTTTCATGGATTGCTAAGTTGAATCGAACATCACAAAGGACTTTCCTTGAATGTTATTAATGGAAATAGTTCAACTCGTAAGCTTATTTAATATTAATTGCTCACTTTTTTCATGAATTCATCAAAAGTAAGTCCTTTGTGAACCCCATTAATCAATGTCTAATACAAAATTCTAGACCCTTTGAAATATAAAACTCATGAACATAAAATGTAAGGATGAATTGAACATCACAAAGGACTTTCCTTTATTAAGTTTACACAATTTCTAAAGAAACCACATAAAAAGCTAAAAAAAAAAAACACAATATGATAGAGATATTTATGAAGCTTTTGATAAGTAAGATTGAGAAATATATAGTTATGCTCAAATGAATTAATAGAATGATCAATGTCTTTATTTTAAGCAGTCTACTTGGAAATTGAGAAAATGATAATGACTTTTTTTTACAAAACATGGTTTCACTTAAAGGCAAATCAATAAATTTTATAAAAGTTGTGGATGATGAAAGTATGTTTTTTAAAATATCTTTTCCAGTGGTATTTAAGTGAAACTTTTCCTTCTTAATTTATCTCTAAATCAAAATATTAATATTAACATAATCAATTAATCTCATGACTATAAATTATAAATTACAAATTATAAAATTTTATAAAAGTTGTAGATGATGAAGAGTATGATTCATTTAGACCGGAGCCAAATCTTATTCGGGCGAAAATTAACTTGTAAAAGCTAAATAATTAACTTTTTTTTTTTGGAAAATTAATCTTTCAATCCCTAAACTTTACATCCATTTGTAAATTAGTCCCTAAGCTATATTTTTTTTTCAAAACACTCCTCAAAATATTGCATTGTTTCAGCGTTAGTCTCTTAGTTATGCAGTCGTTAGGCACTCAATCCTCAAAATTGCCACATGGGAAGATGGCGTGAATATTTTGCTGAGATGTCAAACTAAGCTGCTAATGTAGAGGACACCTAAAAGAGATGACTGATGATGAAATAAAGAATAAAGCCAGGCAGGAAACCAGAGCAAGAACTAAGCTAGATTTTTTTTTTGTTGCTTGATGAGAAGGGATGCAACAAGAGAAACCAGAGCCAAAAAAAAAAAGCTAACTTCCGATGGCAAATGGCGACAATAGTACATGCTTAAACTTCTTCAAGGAAAAAATCATTATGAAAATTCGGCTTTTCTTTCTTGAACATAAGCTTTTCTTTCTCTGTGCAAAATAAAATTTGGCTTTAGTTCCTTTCTGTCCAAGTCCATGGCTCCACACTAAACCAATCATAATGCAACTTTGAAAATAAAAACTCTCCTAACAAAGGGCTTTTTGGCCTTAGCCGGGGACCTGGATGTATATTGAAAATATGTGCATGTGGGTCTTTTTTTTTTTTTTTGGTTGGGGCTTGAAGCCATGTAAACGAGCAATTATATTGATAGTAGTTAAAACAAGATATGGCAACTAGTTTGCATTTGTTTTTGTGAGTCTGGCTTGGTATATTTGTATTTAGAGATCAACAAGAGACATGCAAAGGAAGGCCCACTTTGTATGGTAAGAAAACACTCACACTCTTATAAGTCTATATGAGATTAAACCTAACTCACACACAAAGAAGAGAGATTATGATGATCTCACTCCTAGTTCTTTTGTTTGCTTTCTCCAGAGCAATTATTTTTCTTGCATCTCAACAATGCTTCTCTATTATTATATTATGTTTCATACTTCTAAACTCACTCATCATTTGTCTCTTGTTAATTTCTTTCTTCATACTTCTTTCATCATCTTTCTTCATTTTTGCATATCTAGCTATTATCTATAGTTTAAAGTCTTTAACATCCTATCTCTGTTTGCCTCTGTTTTTAGGGACAAAAACAAGGGTAAGGCGATAAATTGTATATTTTAATTTATTCATTATAAACATATCTCGTATAAAGATGAAAATGATCAATAAATCTATAGATTATCATTCAATAACCCAAATTAATATTAGAATACAAGGGAAACTGGTCATAGAATATGTATGGATAAGATAGGACCATTAAGTAAGATTATTGAGTGAAATTTCCTTGTGTTAGATTCTATAAATTAGAGCACCTAGTGTGCTCTGTTTTCATGTGTTCAAGGCAAGGCATATGTGAAAATGGCAATAGAGATCAAGTTAAGGACATTCTTTATGTTAGCCAGTGTTTGTATTAAAGATCTCTGTTTATAGTTTGAGAGAAGAACTATGTGTCTGCACATGATGATCCCTAAATTTTTGCAATGAAGTTGGAGAAGAAGCCCCTAAGATGGATAGCCCAAGAGTCTCTCTCTCTCTCACACACACACACTTACACATAATCGAATAACATTATTAGCAGGTATGCAAACTTTTTGCGTGACTTTATTCCTTCATCATTAGTTCTCTCTCTCTCTCTCAAACCACCATTGTAGCTTTTTGTGTGGCTTTATTTTTTCTTTTATCATCAGCCATCTCTTTCGAGTGCCATCCACGTCAGCATCTCAGTTTGATATCTTAGCAAAATGTTCACGTCGTCTTCTTATCTGGCAGTCGTGAGGATTGAGTTGCTAACATTTGCATAATTAAGGGACTAACGCTGAAACGGTGCAATACTTTGGGGAGGGCTTTGAAAAAAAATATAGTTTAGGGATTGATTTATAAATGGGTGTAAAGTTTAGGGACTGAAAGATTAATTTTCCCTTTTTTTTAGCCAAGTAGCTGAACAATTAACTTAATGCAAAACAATTTAACCTAACAAAAAGAAATCAGTCATCATCACACTCCGTTTTCAATCTCACTTTCACTGAACTAAAGAGGAGCTTCCCAATCTTCTCTTTTCGTTAATACCAATCCTCCACATTCCAATCCCTTCTCATCTTGGCTTATGAGGTATCTTCTTCTTCTTCCTTCTCTTTCCTTCCTTCTAGCCTTAGCTTTTGTTTCCGCTAATTTTCTTCATTTTCGCTTATTCCACTTACAAATTTGCATTTGTAGGCATGGCCATTGTCAACAATTCAACCCCATTTGCTAACTTATCTTCATTTTTCATCTACCATGCCCCGAAAGAAAAGCCCTGGCTGGAAGATCCTATGGCTTTGGACCATCGAAACCGCCACTACAACCCCCTATTTCACCTGCCTTTCGATTTTCTCTCTCTATTTTTGGGTAATCTCCGTTTGATTTGAAAATTTATTAGGCGCATTTTTATGGCAGTTTTGGTTACTAGTGTGGTGAGGATGAGATTGAGAGATCTGGAGAACACCATGAACACATAACATCAACAACCGGAGAACCAAGATGCTTTGGTCAATTCAGTCATAGTGGACACGTTCCCTCCTTCTGAAGATTCAAACCCAAATGATAAAGTGTAGGTGGGGCTCCAATCAAACTTTGCTTCCTCTTGTGTTGATTTTATGTTTGGAAGATGGGATTTTCTGTTGGGAAGAAGGTATGCTAGGTGGTTGATGAATTTTAATTTTAATGCCGATGCTTTTAGAATGTTATTGGGTCTTGACACCTTTTTTTCCCCTTTGGTCCGGCTTAGCCAACATCGAACTATCCCTACATCGTATAGAAGTCAATGACTTTTTTTTTTGCCAATGAATTCTAAGGACTTGGCCTTTTTTTTTGTCCTTAAAAAATTCTATAGTACAACCATATAAAAACAAAATCCAAAAACAAAACAACAACCTGTACTAATCAGTTTCCAGTAACTTAGGTACTTTACTATCTAAATCTAACAAGCCTAGGTACTGTACTAATCAGTGTTCTTTTAAGCTAGGTACTTTACTATCTATATCTGGCAACCCCAATTTACACGTGGGCTTTCCTATAATTATGATAATAAAAAATATTTCATTTCCTTTTAAAATATAAGTTATATTTTAGATAAATATTTTAATTTAAAATATAAGTCATTTTTAAAGATGTTTTTTGTATTAATTTTTTTTTTCATTTGTGTCCTTGGTATACAATTAAAAGAAAAGAGAAAAATGATTAATAATTCACATGAATATATATTAGAATTTAATATGATTGATCATGGCAATATTGAAAAGTATTGAAATTTTTAGCAAATTAAATAATCAAACTAAATTTTAATTTCTTTTCTTAATATATATGAAATAGTTAAAATTGACCTATATTTAAGATCAGAGATGATATTTTTTTTAGCATTAAAAGTATAGACTAATTTTTTCAAAGTGCAGAGATTATTGAAATAAGTTTTATCTCTTATTTTTTATACACATAACTAGAAATCAAATTAATTAAAGAATTCAACTATATTATCAATTATGCTAAGACTTTGTTATTAGAAGAGCAATATTTTAGTCTAACAGAAGTACGATATGGGCAATGACGTTATCTCTATAAATCATATTAACCAGCTCCATATTGTCCGTGGCCACCACCGGATAGGACCAAGCTTTTTTCACGACCTAATATAGCTTTGTGAATGTGGGATCATTATTTTTGGAGGAAAAGAATTTTTGAAGATTGGGTCTTCGCTGGTTTGAAAATTTAGTTCGACTTATATTTGTTTGTGTAGGCCCAAGTTTTGGCTCGAGTATAGAGGATAAAACCGGCCCAGGCCCAAACTTTTAAGAAGATTCTCTTAAACTACACTCTCCCTACCAAATTAAAATAAGTTTTAAAAAAAAATTATACAGACTAAAAAATATGGTTAAAGTCAATTAAAAGCATTAATTTTGTTAAAAAATAAATTTCTACCCGAAAATATTTTTCATTAATTTTATTAACTTTTCCTTTAAAAAGATTAATTGTAAAATAAATTTATAAAAATTATTTTTTAAAAAAAATCATAAGTAATCCACTAAATTTTATAAAATATTTTATATTATAGGACAAGAAAAAATGTGTAAAATTTCTTACAATATGAGATGGAGGGAGTTACTGTAGGGAGTATTACGTACATTTGAGAATCCATCTTATCTCCTTTTTATTTGTTGACTAACACTTAATAAAAAATCATCTTATGAGCAAATACTTTTGTGTAGACTTTTTTTTTTTCATGTTGAAAAGCTCTAACGTCAAATAGAGATAGACATGATGCAGAATTTTTTTTTTATCAATACATAATGAATATGATTCAATAAAACTCGTCTGTGTAAACTTTATACTTGTTAAACTTAAACATAAATCACCCAAAAATTAAAAAAAAAAAATTTAAACGTAAAGACGTTAAACAAGGAATAATCTCAAATGGAACATCACATCTCATTGATCATAACTACTTGTCCGAATCTGTTCATTTGTACACTTTTAGGACTTATTACTATTCAATAATAATAATTTATTACCATATTTCATTCATTAAAAAAAAGATATTTTCATCTACCGTTTGTTTCCATATCATTCTTCTCAATTTTAATAAGTCACCAACATCAACAAGAATAGATACATTTAGCTGATAATTGGCTCCTTAAATATATTGTTGAGAATTTAATTCCTTGCATGTTAGTAAAAAATATCTTATTATGAGAGGTAAAATTCACTTTGATAATATCTTGAAAGAAATTAGTCTTTTATTGACAATTTGGGAATATTCTTAATGCACAAATATATATATATATATATTTATATTCATTGATCAATTGGACATGCACACACAAAAAAACAAAATCATTGATCAATTGGACCTCCTTCATATTGAGTTATTCAAACCTTATTGCAAGTGAGGTTGTAAATTTCAACTTTGTTAATAAAAAAATTATATTGAGAAAACTATTCCTATTTTTAATATAATTAGCTAATTAGATCAAATTTAAACATTATAGGGCTCAAATAGGGGTAGCTTTCCTAATGTGATTTTTTCTATTCATAATATTTAAATTTGAAGTCATACTTAAGGAGCATTAAGTCTTTTATCACTTAACCAATGGACAGAAAAAATAATTCCATTTGAATAATAACATTTGAATCTGGACTAGCCAACTATGCTAAATACCAAATAGTTATACCAAAACCATTGCTGCAAGTGAAAAGGTTTTAGGACCCATCCATACATAATTTTTTTTTTGGGCGAAATCCTTACATACGTAGTTAAATACTGTGTACAGTGAATTAGCTTAAAAATGTTGGTTAAAAAAACTTATAAATGGTTTTTAATCTTATGTTTATAAAGATGTTTACTAAAAATTTATTGACCAGGATCAGGAGCAAGAAATTAAGTCAAAATAACAAGTAGGGAACTTACACATAAGATCAAAAACAGACAGATCAAGAAAACAAATCATATAAAAAAGAAAAGGAAAACAGATATAATCCCAGTAGAGAAAGGGGAAAACCAGATATGACGACGTGGCATTGGAATTTTTATTAATTTAAAATATTTATAATAAATATACAGAAATTAAAGGCTTGTTTTATTCATATTTTTAGAACAATTTTTTTATTTTTGAAAATAGAAAAAAAATTATTTGATAAAATTGTTTTTTATAAAATGTTTTAAAAAATAAAAATAAAATAATAAAAATCTCAGAATATTTTTAAGGTGCTCTGAATTTTTTAGTTCTGGAAAATATAAGAAAAGATAAAAAACACTCACCTTATTAATGACATAGTTATAAATATTAAATAATACATTTAACGCTTACTAGTTATAATTTTAAAAATAATTATTCAAATAGATTTTTTCTATTTTTTTATTTTCACAACTTGTTCTAAAAACAATTTTACAAAAATATTTGGAGAACATAAAAATAGGAAATATAGTCAAACAAGCCCTAACTCTCTCTCTCTCTTGTAGAAACTCTTATTTTTCTTCAGAATTTGTGGGTTTTCCACAAATTTTGTAACCTTCTTAATATTGGTGCATATGCTTACTTACAAAGGTTTCTTTAGTTTAAAAAATAATTCCCTCGATTCAAAATATAAGTTTTATTTCAAAAGTTTATTTTGATTCAAACTATAAGTTTCATTTGGTAATTTTTAAGGTATTAAATATTCTTTTTTTATTTTGTTTTTATCTGCAGTTAAATATAAGAGAGATAATAAATATTAATGTAATGCATTAAATAGAGGTACTATTGGAAAATAATATATTTTTTTGACAAATTTAATGAGTGAAATTATCTTTCTTAATTCTTGTGTAATTAGTCAAATATGACTTATATTTTGGATCGAAGGGGTAGTAGATAACAAGAGAAAATCAATGGGAATCACTTTTTCTTCTATGTCTCATTCTTAAATTTCTCCACATTTATTACAAATTATCTAAACAGTGTGTTTATGTGGTACAATTTAAAATAAATCATGTTAATATAAATGTGTATATTCGTAACAAATAACATTTAATATGGTAATGTATATTTATAATTAACATAATATTTTTTTATTTTTAGTACAAATTAAAATGGTTTACATAAACATTTATATTGTCCCTTTTTTTGGTAGCGTATATTGATTTTTTTTTTAGCCCCCAGCCGACAGTAGACTGGAAGACTAAAGTAGGTTTTACCTCTTCTAACAAGACTTCTTCATATACATGGTTAAAAAATAAACCAAAGATAACATGCTTGATGGACTTAGTATAGCTATTTATCAACTTTATTAAAACTTTATTGATATATATTGCTTTAATTTGGTGTTGTTTGATTTGAGCTGCGCTTCAAAATGGATACATGCAGCTGGGATTAGCCGGATCTCTATTGATTCAAGTTGGATTTGATTGAAGGAAACAAGATATTTTAAGATCCCGTAGGCGAAAAGATATATTAAGATCACGTAAGAAAAATATTCCCCAAATCCCAAGTTTTTTCAAGATTTTTTGTCGATTCAACTTTTGAAATTTTTGTTGGGCTAACATTGAATAAAATTTAGTTAATTATATTTAAAAATTTAGCTTAATCTACCTAAAAAATTAGTTCAATTTACATGAAAATATAGTTAATTCCATTTGTAAATTTAGTTCATTTCATTTAAAAAATTAGTTTAATTCATTTGGAAAATTATTTCATTTCACTTGAAAATATAATTTTATTAACTTAAAAATTTACTTCAATGCACTTAGAAAATTAATTTAGTCTACTTAAAAATTAATTCATTCCACTTGAAATTTTAGTTTAATCTACTTAAAAAATTAGTTTAGTCTATTTAAAAATTTAATGCATTATATTTAAAAAATTATAAGGGTAATTTTATCCCATCATTCTTTTTTTTTTCTCTCAACCAAGACTCAGGTCCTTTCAGGGATTAAAAAATTGGAGGTCTTTCTTATGAAATATTTTTTCAGGGTCCTAATATGTCTTTTATCCTTGATTGAATATTACAAGGATTACAAAAATAAAAAATAGGCCTACAAATATTTTCTTTTATAATTCCTTGTAAAAATCACTTTTTATTGAAAAAATTAAGTTTATTACATAGATCTTTTTTTTTAACATTATTATAAAAATCTTTATAAGTTTTTTAAAATTCTAATTCCAAGGTGACTATAGCCGAACTTTGAATACATTTTCAGCTTAGCCGATTTCAATTGGCTTGCTATGGCCCAATAATAACACGAAACAAACATTTATGGCAAATTCAAATATAAAAGAGTCTTTGTACCGAAAAAATTTAAAAAATAATACAAGAGTTAATAATAGGAAGGGAAAATTACAGATATACCAATGAGAAAAATTATTTCCTAAAATATATCATGAATTTGCATAATTCTTAATAAATACTAATGCATCAAATTGGAATTAAGATTTCATGTGCAATGACCAAACAATAGTGGTGGATGACATTGTATCAACAAGGATCTATAGACCACCAGTGTAACTTATAAATAGTCCAACTAACACTTGCAAATATACGGTAGTGAAGATTTTTCTAGTTAGAGTTAACTCCCTTTTCTCCCTCTCTCCTCCCTTTGATGAGATGACTTTCCTGATAATGAGGATTCTTTTGACCAAGGTTACTAGCAGTGGTGAGATTCTCAATGACTTTCTAATGGTGACATCAAATTTACATAATATTTATTTGTAAATATATAATTGTCACATGTAAATGACATTGTATCAATAAGGATCTTTAGATCACAGATGTAACTTGTAAATAGCTCAAATAACACTTGCAAAATACATGATTTTCATTGCAAATCCTTCTCAGTCATGACAATTCATACATTAGTTGACAATCAAAGGAGACAATCAAGACATAAATACCAAATCTCAAAACTACTTACAAATAATCTAACATCACTTGTAAATATATGATATTTATTTGTAAATACCTGATTATTGCATGTAAATAATATTGTATTAGTTATGATCTATGAAGCACACATGCAACTAAAAAATATCCTAATAACACTTATAAATACATAACTTTAACTTAGAAATACATAATGATCACATGTAAATGGCAAGATATCAATTATATACTAAATGGACCATACCTCCAACTTGTAAATGACCCAGTAGAACATTAAAAATAATCATTTTCTCTTGTAAATATACAGATATTACATGTAAATAACTTGGTATCAATTATGGTAATGAACAAACTCCTATTATTTGTAAATAATCTTGGGAAACATGCAAATACACAATTTTCTCTTACAAGTACGCAATTATCACATGTAAATGCACCTAAATTATGAGAAAATTGAAATTAATACATCTATCCATACATATAAATCAAGAATATATATATATATATAGCGGTATTGTAAACACCGTATTTTGTCCGGGTAATTTTTTTAAATATATAAATATAATAAAAAATAAAAATAAGAAAATATAGTAAAAAATAATAATAGATGGATAAATAAATAATAGACAACATAAAGAAGTGAGAGAAGAAAAAGAGAAAGAAACAAAAAATAGATAACAAATAAATGAACCAAAGCTGAAAAAATATATAAAAAATATATATATATATATATATAAATAAAATAAATAAATAAACAAAAATACTAAAACATTAAAATTAATTAAAAAATTAAAAAAAAAATAAAAATAAAAATAAAATAAAATAAATAAAATAAAATAAAATTATTTTGGGCCGAATCTCGGCCCAAAATCTGAAGTATAGAATTAAAAAAAAAAAGTTTGGGCTAAAAAAAAAAAAGAGAGAAAAAGGATTTTAACCTTGGGCTGAAATAATTTCAGCCCAAGGTGGACTTGAGCCCCAAATGGGCTCAGGTCCAGCTCACCCTGAGCCCTAATAGAGGGCTCAGGCATGGGCACATGGGGGGAGCCCTAAGGAGGGGCTCAGGAAGGCAGACTGGAAAAAGAGGAGGGAGGTGCGAGGAAGGAAAAAAGGAAAGGGAGAGCAGAGCACGAGGGAGAAAGAAGAGAAGGGGAGCTGGCCGCGAGGAAGGAAAAAAAGAAGAGAGAAGAAGGAGGGGGGACCGCGGGGGAAGGCAGCCGCGAGCTTGAGGCCGAGAGGGCTGGGAGCCACCGAGAGGAAAGAGAGGAGGAGAGGGAGCTTGGCCGGAGAAAAAGCAGAGGGGGCGGTGGTGAAAAGGAAAAGAAAAATGAGACCGAGAGAGAGCTGCGAGTGATAAACCGGTGGGGACCCTCGAGGCTCGGCCGAAGGAGATCTGGAGGCTGAACCAGAGGGGGCCCTCAAGGCTCGGCCGAACACGAAGAGGAGACCGAGGACCGAGGGAGGCCGAGAGGAGAAAAACAGAGAGGGGAAGAGAAGAGAGAGTGAACACAGAGGGAGCTTGCAGAGCCGGCCGTGAGCTCGGGACAGAGGGAACCGCGAAGCTGCAGAGAGGGTAGAGGCAGCCCTTAGAGCTCAGGGGGGACCACGGGCGTAGGAACACGAGAGTCAGAGAGAATGCGAGGGAAGGCGAATGGCAGAGAGGACAGCAAAATCCCTCCACTACCCCGTACACAGTACTGCAGGGTAGTGGAAGTGAGGGCAAATTGCATGCCGCGACAGAGGAGCACGAAATGGGTGAGGAAGAGCATCCAGTGACGCACGGCACCTGAAATGGTACTAAAGCAGGCACGCGTTTGGCCTTGGGTGGAAGTCACTCGCGGGAACGCTATAAGAGTTGAGGGAAAGCATTTGCAAGTGGGGGGCCTTTTTCTTTTGATGGGAGATTCTGTGGTCCGAGGGTGGTGAGTCTGAGAAACAGAGGGGGGGATTTTTTTTTGGCATTGAAAATTTCAGGAGGGACTGTGAGAGGAAACCGAGAGGAAAACGCCAAGAGAAATTCTGAAAGACTGAGACAGGGAAGCCGGGGAGCAGAGGATTGGAAGACTAAGGGGTGGCTCTGAATAAAGATAAAGACAAAGAGAAGGAAGGCAACGGCATACAGTCATTATCCACGATTTAAGGTCTTCAATTGGTAATCATCGTGTGAAATTTTAAGTTTATGTAACTGGTTAGAACAAATTTAGGAATAAAATTGCTGGTTGATTGAAGTATGCGTTTGATATTCTGAGTCACTGCCCAGGGACTGAAACTGGGTATCATAACGTAGTTTGTACAGTTAGTTCGTCATGCATACTATGAATGGATTTGGTTCACCTCTCAGTTGAGTCTTCTTCAAAGTATTTTGGTTTTCTTTGAGAATAATGCCTTTTTCTTTTTTCTCATTCCTGGGCATCAGAATTGGTTGTGTATGCACCTTATTACTGAGTTATCCTCTTTCCCTATAAGGAAAAGGATGTCTGAGTTCATAGTTTAAAGGGGGTTTCTGGGTTTGTTGCATGAAAATGGTGACATATTTTAGACCAGCGGGATACTCCTGAATGGCACTCGATGACACATTTGGGAAGGAAATAGATTAATTTTGATTTGGATGCTGTTTGGTTTAGAAACTTAGCTTAAGATCCTTATACCTCCACTTGTGACCTTGGTTGCTTTTCCCTTTCCTGATTTGTGTTCTTGTATGGTTCTCCATTGAAAACTGGATCTGGGAGACCGAAACCAGACTCATATGCTTTGTTTGTTGTCTGCAATACCCTCTATATTGTAATTACTTGGCCTTGTAGGCACTCTTTTGGGTAAAAGATATACTTAAGGGGCATACATACGATTAGTTGATTTGAATATGAATGCTCTAGAGGCTATTTGTGCCTTATGCCGTCAATTTTAATCCCATATGTGCTAATGTCTACATCTGTGTTAAGGTTCATGCATGCATGCTAGTTGAAGAATAAATGTTGGTTTGATGGTAATATGACCAAGGGGAATTAAATGTTGGTTCTGGCTTAATAAAATTGGAGTATGGCTTCTGTTCATTAAGGTAACTTGCCCAAAGTTAGCCATTATTTCCATACCTATTGGATATTTGAATTGATGATTAACATGGTTTGAGTCGATGATTCGCATCTTAGAACCTTTTTAGTGTTAATGGGTGGTCAGTGTAATTTTTCATTTTAAACTAATTTCCTTTTTAAGTCTTTATGTATGCATAGAGTGTTTATCAATGTTATCATGAGTGAGGAATCACCATGGTACTTAGAGTAAGCATGTAAACACGAATCAGCAAATTATGAGTGACCAAATCACCATATATGCTGTTTAGTTTGAAAGTTGGTTTTTGAAAAAAAAAAAAATGAAAACATAGGTAGGAGTTTTACTTTAATCTTTGTTAAAAATATACATATAATACTTTTCTGAATAAAGAAAATATAATATAAAAAGGGAAAAATGAATAAATAAAGAGATTCTTAATTGTTTTATTGTCTATTTTTTTACAACATTACATGAGGAAATGTAAACAAATAATAAAATACAAATATTTTTGACAAATATATATATATATATGTATGTGACAATTTTCTCCTTATCTCTTTGAGTATTTTATAGAATAATAATAAAAGGAGGTGTTCTAAATGCATTTTCTTTTAAATGAGTACACAAATATAAATAATAAATAATAGTAAATACATAATAAAATTTAGATGATATATATTAAAGTCTAAGTCTTAATTTCTTTTTATCATTTTTCTTTTTATAAAATAACCTTAATCATATTTATTTTTATATATAAAATGATTTCTTTTTCTTTCAATTTTATCTTTTAAGTCTTTTTTTTTTTTTTGCCTTCCCCACGAGTGATCAAATCACCATATGTGCTGTTTAATTTTCATTTAAAATTTTTCTTCTGGTATTTTCTACTCCGAGTGGTAACACCGTGAGTATGTGAACGTAAACCAGTAACTTGTGAGTAATAAAGTTACCACATATGCTGATTATTATTTTTCAAAACATACGGGATGATCGTATTTTAAAACCTCTTTTTTTTAATAAATAAATAAATAGGTGTTAAAACGATTTTCATAATAAAAATAAAATAAAAATCATATGTATAAATAAAAAAAAATAAAAAAAATAAAAAAAAAATTATTTTCTTTCGAACTTTTATGCCTTTTTGTCTCGAGTAACACTACCGTGGACACCTAGGTATCAATGGGTAAATGTGAGTGATAAAGTCACCGCATAAGCCAATTGGTTTTATTTTGTGAAAATAAAATTGTTTTCAAATATTTCTTTTTTTCAAATAAAAAAAAATATATTCAAAAATCACAAATAATTTTAATCTTTTTTTTAATTTGAGGAAAAATATATTTTCTCTTTTAGAAATTGATTAAACAAAAAATATATGATAAAAAATGAAAAGAGCAAATGATGGAAATTAATCTGTCTTTTACAAATTAAAACATACCAACCGATTTTGAAAATTGTTTTCTTTGTGGAAAGACAAATTATTTTCTATGAACTTCTCTTTTCAAAGAATATAAATAAAAAATACCAACCTAGTGACACGCATTTTTAGTCCGAACTACGTCGACTTTGATCCCTATCACAGGGTACGTAGGCCCCAGACTCTCATTCTGGGTCAAGTCCACTTTTGTAAATAAATAATATTTTCCTTAATTTATTTTTCCTAACTTTTCATATTTTCATTTTACATTTTCCTTATTTTTATATTTATTTATTTTTGCATGTGAATGGTAAAAGGGCAACCAAACTAAATTTGTAAAAAGCCATAAAAATTGCATGATCAACTTAAGGTAACCGTTCTTTGGAACGGGTGTTGTAGGGGTGCCTAACACCTTCCCCACTCACAATCGTACTCCCGAACCCAACTTTGATTCGCAGACTAGTCCTTGTCCCTTTTTGTTTTTTTTTTTATTCCGGTTTTCCAAAATTTCCCTTAAAATTTTGGTGGCGACTTCCTCTCGAAATCGGCCTTCCGCCAGGCGGGTCGGTTTCTCTCTTTTTTCTATTTCCCGCGCCATCCGCGTCGCATTTTCGGGTGTGACAGGTATATGTGGAGTGTTTCACATATATAAAAGGCATCCTTTGGTTCAGCATGTAGTAATGTTTGATCACATGATGCATGGTTTCAGGAACATGCTCAAGTCCAGGAACATGCTTAGGAACCAAATTAAGGTACAATTCATCTTTTTCAATTGTTGAAAAGAAGCAATACTTCAAAGAAACAACATTTGGGTGGTCAAAAAGACACATTATTTGCAGCTCCCAGTTTTTATACCTCTTGTTTTGAAGAACCTTATTGATAGTCATAGTTTCACGAGTCTCCAAGCATTTTGCCTTGAAATTGACAATTATACACAAAAGTACATAACTAAAAGCTGTGAGTATTAAGGCTGTGTTTGGTACCACTTTTGAAATTAAGGTTTATGCTAAAAATGGAGTTTGACGTATTTTATATATGTTTGACATCACTTTTAATTCTTGGTTAGAGAATCATTTTGGACCCAAAATCATGTTTTACTGGAAGCAGATCATTCCCTACTTCTTCATTCTACTTCTTCATTTTCATCTACATTTATTTCAAAGTCAGATAAAAATAGACCAATAAAAATTAGAAAAATTGGAAAAATTAAAAAAAATAAAATTTCCATAAAATTTCCCATATCTAATAACTAAAATGTCCCTTCAAAATTTTATTCTTCATGGATTATAACCTATAAAAAAATATTACATTAGATATATTATATTCTCAACTAAATAAATGCAGATTAAATTTTAGTCTAAGTAAATTAAATTAATCATAGGATAGAGTTTAAACTCAATTAGAGAAAAATTATGAGTTTTATCAAAACCAATTTTTAAATAAATTATTTAAACATAAACACGTTAATCC
This sequence comes from Adenanthera pavonina, assembly GCA_026686845.1. Taxonomy (NCBI): domain Eukaryota; kingdom Viridiplantae; phylum Streptophyta; class Magnoliopsida; order Fabales; family Fabaceae; genus Adenanthera; species Adenanthera pavonina. Next base: position 5,117,420 of record JAIVEN010000033.1, on the reverse strand, counting down.
AAAACCAATTTTTATTATAACTACGTTACAAAACCAATTCCATCAAAACTCATTTTTAACCAACTAAAAACTAAACGGACCCTACAAAGGCAAATGTAACACAAGTCAACTTGTGAATAAGAAGGAAAATGTGGTAGAGTTATTAAAAAAAATCAAATGAGTTCACAGGGAAATAAAGAGGCAACGATGAAGGATCAACGGAGCTTATCGGTGGATGAGACACATTTCAGGTCATGGATACTTGTGAAGAAGAAATAAAATTTGTTTTTCATTGATTCATGGATTCGCAGCAAAAATTGAAACCCAGAAAAATTAAATAAAAACCTAGAAAAGAAAATGAAAAACCAAAAAAATATAAAGTGAAAATCAAAACCCCTCCTCGGTCATCGATTGAAGATTTGTGATAGACGTCAACATTGATCGAAGGTTGGAGATTGTTAGTAATTTATTTTTGCAATATTCAAACACACCTATTAAACAACCATGCTTGGTTTGGTTGAAGATTTCATTCTCTTAAAATTCATCCAGTGGTGAAAATCAATTTTGCTAGCTCTGTATATCATGCATGTTAATCTGAATCATCTTACACTTAATATCAACACAACGTTGTTGACTTGAATTTTATATTTATATCTCTATAGGTATCATATTAAAATAAAAAAAATTAATAATGGCCATCTTCATCAGTGGTTTATTGCTGGCAACCAAAGTTGCTGGCAACCAAAGTTGCTGGCCTAGCTCCACATGTCTAGTTGTGCCGTGGCGTGACATTTAAGTAGCGGGACCATTTAAAAATGTTCAAAGGCGCTTGAATCAATACATTCGTCTTAGACTGTTTTTGGACTTCTTTGACGGTTTCAAAGGTATGTTTGCAAACTAAGGTTAGAAGAAAAATGTTGTTTGGCATATTTTTAAACCTTATTTTTTAAACTTAATTACTTTTGCCTCTAAATTATGGTTTGGTGAACCAACAGGAGAAAACTTTTGTATCTGTAAATTTACTTTTATCTTACAATGAATTTGTCAAACTTATTTATGTAATAAAAAAATATAAACATAAATCAAGTCACACAACAAACTCATTTTTATTTAAACTTTATTTTTTAAATTTCATGTTGTTCTAACTTAAGTATGCAAAATTTAAATAGTGAGCTCAAATAGATATTAAATAAAACTTTGAGATAATGCTATGAATCTCACACATTAGTAAATTATTTTCTCCGGGCTCATTTAAAGGGGAAAAAAAATACTCTCTCCAGTCTACATTATAAGACATTTTGTATCAATTAGATGCATATTAAGTAAATCATTTTTTTAACTAAAATCAATGTAAAAAATACCTATATTTCCTATTTTATCCATATTAAATACCTCATTCTATTGTTATTGTAAGATTATAAATGAAAACTGAAGAAGCATTAAAAACATGGGTAAAATGGGAAGAAAAATATCCAAGACTCTATATTTTGGATAAAAAATATCATACAAAATGTCGTATAATATAGATTAGAGGAAGTATTTCATGAATATTAAAGAATGAAGTTGAAGTTAATTAATGATAGTTAATTTGTCTCACATTTTCAATTTCTTTTAAAATTATCCCTACTTAATTAATTTTTTTTTCAATTCCTTTTAATGATGCACCTCGACTCTCAACAGAATTAATAGAGGATAATTTTGGTAAAAAAAAATTAATATAATATTAATTTTTTTTTTCTTTACAAATAGCACCATGGAAAAATTTTTTTCTCATAGGATCAAATTGAATATTAATTTTGCTTGAAATGAATAAATAAATGAAAATATATGCCGTTAATGAATTGGTGAGAGCAATAAATTTTAGGGCCCGTTTGGTTCTCCGTTTTGTAAAATTAAGTTAAGATAAATGAAGTTTATAAAAATGAAGTTTAGGTAAAGTAAGTTTATTGGAAGTTGTTATGTTTGAATATTCTTTTTGTAAAAGTAAGTTTGATAAAAAATCTGTTTGGATGATAGGGGTTAAAAGTACTTTTAGATGTATAATATAGAGTAAATTTGTTTCTCCTTTTTCAAAACCCACGTTTTGTTAAAGGAAAAGTAACTTTTCCTCTTATTTTCCAAAATCACAGTTTAACCCATTTTTCATTTTTCAAAAAGTCAGTTTGTATTTTATCTGTGTTTGACCAAACACATCTTTTAAAAAATCTGATTAAAAATCATGATAATGTTTACAAAATAATGAACCACATGCACTTAGGGCCCGTTTGGTTCTTCGTTTTGTAAAAGTAAGTTAAGATAAATGAAGTTTGTAAAAATGAAGTTTAGATAAAGTAAGTTTATTGGAAGTTATTATGTTTGGATATTCTTTTTGTAAAAATAAGTTTTGACAAAAAATTTGTTTGGATGATAGGGGTTAAAAGTACTTTTAGATGTATAATATAGAGTAAATTTGTTTCTCCTTTTTCAAAACCCACGTTTTGTTAACCGAAAAGTAACTTTTCTCCTCCTTTTCCAAAACCACAGTTTAACCCACTTTTCATTTTTCAAAAAGTCAGTTTGTGTTTCACATGTGTTTGGCCAAATACATCTTTTACAAAACCATGATTAAAAACCATAGTTACATTTTACAAAAGATGAACCAAACAGGCACTTAGTCGTTGGGAGTTGACGATTGCATGGATCAAAATTGAAGGGATATGAATGATATACAGTTGAAGGTATGCATCGGCGGCCAAATCCCGCTGTGTTAGACCCCACTGCCCACGCGTCCTTATCCATCAATCTCTTATCAATTCTTCACAATATTTCTCCCAGTCCATGTTTCTTAATTGCACTCTTTATTTTAAATTATACAAAGTCACTTTTTTTTTTCTAAGGATCAACATATTCAAAATATAAATTACTTAATAAAATTGATATAGAATTTATTTTTTTATTTTTTGCACTATGGGAAATAATAAAAAAAGTTACTATAATAAATAGAAATTAAGAAAACACCTACACTTTAAAATGATTAATTTTTGACTATTAATTGAAGAATATTCTTGATGTACATCCAAAAAAACAGAATTAATATTTAATGATGGTGATTTTAAAAAAATTATGGTAATTTTTTTAAAATTTCAAAGATTCCAACTAATTTTAATCAACCAGTTTAAATTAAGCAAGTTAAAAGTAACTTATAATTTGAAATAGAGTGTATCAAAATGATCATCTACACCCTCCTCTCCCTTGCTTCACATTGGACTTCAATTTGATGTTCATTAATATTATCCATAAATATGAGCACCCATTAACCAACAAATACATCTCGTCATACATCAACTTGATAAACTAAAATCCTTGGACCAAAAATTGTTCTTTCTTAGGAGCAAAATTTTGTGCTTTTACAGAGTAAACTATAAATTTTTCCAATTTTTCGCATTATTATTTTTAGGATCTTCTTTATCATATAGAATTTAAGAATAAATTGCTAGACTTTTTAGAAATATCTATATAATTGAGATTGTTGTAACTTCACAGTAGAACATTACACAAACCTTGTCCTATGAAAGAAAACTCCAACAACATCTTCAAAAAGGAGTCGCAAACGCTCATTAGGAGAATAAGATAGCACAATAGTGCCTAGTTAGGAATTCTGTTCATAAGCAGCCAATTTGTCAGCAACTTTGTTTCCCTCAATACAGATACGAGAAACTTTTATGTGTCAAGGAAGTTGTATAAAAAAACGAATTCTCTGCAATAGGTTGGACATGGGGTGATGTTTAGAGCATCCCTTTGTAATCAATCTCCAAGCAATCTCATCAGAATCTGTCTCAAAACATATTTATATCGATCCCAAGCTCCAAGCAACTTCAATCCCTATTAAGATGTCCCACAATTTGTCTCCAAGCACACCGCATCTGCCTAGCTTCTTGGTGAAGCTTGTCAACCACTTCCCTGTATCATCCTTGAGAACTTCACAACATCTCACTATGGACATATCATTATTAATTAATAGGTCCATCAGTATTACACTTAATCCAACCCGCCGCTGGAGGTAACTAGCCAATGAGCACTTCAGTTTTTCATACTCTTGACAGGTTTTTGAGCATCAGATTTCCCTCCATCTCTTTAGTTGCTGCAGTTGTCCTCGAAAGTAAAGAACATCCGTCATCTTCACCATTGTTGAAAATCGATTGATTTCTCATATTCCAGATATGCCAAATACCATATCCAAAGAGAACAGTTCATTCATAACATTTATCTTTGCCAAAGTCTGCACATTCATTCATATTGATCCAATCAATCAAGGTAGCATGCATGTATTATACATGTCAAAGAGTGTGAAATTCAAGAAAAGAAATGAATTAAACGTGATAAAGAAATTCTTGATTTGATCAAGATCAAGCATTGTCCGTGCCAAAGTATAAGTCATTTTGTCATGATTTCATTGCGCAAAATAAGATCAAATGTTACAAAACCATGTAGTTATAGATTAGAGATGCCTTTATAAAATATTATCGGCTATCCTTTAAGATGAGTTAGATAAAATAAATTTTTATTTAAAAAATTAATAATAGTTTAATTTAATAATAATACTCATATAATTTTATTAATTTTTTTTTAAAATATACTGTTTGTATTTTACTAAAAATGACAAATATGACAGGTCCTTTTCTTTGGGGCCAAAAAATAAAAAAAGTGACTTTTTTATTGGCGAATGGCGAGATTCCCTCCAATTTTTTCTAAGACTAGTCAGACTTACCCACCTTACTTCACTGTCACACATTACTGCTATATTTATTAGAAGAAAGAGACATCCTAAAGATCTTTAAGTACCACTTATATAATCGCTTACAATAAGTTTTTAGATTCATTTTGTTTAGATAATTTTATTTATTTATTTATTTATTTTTATTTTTTTGGTTTTCAATTTGTATTTCCTCGGGGTCAAAGTTATAAGTTAGATTTAAATTAGGAGAAATAGAATCTATTAAATATCCTTTAAGAAATTTTCTAAATTTAAATTAAATAGGTTATCTAATAGTGTTAAGATTAAAACATCATTTTTTTTTATTTTTCTTTTAAATTTTCATTTTTATTTTTAGGATTTTTTATAATTTGAAATATCTTTTAGATTTTTTTAGATCTATTAAGATTATTTGAGCTCCAAATATTCATAGTTATTTTAGAATTAAGTTTTTCATATTTTACTTATATAAAATTTTCTATATAATGCATTTTCTTCAGAAAATAGTGAAATAATATTAATGTGAGTTTTTCATTAAGAATTTATTGAGTTATTTCTTTTCTTTAACTTATTTTCTATTTTTTTTCTTCTTATTCCTTATCTAGCCAACAGTAAGGAGTGATTAACTTGATAGGCCTCGTTAGTTATAATTAGGGATCTAGAGATGAGTTCCTTTATAGTTCTAACTGATTATCTTCTGAATCTTTTGAGTTAAAGTTCCTTTATTATTATGTATTTTTTGAATTTTTAAGAGCATATCTCCAAGGGGTCTGTATCAAGAGTAGCCTCTCCTCGAAGCTTGTGCGTATATATACTCGATGCCACCAAACGGCCATACGCACACTCGTCTCTCTCTTCACGGTTTAGTGTGCTTTTCATTTCATTCATCTTTTCCCATTTTCCTTCCCCTTTACTGGCTTCCTCTTTTTCTCTCTTCTTTTTTGTCCTCCCGATTCTTTGACGTAAAAGATTTGTTCCTTTACTAAGTTTCTCTGCAACTCCATTTTTTATCAGTGCATTCCCTTCTAAACTCATTTGTCGAATTTGTTTTTGATGCCTCCTGCATCGATCTACGCATGCCTTTATTTTTTTTCTTTTTTCTTTGGTCCAAGTCGTTACATCGATGATTCTGATTCGTCGTCATTGTTGTTTTTTGTTTTTTGGTTTTGTATTGTGTTTAGATCTTTGCAAGATTGTTCTGAAATCTACTGCTAAAGATGGCAAAAGCCGAAGTTCTGTCTGCTGTTGATAAGTATATACTCTCTATTTTCCTTCTAACTTGACTCTGTGAATCGCTGTTTTGCTTCTTACAATGACGGCTCTGTGTTTTGTGTAGTGATGTTCAATTTTGTATCTTCGTTGGAAGTCTTTTTTTCGCTCTGATTTCCAATGTGGATTGGACTTCAATACCAAAGGACCAGCTGCAATGAGCCCACCTGTTTAATGCGTTAATTTTACATGCATGACGATTCTGCTTGTGGAATGTTATTCCGTACCTACCTGATCTTAATGCATCAAAATATTTATGCTTCGTGACTATTGAATGGGATACTCATTAAGAAATTCTCACACACTATTCGCACTCAAGATACCTAAAAAATAATAATAATAAACCGATGCAAACTTACCCATTTTAATGAATTTTTGTTGGCTCCTTGCACCTTTTGCCTTTACGTAGCCACTCCTATTGCTAGTTAATGGGGGCAGTGTACTAAAAACTGTTCGAATACCAAAACACCACTCCACCACTAAGATACAAGTTGCTTTTGTTTTGCAAGTGCAATATTTAATATATATATATATATAAACGTTTATTAAATTATGCTTTGAAATTATAGTTAATAAACATCCATATGCACCTGTATTTTTTCAACTACAAGTTATTGTTGTTATATATGTTCAATATTTATATATATATATATATTAAAATAAACTTTTGAAATTAATTACAACAAAAGAATCTTTATACTACTTATTATCATGGAAATTATGCCAAAGAATGTTAATCTCAACCAAAATTAATCTTCACAAATGATATGATTCATATATTTTATTCCTCTTTTTCTTATTTTTTTTTCATATTTTTGTTAATTTAAAAGGAAAATATAAAATTTGTAGACTTATAATGTTTATGGTGAATATTGGTTAATTATTATACTAAATTATTGCTTTATCTCAATTTGAATATTAATTTTATTATTATGAATGAATATGTTTTATATTTTTCATCTATATTATTTAAAATATATTAATTTGTTTATAACCGATTGACCATAATCCGATCACAGTTTGACCTGATTCATTCATTAAATCTTGAACCCGGGTTTCAGTTGGTTCGATTTTTAATACTTGGGTGGTATAGGTGAGCTTTGGGTACGTGTTATATCTGCGTACTCTCACAAGAACGAATAATTGTTTCGACTGTTTATTGGGGTCGGTTATTCCACTGTTTGTGATATTGATTTCATAAAATAGAAAACAGATGTTTTGGTTCTTTCCCTCTTCTCGTTGTTGAGTTGTAAATCGAGATTTTGATTGCCAGAAGTTTTACTGGTCTTGATACTGAGAAAATTGAGAATTATATTACTTCAATTCCTTAGTTACATATGTAAAATTGATACATATAAATTATGTATATGTATGTTCTATGTATATATATAACCACAATATTATATATTGAAGGGAATAAATAAAAGTGTTGCTGTATTATAATAACTAAGATTTTGTTGTTGAGTTATTCTAGCTGCGGCTTTCCACGGTCTGATGTTCCAATATTATGTTTCAGGTATGAGAAGTATCGTGCTTGTCATGGAGGTGACGAGGAAGAGAGAAAAGCTAACTACACCGATATGGTGAGTTGAGAATTTAGGAATATTCATGTTTAGCAGTTAACAATTTGAAGTTTTCTCTATATATTGCAATAACCTTCATGTCAATTGCATGCTAAAAGCTATGTCAAATTTAAGCTGATTATTCTAGATTGCACTTTGACAATTATGTTAATTTAGGATTTAGAATCATCCATGGGGGATTTATTGACATCTCTGGCTTGCTGTTTACAATTAACCATTTTCTTACAATTTTCATTTAAATATTTTATATTTCTGCAATTAATTAGATATTCGAATGAAATGGCATTGGACAATTTCTAAAGTATTATTTAGATATCTAGGTACTTAGATTGGTTATCATGCCAAGGATTGTTCGGATGACTAGCTTACAGTTTAATAACCTGTGATTTGCAAAGTTGGGAATTCCCTATATTTATCTCAATTGTAGTCAATTAAATTGATTATAATATATGTGAAAACAATAAAATATAATCTCCATGTGTCTTACAGGTTAATAAATATTACGATCTTGTTACAAGCGTTGTTGAAAATCACTGGGGGGAATCTTTCCACTTCGCATCCAGGCATCCACATGCTTCACTCTTGACTAATTAATTTAAGAATTTTCTTCAAAATTTTAACATTCATTCATGCTGCTACCTTTTTGGTTATCAAGATGGAAGGGGGAATCTCTTCAAGAAAGCATCAAGCGACATGAGCATTTTCTTGCTTTACAACTGGGCTTGAAGCCTGGACAGAAGGTGTTCATATTCATTGCTTGTATATGGTTCACTGTATTGAATTAGACTAATTGGGTATTGTTTCTTATATATTTGCACTAAGGTTCTATACTAAAAAATGACTTGTGAAAAATTATTTAAAATACCTAATGATGTGACACTAGCTAGGCTGTAAAAGCAATACGCTTGTTTGCAAATTTCAACATTTGTCACAGTATTGTTGATGAACTTGATGGCAAAAAAACAAAAACTATACGTACCCAAGTTTTTTCCGATTGTATATGTTTGAAAAATAAACAACTTACAAGTCTTTTTATTTTATTTATTTATTTATTTTTGGCTTTTAGGTTTTGGATGTCGGATGTGGAATTGGGGGACCTTTGAGAGAAATTGCTCAATTCAGGTATATGGAACTTCCTTTACTTTTTGATTTGATTGCTATTGCATATTCAGTTTTCATAAATTGGGTTATACTCTGTGATTCTCCTCCCCATTCAGTTTGTTTGTTGGGATATAACGGGAATATATTCAATAAACCTTGTATAAAATTGCTTCATATTTGTAGGAAAAGAATATATGATGAAGAATTACTTTCTATCAAGACAATATCCAAATTTATATTCCTTATATGGAATCTTTCATGTCAAATAGATAGTTTACATTAGTGGGGATGATGTAAATGTGTAATAATCTATGGTATGGGAATTTTACCTTTTAATATGTCTAGATTCCCTCTTTTTGGGTGAAATTGTAATCACAAACTTTCCTCTATTTGTACAGCATGACATCAATTACAGGATTGAACAACAATGAGTATCAAATAACAAGAGGAAAGGTGTGTAATGCAGCTTTGACTTTTTGGTTCTTTCCTTGGATCTAGTTGTTCTTATGAACATTGTTTTATAATGTTATCTCCCATGTTTCAGTGAAAAGTGAGTTGTTGACAAACCATTAAATGCATATTCGTGACAATCTTATGGTACTTGTTTGACAATATAGTTAGACAAAGTGATGGGTGATGGTACTTAGTGATGAATCTGAAAATGTAACTACTTACAAGCTTCCATTGGCTAACAGGAACTCAATCGCAAAACTGGAGTGAGCAAGACTTGCAATTTTGTCAAGGTTGCTGTTTCAAAAATCAATTTTTTATTTTCCAGTTAATTGTTACATTGAATACTTTAATTTTATATATATTATAGTAAATATTTTGATAATGCAGGCTGACTTCATGAAAATGCCATTCCCAGACAATTCTTTTGATGCAGTATATGCAATTGAAGCTACTTGCTACGCTCCAGATGCTGTATGTGTGACGATCATACTCTAAAATGTTTCATGTTTTTAGTCCTTTCTTTTGTCTATTTTTTGTTTAATACTCTTTTCTTTCTCTTTTCTGATATGGACAGTATGGGTGTTATAAAGAGATTTATAGAGTGTTGAAGCGTGGCCAATGTTTTGCTGTATATGAGTTGTGCATGACTGATGCCTTTGATCCCAGTAACCAAGAACATCAAAAAATAAAGGTATCATCCAGAGGAATTGAGAGAATCTTAATTGACATTAGTTATTTATCTTGTTGGTTCTAAATTCTGAAAATAAAACTCCTTGGCACAGGCTGAAATTGCGCTTGCTAGTGGGCTTGCTGACATCAGATTGACCTCAAAGTGTCTTGAAGCTCTGAAGCAAGCAGGGTTTGAGGTGAACAGCAACCTGTTATTACCTTAAGTCATTTTTCTTCCCTTCTTTTTGATAAATAAGAAGGCTCACGCCCGAAATACACTAGATAGCAACAGAATCAGGGACTAAATCTTATTGTTTGAACTTTTAAGAGATGAAAAATCTAGTTGGCTAATTGAGATATTCATTCCTTTTGCAAACAAAGGTCGTCTGGGAAAAAGATCTTGCAGTGGATTCTCCTCTTCCTTGGTACTTGCCTTTTGATGCAAGTCACTTCTCACTGAGTAGTTTCCATCTGACATACCTCGGTCGACTTTTCACTGGAAACATGGTAATACTTCTGATCATTGCATCCTAATTTATTTTCATATAGGTACCTTTTCTGTATGTGACTATTTGTTTAGGTGATATTCTATAAAATGTCTGCGTGTGGCTGAAAGTTGTAGGATACAAAGTCTTTTAGCTCTGACACTCACTATCAGCATAGTTTGTCAATCTTTTATGGATTAGATCAACCAGAAAATCTCTCTACTTTGTTTATATTCAAAATATTGATATTGGTTGTTTGGCTTTGAATTTATTCGTAGGTCAAGGCTCTGGAGTATATTGGAGTAGCACCAAAGGGAAGTCTGAGGGTGCAACAATTTCTGGAAAAGGCTGCAGAGTCCCTAGTTGAAGGTGGAAAGTAAGTATTGTCCATTGGCGACATTTTCTGAACCGCAATTTATATGTAACGGATTCTTCTATGAAAATGATGTTAGGCTTCAACCAAGACGAAATAGTTTGAGCTAAACTGAAGTCAGGCTGCACTTAGCCGCATGTTCAACCTTTACCTGGCTTTAAAAATCAGAAGCACATTCTCTGATGGAGAAAAAACAGTATCATTGTGTTGCTCCTTTCCAAAACATATATATGAAATTTTAATATTTTTGTTTAAAAGAAGTAAATTACCGAACTTGAACAGTATTCCAACTATAAATTAAAAATATAAAATACAAAATTTAGCCTATTCAAATTAAATTTAGACTGTTGGAATCTGATCCGACATTAAAGAATCCATTCTCATTGTGAATGTAACATATAGGCATATTAGGCCCACTTTTAAGTGGAACCCATTTCTGATTTGGTTGAGTTGTATGTCTAATTTGATCAACTTGGTCTGACCTATTTTCTGCATATGGAATCTAATTAAGAATCTATTTTATCATATTTAAGCACATGATTTATCACAAAACTTAACTTGAATGTGTTTGCCCCAGGAAGGAGATTTTTACGCCAATGTATTTCTTTTTGGTTCGGAAGCCTCTTTCAGACAATTGATGCTGCAGTGAAGAGTTGTCTTGACTCTGGGGGGTAGAGTTTTTAGTATATCATAGTCTTTGCTAAAGTGAGTGTTAATGTTGTTTTGGATATTCTTCTCGTTTTGGGTTTGTGACCAGAGCTCACTTTCCATCCTTTTATGCTTAAGCATTTTGTATGACCTCCTCATCTGTGGATACAAACTTTAAATCCTGAAAGTTATGGTATGGTACTGTTTGTGTCACTCTCGTATATTAAAATATCTATGCTATTAAATTCTTCTATTAAAATATGGTAAATATTTAATATTTAATCAAAATATAACAAGTGTGTAATTTATTTTAAAAAATAATACATTATAATATTATTATTGAAATATATTATTGTGTTTTGATTGAAATACTTGATTGATAATATGGTATAAAGAAATTTTTTTTAACCAACAAATATATAAAGAGATTGTATATAATTTATTTATATCTGGCATTCTGGCCATAGAAAGTTCTTATTTGTATAAATTTGTAAATTTATATTATTATCTATTTTAAATTTGTATAATTGTTTTTAGAAACAGAGAAACTAAACACACTACATTCAGAAAGGAATAATAATTTATAGACCAAAAAAGGTTTTATGAAAACCAAATTGAAATCGGGAAAATCTAAATGAAATTAAATTATTAATTTGTTTTTAAATTTTATAAATCAATAAACAATAAAAAGTTATGGTAAGTATTATTATTCGTAAGCTTATTCCTCAGCAATACACATACATGGGAACCGACTCACATAGAGTTATTATAAAACCGCCAATTTAATCTAACTCGCCTAATTTCACTAATTTTTACGATAAATTTATTATATATATTAAGATCGGTGGATTTGAAGGAAATCTATAATGCCACATCAACAATTAGTGTTGGCTTGGGCATGAACTTATTTCATGCCTTGTGGCATCTTATGTCTGAACCAATGCAATTTGTTCCTTCACCACGTCACTAATATAACGGTATATTACGAACCGAACGTTACTTCTACGTGCCAATATAGCGGTTAAATTATTATATTCACATTCAGTTGGCGGTTATGTTAATTTCCTACTTGGCATTGGCATAGAATAGGTCAATGGATAAATTATTTATTTATTTTATTGTCCATCAATAGTGTGATCTCACCAGTATCACAAGGCACCAGAAGTTTTAAAAATCATTATTACAGAAAAAAGTACATAAAACATTAAAGAATATGATATAGTAGTGGCGTAAAACTCGTGATTTGATTCATTATTCCGATTTTAAATCACTCCAAATATACTTTTAAATTATAAATCATGATGGATGTTAGTAATTTGTCAGTTAAAAAAAAAATTTTTAAACCGTTATCTGGGATACCTCACTTACTTACTGGGATATTACTTATAAAATTTTATTTACTCCCATGTTCTGTTTAGATTCTGCCAATCATATTCGGTGCTTTTCAGTTATATCAAGTTGATTATAGTTATAACGTTATTTATTGATAAACGGTTTCATTTAACGGAAAAATTAGTGTTAATACTATTTGTAAGCCCGTTTCCAAATCAGGTCTGTACGTGTTTTCATTCCATGCATTTATACCTTATCAATACTCATTTTTTTGGTTCATCTCCTGTGTAAGGAATACAGGTACGGGAATCAGTAATCTCCTTCAGCTGACTAAGTTGTTTTTTTTTTATCTTCAATACGATCATGCTCGATGCTATATTAACCCATGAGATGTGACTGTGGAATGCCAGTCTCCTGTCCCTGTCATTCAAAACTTGCTAGAGGGACCGTTGGTTGGCGATGAGAATGACCGTTGAGCAGTTAATCGATGCAGTGGTCATTCGGACGCTGCTGATATTTTGTTGTACGCATTCTATCGTATTCATTAACTGGCCATCCTGTTTTACCTTTTGCATGTCTGTTTTTCATATCTACCGTCTTCGTGGAACATATTATGTAGAAGATGGTTCGTAGGTTAATCGAAATGTGGAACATAACAAATCTCTATGTCAATGCCTAGAATAATAGAAGGTGAAAGAAAAGCTAATAATTTGATTGTGAGATGCTTATTCATTCCCAACCACAAGAATTCGAAGGAAGCAGTGTTTACTCTACCACAAACGTATTAATGGTTTTGCTGCGGTACTGGAAGAGGAAGAAGCAACAGATATTGCAAGTAAGAAAAAAAAAAATATATATATATATGCCAACCCTGTTTTGCTCTCTTTTTAATTAATCAAGACTGAAACTACAAAAGTAGTGTGAATTTCATTTTGTATTTGTTATTGACACATGGAAGTTATAAGGAATAACTTTTTGAGAAATGATATATTTGAGGAGATAGCGCTTGATAGAGTCCATTAGCATTATATGATCCATGTAGCTGATCCCACATAAGAAAATAAGGCTAATATTGTTGTTGTTGTTGTATATGTTATTGACACAGTATTGTGATGGTTTGGTAGAAAATCCAAAAGTAGTGTCAGTGTTTGTGAATAGAGGGCACAAACTGCAGACCACACAGTCCTGGGAGTTTCTCGGGCTAAAGAGTAGTGATGGAGGAGTTTCAAAAGACTCAGGGAGAACAACGAATGTGATGAAGATGATGCGCACGGTTTCTCTCCACTGCACCCAGACGACATCGTCCCCTACCTTTCCTACATATCCTTCAACAAAGCCATGTTGTACCGCTTTTACGGATGAAACAAGTTAGCAAGACCTAGTCCAAGTCAACACTAAACATCGAATATACAAATATTTCATGTGTTCTTGGCAATTCAAGACCCTTTATTTAGTTCAGCATCATTCTTTTATTTATTTATTTATTTATTTTTGTCAATAGTGTTCTAGGCAATTTTTCTAGCAATGGAGGAGAATCATCATATAAATGACCATCTAAGATTTGAATATCTCATAACTAATAAATTCATGTTCTGATCCACAAAATCAAATCCACAAACAATATGCAAACTCATAAAAGAGAGTAGAAGCCTCCATCAAAGAAAAAATAGAGAGAGATTAGAAGTGGAAGCATACCTGATATGCAGCAAGCCCTAGAACTATCAAAAGATGATTACTGAATTCCACAAGTTGATGGGTTAGAAGGATTCCCGGGGTCAATCTTTTAAATTGTCACTGTACGAAACATTTAGATATAGAAAATTTTATTTGATATTTGTAATTTAACCCTTCAACAAATTATAAATATTATTTTAGTCTCTAATATATAGCAATTATACCCCTGAACCTGATTATAATTACAAATTAGATCACTTTATTCAGACTTAATTAAATAATATCCACACATATTTTAATATTTACATGTGTGGTTCCATATGTTGAATTTTATTCCAACATTGCACACTTAAAATAATGTAAATGAAGCTTTTCCTCCAATCCTATCAAGAGACTGAATCCATCCATAAACAACCTGTTGAAGCCAATTATATTTTTAGTATATTTAAATACGGAAACATCAACAAAAAGTATTAAATTTTAATCTAGATATAAAAATATACAAATTAAATGAAAATAGTTTATTCATATTTAATCCTTAAAACTAACTATTCATATATAGATTAATAAAATTAAACATCTTCAAAGTATTTATGTTCATACTAAAATCGACTTTTCACTAGAAACATGGTAATACTTCTGATCATTGCATCCTAATTTATTTTCATATAGGTACCTTTTCTGTATGTGACTATTTGATTAGGTGATATTCTATAAAATGTCTGCGTGTGGCTGAAAGTTGTAGGATACAAAGTCTTTTAGCTCTAACACTCACTATCAGCATAGTTTGTCAATCTGTTATCGATCAGATCTACCTGAAAATCTCTCTACTCTGTTTATATTCAAAATATTGATATTGGTTGTTTAACTTTGAATTTATTTGCAGGTCAAGGCTCTGGAGTAAATTGGAGTAGCACCAAAGGGAAGTCTGAGGGTGCAACAATTTCTGGAAAAGGCTGCAGAGTCCCTAGTTGAAGGTGGAAAGTAAGTATTGTCCATTGGTGACATTTTCAGAAAGGAATAATAATTTATAGACAAAAAAAGAAGGTTTTATGAAAACCAAATTGAAATCTGGAAAATCTAAGTGAAATTAAATTAATAATTTGTTTTATAAATTTTATTAATCAATAAACAATAAAAAGTTATGGTAAGTATTATTATTCGTAAGCTTATTCCCCAGCAATACACATACATGGGAACCGACTCACATGGAGTTACTATAAAACTGCCAAATTAATCTAACTCGCCTAATCAAATACATCGATAAAACGCCTTAGATTTCATACAAGAAAAGGATATAATAACATCTCATATCAACTAAAAATGATCAAAGACATCACTTTCCACTGCTTCTAGTTTCACTAATTCTTGTCTCAAATTAATATATTTATTTATCCATAATTATAAAATTAATATTATGAAAAGTAAATTTAATAATTTTTTAATTATATATATCATATAAAAAATTAAAAATATTATTAATAAGTTTTACAATCTAATATTAAAATCTAAATAAATTAATATTCATTTATAATTATATTTATATTTTAAATTTAAAATAGTCAATTGATATTCTATTTTCATATTATTTGTTAAATAAATTTATTTTTATTAATAATGATGTATCATAATAATATTTATATAATATTATAATATAAAAAAATTTATATAAAAATAATACTACTTAGTACTAAAAATAATGTTATTTTATATTAAAAATAAAAAAATATTTTAAAAATTTTTAAAAAAATCAAACCGATTCTTGATCGGTTCGATTAGTTTTATGCTGATTTAAAAACTGGCCAATCTTCAACCATGCTTAGACTGGACTTGGAATTGGTTCTCGGTTGGATTGGCTGAAGTAGCAGATCCAGTCCAATTTTTTCCGCCTTGGTTTCAATAGAAGTGGTAAAAGAGCTGCTTATGATGGAATCACGTTTAAAACCTTGCCTCAATCTATTTCCTTTGTTTCTTCCAGTAGGCAATTTTATTTGGCAAATGTTAATTACTTGATTACATGATTCTTTGTATATGTTAAGCTGAGATATATTGATTGATTCGAATTTCAGCTGCGTCAGCTTCTAGCTTTCACACAAGAAAAAGTTCTCCGAAACATAATTTGTTTTATGTAAACGTCTCGAACTCGATTTTATTCTTTTGTCAACAAAAATGTTTTCTGCAAACCATGAAGACTAATAATGCCTCTATGCTGTTGAAGGTAAAATATAAATCCCTTTCAACTGTGTTTATTTTATACACAATAGCTTAAAATTGAATCCTTAATCACTTATTTTAAAAATAAGAGCTCATATTATTCAAACTAATATGAGTTGAAATTTAAAATTGTACTTATTGGAGATTGAATGCCTCGTATTTAATTCAATCATTGTTAAAAGTTTTATTCATTTTTGTTAAATGCTAATAAACCTGTGTCTGATGTAAATTTATTATTTACATTCTAAAAATTAAAAAGAAAAAAAACCAAATATCGTTATATATAAATTATTAAAGGAAATGATTAGAGTATCAACCAAATGTCTCTTCCAGATGCTGTGTTCAATATAATCTCTGAACTACTCTTTTTTTTATGAACGGATGGACGAAACAAAGTCTGACCAGCTTTTCCAATTTCCAGTTGTCTCCATCTACCACACAATTTGGCAAATTGCAAGAATATTCCTCTGTGAACAAATAAAAAATATATATTTAAAAACCACTATTAAAAAAATTTATATTGAAAGTTTTAAAAACATTTTGTATTGAAAGTTTTAAAAACTTTTAATTTATTTTATAAATGATATGTTGGCCAAAAAATATAATTTTAAAATTCATTAATTATTTTTTTAGCTTAAATTTTTATTCTGTGTTTTTTGGAATAATTTTGAAATTTAAGATCTTTTAATATGAATATTTTTAGCTTGAAATATTCAATTGCAATACTTATTTAATCAAAATAGATCCTCAAGAAGTAAGTAATAAAAATATTAAGAATAATACATATAATTTTTTTTTTAGTTAACATTAACAGGTGTACAAAGTCTCGGAATCAAATCATGTGGTATGTCTATTGTTCACATTCAAATAATACCTTTTGGTAAAGCACAGTTGTTTCTTCTTTTTTTGGGCCAAAGACCATTTTTTTTAATATTATCGTCCAGACAATGTTAGGTTTAATTTAAAAAAATATTTAACATATTTTTAGAAGATCTAAAAAATATAGATATTAATATTTTCAATAAATATGGATTGAATAATATATTTTAAATAGTGAAATGGATGAAAATATAGATACATATTGTAACATCCTACCTCCTGACACCTCCCAAAAATTTCAAAAACTTCAAAATCTGACTCTACACAACCCTGACATCTCAAACAACTCTCCATATTCAAAAACTGGGCTGGGGCCGTGGCCTCCCCTGTCTCTTCTGTCTCCTCTGGCGCCGCGGCCTGCCTTCCCTCGCCGCGGCGCCCCCTGCTGATATACCATATCAGCAATTTCAACACTCCGGGGTGAACTTCTGACGCGCATAACTTTATGCTCCGACCTCCGATTGACTCTATTCCAACTCCTACAAGTCAATCTAGTCCCCATCTATCCAAGGACACCTTTTACCTCAATCTAACTCCGTATGGAGACTCTGGACCCTTGACTCCGTTTTGATCACTTATTGACCAAAACTTATCACTAGCCACCTCCAATTGCCACCAAAGGCAACTGGTCGCTCAGAGACCATTCATACAGGTCCAAAACCCCCAAACCAACCTGTCCAAAGAGGTTTTACCTCAGAGGAACCACCCCTCTGAGATTTGACCCCTTGGAACCCAACCTAAACAAATGGGCTACAGGCCCTTACGCAAACCAACAAGGCCCAACAACACTCTGGACTTACCCAAAACTGTCACACATACTACTCAACAACATTCAACCATACATACCACATACATAAACATCCATACATAGTCAGTCTCAATCATAACATTATCCATTACAAACCATGCTATCCTACTTGGCACAAAATACTAATACAACATACACACGCTACATAGACTATTCCCACGTACACAGCTACTCCCGCGTCTTCTCCGGACTAGTGCCAGAACCGTCACCTGAAAGGTTAGTTTATGGGAGAGGGGGTGAGACAATGTCTCAGTAACCGGGAACAACAACCACACCCACACAAAAATACATATATACATATATCTCACACCAATCATGTATGCAATATGAAATGAATGACATGCATGTCGCCCTCACAGGGACTCCATCCTTATTCTCCCTAACACATATATCATCCATCCTTATCCTCCCTAACATATATATTATCCATCCTTATCCTCCCTAACATATATATTATCCATCCTTATCCTCCCTAACATATATATATATATATAATCCGACCTTATCCTCCCTAACATATATATAATCCAACCTTATTCTCCCTAACATATATACATCATCATACCTCATACCACCATCACATCATCACCACCACATCCACCATACATCACAATCTCATAATGTTATGTGGTGATGCTCATGTATCATCATATCATCATCATAATGTCATGTATGCAATATATCATATCATCATCACACATATTATCATCGTAGTCATAACCATCGTCTAACAATATACATACCACGATATATATATATAACAACAGTACACACAACCCACCAGTATCGTGGTATGAATGAAACATACATATATATATAAATACACATACTATCATATAACACAATCAATACAATGTAAGCAAACACCCGGTTACCTCAATTGTCGTTACCACACACACACGATTTCCACAAGCTTCCTTGAACTGTCCAGTACGCGTGAACCCCTCTCGATTAGCCAATAACCTTTATCATGTCACAATTCTTCCATTAGCACAATATACCAACAAATCAAACCTCACAATTTCACCACATTAACCTAACCCAAGGTTCTAACACCCTTTTTATGCATCAATAAGCTCTTAGGGATTACTCAAACACCACACAATCACAGACACCTTGAATTCCTAAGAGCCATTACCGAAGACAACCTAGGGTTAAGCTCTAAACACATATAATCCCTTCAAAACTCACAGTCAAGCAACAAGAATATCAAAACACACTTCCTTAACCCCAAAACATCCATTCCAATCGGTGGATTTCACCCCAAACCGGAAATCCAACCATACAACCGAAAATCCCAAATTTCAACCGAAGAAAATGGAGAGAAAGGAGTAGGGAACGCTTACCAACTTGAATCCAAGCTCCCGATGGACGAGAATCACTCCGGGACACCGAAAATGCCGAACCCTAGCACTGCTCCTCATCTCTCTGCGTCGCTCCCTTCGTTTCCTTTCTTTCTTTCACGTCCGACTGATCCGGATTTAAACAATTTTTCCGACTCTCGCCGCGGCTCCAATACTCCTCGCCGCGGCTCCACCAAATTTTCCAGAACAACGCCACTGGAAAGCTTCTCGCCGCGGCGGCCCTGCTCTTCGCCGCGGCGTGGAGCTCTACCAGACTCCACTTGAGCCTTCCTCCGTCCTGATTCCTCCGGTCCTGAACACAATGCCAAGAAAAATATCATGAGGGGCATTACACATATGTTAGATATTTTCATAAATTTATAATGGGCATTTCAAGATGCTTAAACTTTGTTTATCTAAGAACTAATTAGTAAAAATAATCAACACTAACAATGTTTTCATCAGTGTTTTGAAAACCAGATCGGACCGGACAGTCGGACCATCACACTCTAGACTTTTAATATAGGCAATTCTGAAAAAAAATTGAAATTGTAGCACAATAATGAGTTTAATTATTAAAACTATTTTTTTTGTACTAATAAAGTAGTTATTTGTTTTTTATAATTGGGGACGGAGAGAGTATAGTCATTTTATAATGTTACGGTCAAATAGTGTTACTATATTGAAATATTTTAATATTATATTTAATGATTTAATATATAGTATTACTATGTGATCTTCTTAACTTATTATGAATATAGACTACTTAAATTTATATTTTTAGCAATTTGATAGTTTATTTTCATATATATGTTATTATATAATATTATTTTTATTTAATTATTACATCACAGATTCAATCACCGGTATAATTGGTTGAACCATAAAATCTATGACCCGATAACATTTCTAATTTAACGTGCGGTCCAATTTTTAAAACACTAATTTTCATATTCATGATATAGCTTTAGAACGTTGAGCTTTTAAGGTTATTCATTGGTAGCTTAAACTACAGAGAAAGCATTGTTTAACTCCACATTCCAAACGTTTTAAATCATTTAACATCAACATTTATTTTGTAGTAGGCATTTAGAAGTAATCCATAAGGAACTTCCAACTACTTCATCTATATTAAGAAGGTTAATTATTTTCTTAAAATCCTAAAAAAATTATTTTACCTCTATTTATTATAATAATGTAATCTATATTAAACAAAATTTTTAATCATTATTAAGTTGGAAAGTGTGACATCAATTGAAAGAAAGCTAAAAATATTACCAATTGACTGATTGAAAATGTTTCTTTTATCCAAAAAAATCTAATAACAATTTACAAGAAGAAATAAACGATAAGGAAAAAAATTGAAAGAATCTTACTAAATATTACAAAGTTTTTTATAAAAAGGATTAGAAAGAACTTCTAGAATGCCCTTATGAAAAGAACCGGAAGGAGTATATATATAGGGATGATTTATTTATTTGATACACACCAACAAAAGCAATACACACTCCTCTTTCCCCTTCTCTTGTTTGGGTTGCAATCATCCTTCCTATAGTTCTTATTTCCATGAGTTAATCCTGTGGGACATTCGTTTAGGCAGAACAGTTCATAAGGACAACTTCATTTTAACTTGATTCATATCATTCCTATTTCTGTTTTGCCAACAATACACATACATAATTTGAAGGATTTGTTTTCATTGAAAATACCCCAAAAAAAAAAATCAACTTAGGTTGCAAGAATGGTAAGGACTCTCAAACAAATAGTTGATGATTTGATTCCCAAACTTTTTGTAAGAACTAAGAAGCAAATTTAAGTGGGAGATGTCCAACTTTTGTTCTTAATGATACTCTAAGTCCACCCAAAAAAAAAAAACTATACAAAAAAACTAGATTATTGTATAATTCTAAGCAAATAAGCATTTATAAGTTTGGTTTGCAATTTGAACTAAAACGAACCAAGCTAAAACTAGTCCTATTACCACACATGTTAAAGTGAATTAATGTAAATAACTATAGTATTAATGTAAATAACTATATTTATTCTAAATTTGCAAATAAATATATTATTATTTGCTTATTATAAATAAATGATACATTAATATGGAAAACTAATATAATTAATGTAAACCAAAGTATTAAAAACCAAACCAGCAAGTTGGACTAGTAAGACAGGAAATTGGTGTCAAGTCTAGTCCAATTGAAGAAGAGAACCAAATGATTCTTAAACCAGTGCAAATCAGTAAAAAAATGATCAAACCAACTATGAACCGATGTAACCTGTTAATGAATCAGTAAAGAACTTATCAAATTCTTTTGTAATTATTTTATTTTTTAAAATATAATAACATTATGTTCAATACTAAATAACACTTTCATTGTATAAAGTTTTTTCTTTCTATATTATAAATTTACTTAACTAATAATGTGACAATAGAATATTATTTTAAATTCAAAATATGATTATAGATGAATATTAACTTATTTATATTTTAATATTAAATTATAAAATTTATTAATAATATTTTATTAATTTTTATATATACTATATAACATATAAAATTAAAAAAATTATTAATTTTATTATTACCTATTTAATTACAATTTAATTAGAGTTGGTGTATTGAATCTTGATGTAAACTAAGATATTGTCACTATTATTATTATTATTATTATTATTATTATTATTATATAGTACTCCACTATAAATGTCTCTTTCTATGATTTTTTTATTAGAGGATGAAAGATATGTTTATTTATAAATTTACATTTTTCATTTTATTTCTTTTCTAATATTACTTTATTTTACGCACTAAATGGTCTCTTAACCGTTAGGAATCATCGTCTCAGTGTTCACTTTTTTCTTTTGGCCAACTTTCTTATTATTCATTTGAACTCATAGAAAAAATTTATAATATCATTTATTCATTTACCATTCTTAATTACATAAACTCTACTGTCAAATCAAATCTCCTTATTTATCTTTTCAACATAACCTAGATAGGAACATTAGTTTAACCAAATTTATAACTCAACAAAGACTTCAATAAGACAAGGCCAAAGCAAGATGACTGTCACATGAGAGAGCTGGTGAGACTGATTCTGCTTGTAGAAGAACGAATCCTTGGAACTGAAAACAAGTAGAGAAGAGAAGCGAAGTTGTGCTTTGTGAGTGAGGAAGCTGAGCAGTGATGGCGGTAAGCACAAGTAACTTCAACGATGGCATGTGGGTTTGGGTGTATGGTCAGTGACTTCCATAGTGGCACGACATGTGAGTTTAGGTGTAACAACCCTTATTACATTATCCCTAACTTGGTCCCTAGCTAACTAAATATAATTGATATTGTGGGCAGAACTGGAGGAAAGTTCAAAGTGAAGGAAAATGAGCTCCACGCCATGGCAAGAAGTAGGGCTGTTGCGGTGAGCGAGTTATAGATCCTGAAATATTTTTCTAGTCAAGTGCACTCATGCCGCGGCGCCACACCTTAGATTTGGTTAAATTTGAAACATTTCAGTTGGACCAAGAAGGAGAGAATGAAAAGAAACTTTGCTAGGGCTTCAAATTTTTGGCCTTGGGAAGTGATTTTCTGCCTCTTGGAGCTTGAATAATCGTTGGTAAGTGATCTCTACTCCTCCCTCTCCATTTTCTTCGGTTTTGAGTTGGGATTTTTTGGGTATATGTTGGAATCTTTGGTTTTGGTCTAAATCTACCGATTAAAATAGATGAAATTGGATTAATGAGGTGTGATTTGGTGTATATGATCCTTGGGCATGAGTTTAGAGGGAGTATGCATGAATTATGCCTAACCCTAGGTTGATTTTTGGTTGAGATTCAAAATATATAATGTTGATTATGGTTTAAATGGCTATATGAGGTTCATTGAGGTGCAAATATCTGGTTGGAACTTTGGGTTAAGCATAATTGGTTGAATTGCGGAAATTGGTTAATTACATTATATGTTGATTGTGGGTATTATAGTATTATAGAGGTATTTGGTTGACTGAAAAGGGTATGAGTGTGTTGGACAACTCAAGAAGCTCATGGAATCACGTGTATGTGGAAATTGACAACTTGAGGTAATTGGGTGTTTATATTGTTTGTTTTGTATATATATTATATGTTGATATATATGTGTATATATGCATGTTTCCATTCATATCATGATGTAAATATGTGTGTGTATGGTTTTCTATATATATTGTGGTATGTACACGGCTAGACACATAGTGTATGATGATTATGACTATGATTAGAGATGGTGTGATATGACATGATACATGCATGACATTGTGAAACATCATGATGATGATTATATGATGATATGTGTCACACCTTAACCTTAGGAACCATTTACTATTCATTATTAGTAGTTTAGATTCCAATTAGATGTATTTGGAAGCAAATTTGGGCCAAATTCGAAAATTCCAAAAATTTACCAAAAGTCACTATTCATTTGGTAAATATAAAAATTTGGCTGAACTTTGAAAAATCATAACTAATTCTAGAAAAATCATTTAAGGGTGATTCAAATTGCTATATTCATCTCTTAAAATACTCTATAAGGGAAAAATATTAATTTGGAATTTTATTAGACAGATTGCTACAGTAAATTTCGTGAATTTACTTGCAATTTTACCCTAATTTTTCCAAATTTCATTCCCTAAAATTCCATAATACCATATATTCAATGGTAGTCACATAACACATATAAAATTGATCCAAAACATACTTTTATTCATCATCTAGGAGTCACACATAATTTACATATTGTGACATAAAATGTCATTATACTTGATATTACATAAGTATCCAAAATACCCTTCCTATTTCTAAACATTTCTTCATGCATCCTCCTTTATCTCCTTGCCTTTCACATGATTTGAACCTAATCATGGTTAGATATTTGGTGGGGTGAGATTTAAGAAAATCCCAATAACATCATAATCCCATTCTTAGCATAATATTTAAAAATAATTGCAAGAAACATGATTTCATTTTGGCATGGTAACATTTAGGATCAAAAGGCATCTTTTAGCATGTTCATCATGTTCTTCACATGTTCATGCTTGTTCATGCAAAATTCATAGCATATTCATCATTCTTTCACCATTTTGATCCAACATCATCATCATATTCATAACATAAACATGTTTTCTACCTACCAATCATAGAAATACAAGATCTAACAACCATTTAGAAATAAAATGCAAGAAAGAGAAAAGATGTTACCTTAAACTTGCAAATTTTCCTTTCCTCTTCTCCTCCTTCTCTCTATAACTCACTCTCTCACTAATATATGGTGGATTTTCGTTTTTGGGTGTGAATAATGGAGGGGATGAAGAGCCTATTTATAGACAACAAGAAGCAACTCCATCCATTTGATTAACTTTTGATCCAAGGGCCAAAATTGTACTACATCATCTCTTTTCTCCACCATACACCTAATTTCTTCACATAATTGTTATCTAATTAATTTTACCTCTCTTGTCATTAATTTGGATGCCACTTTTATCTCCAAATAAGGTAAATATTGCATCATTATGCTTACATAAGCTTACTTCATCAAACCTCCAATTTTGACACATAATCTTTGAAATAGTGTCATGCATGGTGGTTAACTCTTCTCCACTCCTTTTGCACGAAATTTGGAGTCCATATTCAGCCCAATATGATGCCTTTAATTATTTGGGCTTAAACCATTTAATTCTAGGCCCAATTTCAACATATACCGGGTTTTCGGGCTCTAATTATGTAAATTTTGTCTGGTAAAATTTTTCATGCATAAATATATTTAAAATATGAATTTCAAACTCATTATGACCTTAATTAATCATTTCTAAGCCCATATAATTTATTTTAGAAGATATTTTACCTTATTGGGCTCTAACCGAAAATACCGATAAAATTAGTGCTAATTAGTTTTTCCTGTAACTTCTCTGCATGGAGGATTATTATAAACCTTCTAATATTATTTTGAACTTATTCTTGATTATTTCATAGTCTACTGGGTCATCTATAATTTAATTAGCCTGGAAATCGGGTGAATTGGGCTCTTTATCCTTTCTTGACATCATTTGAGCTATTCTTATCAATAATACTTCTGAGTTTGCCAAAATCATCCCTAGCCTATTAGGGTTTTCTACACCTTTATTGGGCCTCCATGAATAGTACTTTTGGCCCATTAAGAAACCGGTGCAGTCTTACTGGGCCTGGACTCCAATTTTGGCCCAATATCCATTAGACCGATTCTATGGCTATTCAAACCTTATAGAAAAATCCAGCATCTCTTTTTATGACCTAATATATCTGAGTTTCCTAATCTAGAATTATTTTCTAATTCTTATTAATTTACAGATTATGGAACTTCGGATCAATTTTTCTGCCCAATATATCTATTTTTTGGTTTTACTTATTAGAGTATAATTTCTTACGAGAATTTTCTTGAATCACATCCTATAACCAGTCTTAGAAAATACTGGACAGATGATTTGTTTGAGAAAATGACACCTATGTCCCCTTTTTTGTCTTTTTGCTAATATTTAATATTTTCAATTATGCCATCCAACTTTCTTTGCAAGTTGGTCCTTAATCATTCTTTGCAATTTAGTCCCTACTTTAATCTACATAAGATATTTAAGCTCTTTTAATTCTAATTATGCAGTAATTTTCTAAACTAGAATTCCAACAAAATCATAAAAATTTAGATGTTACAATATGACATGAGCATCACCATATAACATTGTGAGATTGAGATATATGGTGGATCGGGTGATGATGACGATATGATATATGATGATATTTGATTAGGGAGGATAAGGATGAGATCCCTGTAGCTAAATCACCTCCTATGGCTAGGAGGGGAAGGCGCACAGTAGATTGCACCTTCCTTAAATCGCTACCAATTTGTGGTGGGAAAGGGGAAAGGGAGCCACGATCCAACTAGTGTAACCTTTGGTCGGGCTGCATTAGGGTAAGATGAACTTGGTAATATCTCGGAATCAATCTTCACACACTATTGGAAGGGAATTACCTGTACAAAATGTTCGGTTATGACGACAACTCCTGGTTCTAGTTGTGTGTAAGGGAGACATGCATTCCATTTCACATTGCATTTATGAGATTGTATGAGTTATTTATATATGTGTATGATTGTCTGCGATTACTTAGACATTACCTCACACCCCCTTCCCATGAACTAATATTTCAGGTAAAGGTTCTGGCACTAGTCAGAAGAAGACAAGGGAGTAGCACACCAGATGTAGGAATACCAAGTCTATGTAGTGTATGTATGCAATATCTATGTATGTTATACTAAGTAGGATAGGGTAATGTAATGGATGTATATTATTGATGTTTGGTATGGAATGATGTTATATGTATGTTTATGTATGGTGGATGAATGTGATGGTTATATGTGATGATGGTGTTGTTATGGGTTGTGTGTGATCAGCGTGTATTTGTGGGGTGAATTGGTCATATATGTGAGCCCAGAATGGATTTGGGTCTTGTTGGTGTGTTTTTGGGCATGTAGCCCATTGTGAGGAATTGGGGTTCAAGTGGGTCAAATCTCAGAGGAGTGGTTCCTTTGAGGTGAAACCTCTTTAAACAACTTGATTAAGTGGATTAGGACCTATATAAATAGCCTCTGAGTGCCCATTTGCCTTTGGAGGCAATTGGAGGAGATTTGTAGTGAGTTTTGGTCAAAAAGTGGTTAAAACAGTGTCAAGTATCCAAAATCTCCATACGAAGATGAATTGAGATGAAATTAGTGTTTATGCATATATTGGGACAAGATTGACTTATAGGAATTGGAATTAGGTCAATTAGAGGTCAGAGCATAAAGTTATATATGTCGGAAGTTCACCCCAAGATGTTGAAATTTGCTGGTCTAAAACTAGCAGGGGGCACCACAGCCCCTAGAAAGCAGGCCATGGTGCTAGTGAATCAGAGGGCTTTGAGGCCATAGCAATATTGTAGCGATTGCAGCCCCAGCTCAGTTTTGGTGTCCTTTGGATTTTGTTCTGCAACTCTGACGTTTGGAAGGTGTATATATATGAGGTTTAAGCTGTGTTTGGTTAGATTTTGAAGTTTTTGATCAAGTCAGGAGATGTTGTGGGAGTAAGGTGTTTCATTAGGTGTTCAAATGAAAGAATGAGAAGTTAAGGAGAAGGAAGGAAACCTAGCTTAGGGTTTGAAATGAGGAAAGAAGGAGGCGCGTGTTTGAGGATTAAAATGTTGCTTTGTTTATATTTTGGTCGCTAGTTCCTTTCAAAACAATTGAGAAAAAAGTGCATTTTTTTTAAAAACTTATTCTAATTTTTTCTTTTCTATGTCTGTTGTTATTATAATTGATGTAGAAACTAATTTCTACATGGGTTCTATTAATAACTAGCGTAAATAATTTAACTAGGATGATCTTATTTATGAAAATGCCACTGATCATTTTTCTATGTTGGTTCCTTATACAATTGTTGGAAAAAATACAATATAGAATCACATTTTTGTACTAGTGGATAATTAGGTTTATGAGTTTCAATCAGTGTGTGAAAAACTGGACTGGACCAGCTGGTTCAACTGGATTGACCGATAACTAGTGCTTGGTTAGGTTCGATCACAGGTGGAGAGCGGAGGTTCTTGGAACTGGCCAAGAATCGGCCGAACTAGCCAAAAACCGGTTTGTTTTTTGTTTAAATTTTTGAAATATTTTTTTCTTTTTAAAATAAAATAACATTATTTTTAGTACTAAGTAGAATTATTTTTTACATAAATTATTTTCTTTCTATATTATAGTATGTTATAAGTAATATTATGATACATAATTATTAATAATGATAAATTTAGTTAACAAATAATATGAATATGAATTGACTATTTTGAATTCAAAATATAACTATAAATGAATATTAACTCGTTTAGATTTTAATATTAGGTTATAAAACTTATTAATAATATTTTTAATTTTCTATATATTATTAAATTTACTATTAATCCTAAATTGAATGTTAATTTTATGATTATGGATAAATATTTTTTATATTTTTCATCTACATTATTTAAAATAGATTAATTTATTCACAATCGGTTCGACCCCGATCCAACTATTGAACCTTGAACCGTTGCCTTATCCAATTCAATGGACGGTCCAGTTTTTAATAACTTGGTTTCAATAGATAAAAGACTTAGCATCTTGGAGAATCCAATATAAATTTCTTAAAGGATTTATAATATGTCTTTATTAAGCATAAAATGTGTAAATTTGAGTCTAAATGGAACTACTAACTCTCGAGAAAATGCATTCATTATCTACCAATGAGTTTGGGTTAATAGATCTATCAGTTTTTTTCTCGGCCAATACTTTTTCTACATATTGGCAGTAGTAGTACTAACAACAACAACAATCATAATAATAATAATAATCATCATGATCATCATCATCTTGATTACAAAAAACTAGTGATCACCATGAACTGTAAAAGTGATCAATGCTCCTATATACAAATATTTATGCCTTCTCTTAGTTTTCTTTTTATGGTTGTGCTATATATACACGTTTAGAAAATGAGATTGTAGTTTTTAATAACAAAATTAGAAGTTAAACGAGATTGTAGTTTTTTATAACAAAATTAGAAGTCAAATGAGATTGTAGTTTTCATGTTCTCCATTTTCAAATTTGCAAGCATGGTCCCATGATAGTAGTGAGTTCTCCACACCAAAGCCTCATGTCCTACGATCAATGCCACATCCATTTTGTTATCCCATATCATAACATTTAGCTTGGAGTCAAAGAAAACCCTTTTTAAAAATTTAATTTGTTAAAGGTAGTGAGCCTTTTGCCTAATACATGTATTGGATCAGGCCTAGTTTGATTCTAGTCCAAAAAGATAAATTTGAATATATATAAGTGTGACATTTCACCATGCCTTACATTTAATTTATGGAGATACTCAAGTTAGCCATGTTGTTAAACACTATTCATGATTTATGAATAATGAAACTTATTCTATATTTTATATAGACAAGTTTTCTTGTACATAGAGTACGAGAAATAAGTGTTTTAAAATAGTGCTTCTTTAAAATTTTATTTTATATATATTGATTATATATGTGGTTAAAAAAAGAATATATTAATAACATTAATAAATAAAAAATTAATTTCATTTATTTTTTGTTATTGTATATCATTCTTTTTGTGAACATATTTTTCCTTATATATAAATATATATGCTCGCACAATGCAGTGTCACAATTCCTTTTTATCTTTTTTTTTGTTTCCTTTTTTCTTTTTCTTTTTTTCCTTTTACCTAATTTGAGATTCTTAATTTTGAAAATTCCACTTAAATATCATGGAGGTGAGATATTTCCAAAATATACAATGAAATTGCAAAATTTCTAACTACTACCAAGATATCAAACTGGAATTAAAATGTGTAGGAAATGTCGATGTCGCTCTTACTCTTCTAATTCCAACTGATTCTTGTAACACCCTATCTCTAGACACTTTAATACTTGACTAAAAACTTCAAAATTCAATCATACACAACCTGGACATCTCAAAACAACTCTCCACTGCTTCAGAACAGTGGAAACGAACCCCAAAACACCAAAAATTAGGCTGGGGCCGCGGTCGCTACAGTACCTCCTCAGCCTGGACTCTGGAGCCGCGACGCCCTATACTGATTCTCCATATCAGCAACTTCCATACATCGAGACAGACTTTTGATGCGTATAACTTTATGCTCCAACCTCTGATTGACTTGATTCCAACTCCTATAAGTCAATCTAGTCCCAATCTATTCATAGAGACCAACCTTACCTCAATCCAACTCTATATAGAGATTATGGACTGTTGATACCGTTTTAGCCACTATTAACCAAAACTCACTACTAATCACCTCTAATTGCCACCAAAGGCAACTGGTCGCTCAGAGACCAATCATACAGATCCAAAACCCTCAAACCAACTTGTCCAAAGATGTTTCACCCCAAAGGAACCACTCCTCTAAGATTTGACCCTCGGAACCCTTACTTGACAAAATGGGCTACAGGCCCTAAAACATATCAATCAGACCCAATTCCAACTTTCATCACACATACAACATACATACATCATACATACCACAAACAACCTTTCTTCCACATAAAACCTACATACAACCATCCATAATAATACTCCCAATGTCATACATTCATTACAAACCATTCTATCCTACTTGACATAAGGTACATATCCAAAATTACAAATACTACATAGACTATTCCCACGCACGTAGCTACTCCTGCATCTTCTCTGGACTAGTTCCAAAACTGTTACCTGAAAGGTTAGTTCATGGGAGAGAGGTGTGAGATAATGTCTTAGTAACTGGGGACAACTACACACGCACACACACACATATATACATATATATCATGCAATTCATGAATGCAATGTGAAATGAATGGTATGCATGTCACCCTTGCAGGGACCTCCATCCTTATCCTCCTTAACACATATAATCCATTATTATCCTTCCTAACATATATAATCCAACCTTATACTCCCTAACATATATAATCCATCCTTATCCTCCCTAACATATACATATATCATCATACATCATATCGCCATCATATCATCACCACTCTATCTGTCATAAATCACAGTCTCACAATGTCATGTGGTGATGCTCACGTATCATCATATCATCATCATCATAATCATCATAATGTCATGTATGCATCACTTCATATCATATCAATGTCATCATCATATATCTTATCATCATAATCATCATCTAACTATGTGCATACCATGATATATAAAAAACAATATCCACAAACACATCAATATCATGATATGAAAGAAATATGCATATATATACACAACTATACGTACTATCATACAATATCAATTATACAATATGAACAAACACCTGGTTACCTTGGGTTGTCAATATCATGCTCACACAAGTTTCACAAACTTCTTGAATTGGCCAACACACTTGAACCCCTCTCGGTTAACTAAATGACCTTCACAATAACACAATTCTTTAATTAACACAATATACTAAATATCCAAATTTCACAATTCAACCACTTTAGGCCTAACCCAAGGTTCCAACACCCCTTTCATGCATCGATAAGCTCTTAGGGACTATTCAAACACTACTCAACCACATACGCTTTGGATTCCTAAAAGCTCTAAACGAAAACAACCTAGGGTTAAGCTCAAATCATACATAAACCCTTCAAAACTCACATCCAAGAAACAAGAACACTAAAACACACTTCCTTAACCCCATTTCATCCAATTCAATTGGTGGATTTCGGCTATAATCGAAGATCCAACCTCAAAACCGAAAAACCCTAATTTCAAACGAAGAAAAATAGAGAGAGAGGAGAGGAGAGAACACTTATCCACTTGAATCCAAGCTCTTGAGGTCTAAAAATCACTCTCAATGGCTGGAAAACACAAACCCTAGTAAAACTCCCTCAGTTTCCTCCGTTTTTTTCTTTTTTGATCGTCCGAAATGATTCGGATTTAAACAAAAGTTCTAACTCTTGCCGTAGCCTTAGCATACCCCGTAGCGGCCCTGCTTCTTGCCGCAGCATAGAGCTCTTTTAGACTCTACTTGAACCTTCCTCCATCTTGTTTCCTCCAGTCCTGAACATAATACCAAAAAAGATAACATGAGGGGTGTTACAATTCTCACCTATTTTCAATTGATTAGCATATATTTTTGATTGATCCTCACTTATTCCCCAACTAATACTCACATATTTCCAACTGATTCTCATCTATTTCCAATTGATCCTCACATATTCCCAACTTGACCTACGGGTAAAATCAACATTTTCCAATGCATTTTAATTCCGTTTTGATACCTTGGTAGTGTTTGGACCAAAATGTTAAAGGGCTTAGCCTAACAAGGAAACAACGGGGTAGGGTTCAACAATAGAAAAGATTAATCACTTCAACTACATGACAAGCCACTGTCATAGGATTTCAGGACGTGAGTGAAATGGCGGAGAGCACAACGGCAAATGAGGCACCTCTTGCTATCATGAAGCCATATCCTCATTCTTAGATAACAACGCTAACTAGCCTCCTTTTTATAAAGAGCATTACCAGAAGTAATGACACACACAATGCATCCAAACTACACACATATCTTAACATTCAATAACATCACACCAACCTTCACGGCGTTATACCTCAGCTGCCCATTGCTCTTGTGAACTGCAACTTATTTTTTTTTATTCATTGTAGTGGTTTGAGTATGAGATTTGAGTGTACCCAAACTCACAGAATGTCGAGACCTAGATTATCTTTCCAGTATCTATTTTCTTTTCTATTAACATATACTTTATGTCCTTAGTTCATTAATTAATGCAAAGTTCTTCAAATTTGAAGAAATTGTGATAAAGGAACTCAAATTCTGACGTTGTTTGATAAAATGTTAGATTATATCATTTCTTTTTTGAGGATCAATTCCTCTAGCACACTTGACAAATTTGTTTATTTGTTCCTTGAAATGAAACTAGTTATGCACCCATGCGATGCATGGGTTGCACATGATATTCCTTAATTAATCACAACAAACAAGTTAAAATAAATCTAAAGCTCTTATATCCATGCGATGCAGGGATTGCTCTTTTAATTATACTTAGTTTGAAACATCATAGTTTTTTTAACTATATATTATTTTGACATTTAAAATCAATGCACTCGTAAATGCTCTTGTAATCACTTTTATGTATCACCGATACATCTCACAATATAGGCCTTGGTTGATATCATATTAATTGTGACTAAATATAGGCCCTGGTTGATATAAACCAACATCACATAGAATTTGACTAGCTCTTATTTATAGGCAATACAATAATAAGATAAAAAATTGTCTTCTACACAAATTGAGAGGTAACTTAGATACAATTTACCAAGTTGAAAATGGCCCTCGTATATAATGTGCTATAATTTGAGAATGACTCCTAGGTTAAATATTAATTAAATTGTCTTCTATACAAAATTTAATTAATATATTAACTGAAAAATTTTTCATCATCATCAATAATTCTAAATAATTTATTCAATTCAGTTCATATATTTAAATTTCAAATTAATTAAATTAAATAATTCAATTATATTATGTTATGTGACACATTTAAAAAAAGAAGATAATTTTTTTAAATTAAACTCCAAATCTTCAATAAATTGAAACAAATTAATTTCATATTTTTAATTAAGAAATTATATAATTGATGTTATGCAATTTTTTTAAATACACTTCAAATGTGATAACATATATTCTAATTAATTTGACAAGTCAATTAAATTTGTCACAATTTTTGGTCAACAACTTATCACATTAATCACATTATTTTATTTCAAGTCTTTTAATTAATTACATTTCCTTGTTTTTAATTCAAAAAATAATATCTTTGCTAGACTTCCGAATTTTCATATTTCACAATTATTATGACAACTCTAACCTAAATCCTTATTAATTCTAAAAACTACTTAAAATAATATAATTTGAAAAAAAGTTTAATTTTAATTTGGAGAATACATAGTTAAAAAGAAAAAAATTGAAGATTACTTCCAAATAAAATATATTATTAATTTGATTGGATAACATCCATTCAATTCCTCAAATTTATTAAAAAAAATCCCACAAATTGATATTTTATACAATACACCGAAATCAACAACTTAATATGATGTTTTTATGATCTTTTAATTGTTTTAATGCAAAAAAAGGTTGGCATTCTTTGCAGCTCTCAAGTAGGCGTAACAACAGAATTCATGTTACAAAATTAAGTAACTAATACCAAAAAAAAGAAAGAAAGAAAAAAGAAGCTTGCTATCAGAGCCCAACCTCTCTTAATACGGTATGGTTTAGGGATGAACCAAGTGGAAGCTGGCGGGCATGTGACATCTGGGTGTTGATGAGGGCAGGAAGTGATCGCTGGTGCAAGAAAAGATGGTGAGATAAAGTGATAAGACACGGACAAGGAGCGGTTCCTGATAGACTTCTAAGTATGAGGGGTATATAAATAAATCGAATACATACCAGAATGAGAGGGATCCGGAGACTATATAGGTATGGGACTATATGATTAAATGATAGCTTAAAGGAATTGATAGGTATTACCTATACTAACAAGATGCACCAACTTTTTCAGTAGCCTATCCCTTAAGAACTCCTCAGTTTAGCGTGCTTGACCTGGAGCAATTCTGGGATGAGTGAACTCTTGGGAATGAGTTGTGTGAGTATGGATAAAGCACGCTAAAAAGGCATATATTGGTTTGTGGGGATAGTTATCAATCCCTAAAAAGTGGTCGGATGTTACAGTTAGTATCAGAGCAATGGTTTTGGGCCATTGTTTTTGCTTGGATTAATACTTGGTGCAACTTTAAATACATAGACTATATTTCCATTGCAATGCTTGTCCAGAACCATATATCTGAATGTGTTATTGTTTGTGTGTAGGAAGAATGTCTCACAGAGGAAGACCAAGTAACAATGATCTTATAAGACAGATGCATGAGATGTTGGCTAGCCTTAGTAAACAAGTGAATACTCAGGGGGAAACATTGAATAGATTGCAAGAGTAGATGAATAGACAAGAACAGGGTGATGTGAGTGAAGAGGCTGGTATGTTTGTGCATTTGAACGTAGGAGAGAATGAGAATGTGGTGGAGCCTGAGAGAGCCCCAAGAGTTGAAAGAAGGGATATCTCTTCACAGTTGAATGACTTTTGAAAGTTCAATCCCTCGGCTTTTAAAGGTACAATGGATGTTTCATAGGCTGAGGATTTGATAGAACAATTAGAGAACATCTTTAGTGTAATGGATTGCACCTCAGAGCAAAGGGTGCAACTAGAGGCATTTAAGTTTGAGAACAAGGCCAAGCGTTGGTGGAGAAGTATTCTCCCAAGTGTTGAAGTAATGAATCCTCCTATGACTTGTGATCAGTTTAAGGGACGGTTCTTTACATACTGCGTTCCTCCGACCTTAATGATGCAGAAGAAGGCCGTGTTCCTAGTTTTTCAGCAAGGGAATCTGTCGGCAGACAACTACATTGGCCAATTCCTAGACTTGGCAAAGTATTCCACTTATATGAGTATTACCCTGATGATAGGTGGATGGCTCAGAGGTTGTTTGAGGGAGCCCATCCAGAGATTAAGGAGCAGTTGTCTATGGTAGAGTTTGTGTCTTTTGAGGACTTGTGTGAGAAGATACATGTCCTATCCAGGTGGATGAAGGAGACTGAGAAGGATAGAAGGAATTCCATGATTCGGGCCTTTTCTCACCTTGGACCTATGGGAGGAATCAGTAAAGGAAGTGGTTTAGGTAGTGGTAGCAACTGTGGCAGTACAGGTTCTAATGGAGGAAGAGGTCGTCATAATAGATGTCGTCATGGTAAAGGTAGAGGCAGGTTTGGCAGAGATTAGTCCAACAGAGGTTGGTTTGGCAAAGGACCCTTTTATCGAGGAGGCTTTGACCATGGGAGTTCCAGTCAGAGCAAGTATGCAGGGAGAGATTCAGCCCCATACTAGTACAATTCAGATAGTGCATCAAATCCATGCACAAAATGCAGGTTGAGTCTTGGTGACTATCCGTGCTTGATTTGTTATAACTATGGGAGATCAGGTCATATATCATGGACTTGTTGGGAGCTAAGGAGTGAAGATGTGATGAAGAGGCCCACGATGCCTGAACAACTCTTTGCCATCACTCGACAGGAAGTGGATGCAGCGCCTAATTTGATTAGTGGCAAACTTAAACTCAATGGTTACTCTATTCATACTTTGTTTGATTGAGGTGCATCACATTCCTTCATTTCTTTTGATTGTGCTCAGAGATTGGGTATTGTGGGAATGGTGTTGCCTTTTGATTTATTGGTATCCACACCTACAGGAGTTTCATTAAGGACTGCTCAAGCTTGTCTGAATTGTATAGTTTGTTTTGAACACCAAAGTACTACCTTGGATCTAATCTGTTTGCCATTGTAAGAGATTGATGTGATAATTGGGATGGATTGGTGGGAGCTCAATAATACGATTCTTGACTGTGCTCGGAAAACTGTGTCTTTACCAATGAATATCCCTAGTGTTGAAGGGGATGAGAATGTTTGTTTGTTCTTTGCTCAAGATGACAGGTATTTGAGAAAAGGGTGTCAAGGGTTTCTGGTTTTCTTCTTTGTTAATGTGGATATGAAAGGTAGTATAGAATAATACCTAATTGTGAATGAATATCCTGATGTGTTTCCAGAGGAGAATATCGATTTAGCACCACCACGAGAACTAGAGTTTTCCTATTTCAAAGGCTTTATATCGAATGATATCATTTGAATTAAAGGAACTTAAGAAGCAGATTGAGGATTTATTGAAAAGAGGTTTCATCAGACCTAGTGTCTCGCCTTGGGGAGCTCCAATGTTATTCGTCAAGAAGAAGGACGGTAGCCTCAGATTGTGTATTGACTACAGGCAGCTGAATTGAGTGACGATTAAGAATAAATATCCTTTGCTTAGGATTGAAGACTTGATTGATCAGTTGGCAGGTGCCTCCATTTTCTCTAAAATTGATTTAAGGTCGGGATACCATCAATTGCGAGTGTATTCTGAAGATGTGCCTAAAATGGCTTTTTGAACTCAATATGGTCATTATGAGTTTCTTGTGATGCCATTTGGGTTGACCAATGCCTCGGCAATCTTCATGGATTATATGAACAGGGTGTTTTGGTCGTATTTGGATAAATTTGTTGTGGTATTTATTGATGACATTTTGATCTACTCCAAGAGTGAGGAAGAGCATGTACTCCATCTTCGAATTCTATTGCAAGTATTGCTGGATCACTAACTGTATGCTAAGCTTAGTAAATGCGAGTTTTGGCTACAGGAGGTGAAATTTTTGGGTCATGTAATTTCTGCTGAAGGAGTGGCAGTAGACCTTAGTAAGGTTGAAGTGTTGTTGAATTGGGAGAGACCGCAATCAGTGACTGAAATTCATTGTTTTCTGGGATTGGCTGGATACTACCGGAGGTTCATTAAGGGATTCTCTCAGCTTTTTCTACCATTGACTAGACTTACCCGTAAGCATCAATCTTTCATTTGGGATGACAAGTGTGAGAGAGCATTCCAAGAGTTGAAGATTTGTCTAACGTCCACCCCAGTGCTGATTATTCCTAACCTATCGGAGTCGTTCACTATTTACACGGATGCCTCTAAGAAAGGTCTAGGGTATATATTGCAACAAGACAGAGTTGTGGCATATACTTCAAGACAGTTAAGGCCTCATAAGGAGAACTATCCTACTCACGTCCTTGAGCTAGCGGCTATAGCGTTTGCTTTGAAATTGTGGAAGCATTATCTTTATGGCGCTCAGTTTGAGGTGTTCAATGATCACAAAAGTTCGAAGTATTTGTTTGATCAGAAGAAAGGCGTTGGTAGAGTTCTTGGTGGACTATGAGTTCACCTTGATGATTATTATATGATGATACATGAGCATCACCACATGACATTATGAGATTGTGATATATGGCAGAGTGGGTGGTGATGATGTGATGACGATATGATATATCATGATATATATGTTAGGGAGGATACATTATCCAAATTGCACAAATACTACATATACCTAATACTCCCATGTCCGATGCTACTCCCTCGGCTTCTTAGGACTAGTGCCAGAACCGTCACCTGAAATGTTAGCCATGGGAGAAGGGTGTGAGATAGTGTTTCAGTAACCGGGGACAACCACATACATACACATATATATAACTCATACAATCTCGTGAATGCAATGTATGTGAGATTATGTTGTATGTGCTGTGTATGCTGAATGGTGGTGTATATGTGATTCGAGGTGTTAAGGAGTCAGTGTGGTAGTGTTTGTAAGCCCAAAAGTGGAATTAGGCCTAGTTGGTGTGTTTTGGGGTAGGTAGCCCAATTTGTCAAATGGTATTCAAGGGGGTCAAATCTTAGAGGAGTGATTTTTTTGAGGTGAAACCTCTTTGAATAAGTTGGTTTAGTAGTTTTGGACTTGTGTGAATGGTCATGAGTGGTTGAATTGCCTTTGGTGGCATATAGGAAGTGTGGATAGTGAGTTTTGGTCAAAAAATGGCCAAAACTATGTCAAGTGTCTAGATTCTCCATACAGAGGTAGATTGAGGTAAAGTTAGTGTTTATGGTCAGTTACGAATAGATTAACTTGTAGGAGCTGGAATCAAGTCAATCGGAGGTCGAAGTATAAAGTTATGGCTGTCGAAAGTTTGCCCTGGAGTTGAAAAATTTGCTCGTATGGAAAAATAGCAGGGGGCGCCACGGCACCAGGAAGTAGGCTGTGGTGTCATAGAGTCAAGTAGCAATGTAAAACACTGTAGCTGCCGCGGCGATACTATAGCT
Source organism: Adenanthera pavonina (assembly GCA_026686845.1). NCBI lineage: Eukaryota > Viridiplantae > Streptophyta > Magnoliopsida > Fabales > Fabaceae > Adenanthera > Adenanthera pavonina. The sequence goes on along the minus strand of JAIVEN010000033.1, from coordinate 5,078,489 downwards.
GCCGCGGCCCCAACTCAGATTTTGATATTATTTGGATTGTTTCCGCTGCTATGAAGTTTGGGGAAGTTGTTGTGAGATGTTTGGGTTGTATTTGGTTGGATTTTGATATTTGTGGTTGAGTCTGGAAGTGTTTGGATGTAGGGTGTTACAGAGCACACATGGTACTCAAAAATATCCCAATAACACTTGTAAATACATCACTTTAAGTTGTAAATACATAGTGATCACATGCAAATGACAAGGTATCAATTTTCCAGTAAATGGATCATACCTCTGACTTGTAAATGACCCAATAGAACATAAAAAAAAATCATTTTTGCTTGTAAATACACTGATATCACATGTAAATGACTTGTTATCAATTATGGTAAATGAACAACTCATGTTATTTGTAAATAACCTTGGGAAACAAGCAAATACACAATTTTCTCTTATGAGTACGTAGTTATCACATGTAAATGCACCTAAATTATAAGGAAATTGAAATTCACAAATCTCTACATACATATGAATTAAGAAATTATACATATAGCCATATATGTGTAGTGTTTCACAGATAAGAAAGGCGTCCTTTGGTTCAACATGTTGTAATATTTGATCACATGATGCACAGTTTCAGGAACATGCTGAGGAACCAAATTAAGACACAATTCATTGTTCTCAATTGTTGAAAAGAAGCAATGCTTCAAAGAAATAACATTTGGGCTGTCAAAAAAACGCATTGTTTGCAGCTCTTGGTTTTTATATCTCTTGTCTTGAAGAACCTGTTTGATAGCCATAGTTTTATCAGTCTCCAAGCATTTTGCCTAGAAATTGATAATTATACAGAAAAGTACATAACTAAAAGCTGTGAGTATTAAAAAGGCAAAGGTAACACAAGTCAACTTATGAATTAGAAGGAAAATGTGGTAGAGTTATTAAAAAATCAAATGAGTCCATAGGAAAATAAAGAGGCAATGGTGAAGGATCAATGAAGCTTATCAGTGGAGAAGGCATATTTCAGGTTGTGGATGCTTGCAAAGAAGAAATAAAATCATTTGTCATTGATTCATGGACTCGCAGCAAAAATTGAACAGAAAAATTAAATAAAAACCTAGAAAAGAAAATCAAAAACCAAAAAATATAAAGTGGAAATAAAAAACCCTCCTCCATAATTGGTTGAAGATTTGTGATAGAGGTCAACATTGGTTGAAGGTTGGAGATCTGGAGGAGGGGTTGTAGATAAAAGGTCATGAACACTGATGATGGAAGAGGATGATAGTGGTGGATGATCTTTGGGAAAAATGGGAGAAGCACATCCTTATTGAACTCATGCTTCACTAGTCCAGTCTCGTTGTTGAACTTGTACTTCACTACTTTGTTAATTTGTCTCTTCCTCATTGGACCTATTGCATGTTTGTTAAGGCTTATTTGATGTTATTGGAAAGGAAGAAAAGGAAGTATGGAGACCTAAGAGGAAAGAAGAAGGGTGGAGAGAGGAGGAAGGGAAGGCAACAGCGAGGTTGTGGTTGGGGGAAGCAAAGGAGGAGGATAAGGAGTGCGAAGTGCGAGAGAGAGATCGAGTGATAGAGATGATGTTCAATTACTATGAGCAAGACAATTTAGTCTTTTCCCTTCAAATTTTAGTTCCATTTTCAAACTATGGTATATTTTAGGAATTAGGCAAATTCGTAATACGTTTTAGGAAATAACTTTCTTCTTTAATATATATTTATCTATAATTTTCCTCAAATGACAGAGTGCCATTTTTGCAGTATAAGGAACATGCCATGATTCGACTACACTATGCTCCTTTTGGATGATTGATAATGATATTCATGCCCAAAGAAAGTTGTTATAATTGAGTATATTGAACCACTTCAAATAATAATTAGGCCATAACAATTAAATAATAGTTAGTTTTTTTAATTTAATGACTATATTTTACTCTTATATATAAATATAATCTTCCAAACTCATTTTTCTATGGATCTAAACATATTTAAGCTAGAATGTGATTCATAAATGTGAGTTTGATTCTTTCAAAGAAAGAAACATAATCATTGAGCCATATCTTGCAATATCTCTATTATTTGAGCTCTTAGAGCTTCATTAGAACATTCTAGTCTTGGTGAGAGATTCTATCATATGTAACTCATTCTTTTCCACTTAGGTAGATTACTTAGAGTGGAGAAACTTTAAGAGAGTGTTGTAATCACATTTTATAGGGGTGTGAGGTAAGATTCAAGGGTGTGATATCTCTTGTATTGTATTGTGACTTTACAAGTGCTCAGATCAAACTTGTAGGGGATAGTAGAAAATTTCAATTAGGTTGCTTTAGCATTAGATGTATGCCAAATGATTGGGTCAAATCATGATAAATCTTATTGTCTTGATCTTTTGCTTTATTTCAAACTTTATCTTCTCACTATACTATGTTCATCCCTATTTTATGCTTCTTATTGCTTCATTGGATTGTTCTATATAAAGATGAAAAATTTGTAACACCCAATTCACCCTTATCTTGGATAACTAGTCAATCTAACATTATAAATTAGGCAAACTCACTGAGTGTTTTAGGAAATAATTTTTTCCATAGTATTGATTTATAATTTTCCCTAATAGGAATCCTCTTTCTTGATTCATTAAATTTATTGAAATAAATTTTGCTTATCATAGGCCAAACATTATTTGTGTGTATGTGTCTATATATAGTTATATTTGTGTGTGTCTATTGTGGCAAAAAAAATGTGTTTGTCTCTAGAGAGAGAAAGAGAGAGAGAGAGAGGTGAATGCCATTTTTGAATTACAAGGAACATACCATGATTCAGCTGTACTATACTGCTTTTGGATGATTGACAATTATATTCATTCCCAATCAATGTTGTTATAATTGAGTATATATTGAACCACCTTAAATAATAATTAGGTCAAAACCCACATTCATCAATAACGAATAAATATTAATTCCTCATCTGTTCACTTTTGTTTCTTCATGAAAATTTGCATGCAAGACAAAACATTCCAATGCATAAATGAAATTAATACAAACTATAAAAACTAAACGTAACTTTTTTATTTTTATGACAACTATCAAATATTTGGTACCGTCAATGACAAAACTAAGTGTTTTGTTTTAGAGGAGATCGCCTCCCATCATCTTAGTTATATGTAAAATGTGTTGAAAAAATCTTAATTATTGTTAAAAACTATATATTCATCACCCTTAAAATTTTATGCTCTCGCCCTCCCCTACTTCCAAAAATTTTTTATCAGTTGCCTTTGTTGTCTTGAAGTCTTAAAGTCACTTCCAATCAAAATCATACTTACTTTTTAAATTTATCATATAAAAATATAATAACACATTTTAAAGGTATTAAAAAAAATTTATATTTACTCTTTTGGGAATGATTAGGAATATACTTTCCATATTTTCATCTATTCATTGACCATCGTTGTTTGTTTTGTAAGTCATATGAAGAAATTGTTAGTAATTTATTTTTGCAATATTCAAACACACCTATTAAACAACCATGTTTGGTTTGTTTTAAGATTTCATTCTTTTAAAATTCACCCGCTGGTGAAAATCAATTTTGCTAGCTCTGTATATTGTGCACGTCAATCTGAATCATCTTACACTTAATATCAACACAATGTCTGTCTTTGGACGTCTTTGATAGTTTCAAAGGTATGTTAGCAAACTAAAGTTTGAAGAAAAATGTTGTTTCGCATATTTTCGAACCTTATTTTGTAAACTTAATTACTTTTGCCTCTAAATTATGGTTTGGTCAACCAACTAGAGAAAACTTTTGTGTCTGTCAATTTGCTTTTATCTCACAATTAATTTGTCAAACTTACTTTTATAATAAAAAAGAATGTAAACATAAATCATGTCACACAACAAACTCACTTTTATTTAAATTTCATTTTCGTAAGTTTCATTTTGTTCTAACTTAAGTATGCAGAATTTAAATAGTGAGCTCAAATAGATATTAACTAAAACTTTGAGATAATGCTATGAATCTCACACATTAGTAAATTACTCCCTCCAATCTCATTTATAAGGAAAAAAACTACTTCATAAATATTAAAGAACGAAGTTAAAGTTAGTTAAAAATAATTAATTTATCTCACATTTTTTATTTCCATCAAAATTACCTCTACTTAATTAATCTCTCTTTCTCTCAATTCCGTCTAATAATACACCTCATGACTATCAACAGAGTTAATCAAGGAGGGTCATTTTAGTAAAAAGAAATTAATGTAACATTAATTCTCTTTTTTTTCTCTCATAAATAGAACCATAAAAGAAAAAAATTCCCTTTTAAATAAGAGAGAGTATTAATTTTGCTTGAAATGAATAAATAAATAAAAATATATTCCGTTAATGACTTGGTGAGAGCAATAAATTTTAGGGGTTGGGAGTTGATAACTGCATGGGTCAAAACGGAGAAGAGATATGAATGATATACAGTTGAAGGTATGCATCGGCAGCCAAATCCGATACTGCTGGCGCCCACTGCCCACCCACCCTTATCCATCTAGGTCTTATCAATTCTTCACAATATTTCTCCCAATCCATGTTTCTTAATTACACTCTCTATTTTAAATTATACTTAAGTCACTTTTTTTTTTCTATGGATCAACATATTCAAAATATAAATTACTTAATAAAATTGATATAGAATTTATTTTTTTCATTTTTACCCTTAATAAATAGAAACTAGGAAAAACACCTACACTTTACAATGATTAGTTTTTTATTATTAATTGGAGGATATTTTTGATATACACTTTACGATGATTAGTTTTTACTATAAAAAAAGATAGTATTACAATTTAATTAGGGGTGGAAGCAGAACGTGAACTTTGGAAGAGCCAAATCTTCTTTTTAGAGGTAAGGAATATCATTAAAAAAATTAGAATATATAAATAATACATTTTTATGTATAATATTTTATATTGATAATTTAAAAAAATATTATGATAGACCTTTAAATTTTATACCTTATTTAATATGATAAGTGTGTAGTATATACAAATATATGTTTGTGTATTTGCATATATTATGCAAACACAAAAATATTGGGAGGGGACAAACCCACAAATATATGTATACTTGGAAATAATTATATGCAAAAACTAAATAAAATATATTAAATGGGGAGGGGGTGAGGGGGCTAAGCCCTCCCAAGCACCATTTGTTTCGTAGCACTAGTGATCTCATCTGTTCACTATTTTTTTTTTGTCGTGAAAATCTGGATGCATGACGAAACATTCCAATAAATAAATGAAATTAATACAAACTACAAAAACTAAACATAATTTTTTTATTTTTATTTTGACTACAATCAAATATCCGGTACTATCGATAATTATATGAAATTAACTATGGCGAAGTGCGCTCTTCCTCTCACATCCATATTTTTGTGCACATCATCTATTCATTGACCACCTTTGCTTGTTTTGTAAGTCATATGATGAAATTGTTAGTAATTTAATTATTTTCGCAATATTCAAACTCACTTATTAAACAACCATGTATGCTTAGTTAGGTTGAAGATTTCGTTCTCTTAAAATTCTTCCAGTGGTGAAAATCAATTTTTGCTAGCTAGCTCTATATATCATGCCCGACAACCTGAATCATCTTATACTTAATTAATATCAACACAATGTCTTTTTCAATCTAACTGTTTTAGGGCCCGTTTGGTTTGTAGAATTATTGAAAATGGATTAGAATAGAATGGTTGGGAATTGAATGGAATGAAATGAAATCTTGTAGACTAAAATTTTATTTGATTCACCATATAAAAGACATAGGTAATAATTTGAATTTATTTGGTTGGACATAAGAAAATGATGGAATGTAATGTGAATAATGTGTAAAAAGTCAGAATTCCACCTAAGTAAAAATTTAAACCAACATCAATTGTTTCAATACTGTGTTCATAATATAATTTATTTTTTTCTTTTTTTTTAATTACAAATAGGTGACATCTTTTGTTTTTATTCAGACAATAATCTCATATTTTAAGATTTTACGTATATTTATTTTTATTAAATAAAAAAATATCTAAGCATAAATTGTAATATAAAAAGTAGAAGGGAAACTTACGTATATTTCAATTCTTATTATTTCTTATTTTAAATTTTTAAATTAAATATTTTTAGAGAAAAAAATCATATAGGAAAAATTACACTAAATAACTTGTAGGAATTAATGAAGAATTTTTAAGAGAAAATGGGGTACATAATCTGTGAAGAGTATTTTAAGAATGATATTTCATAATTAAAGTTATTTCTGTCATTTAGTCTTCATTCCCAGTGGTAGGAATAAACAAAATCAGGATTCAAGGTAGGAAAGTTAATTTCCAAATCTCTGGTTATCTTCATTTCCGTGAGAGTCCAAATTCACACTTACATGTCCAACCAAACAGTCCAAGTGTGACAATAGAATCTAGATTCTCATTCTATGGACACTTAAAAAATAAACCAAACGGGCCCTTAATTTTGCAAAATTGTACATTAGCTCAAATAGATATTAACTAAAACTTTGAGATAATGCTAAGAATCTCACACATAAGTAAATTCTTCCTTATGCTTGAAATGAATAAATAAATAAAAATATATTCCGTTAGTGAATTGGTAAGCGCAATAAATTCTTACTGCATTTCGGGTATGCGTCGCAGTCCAATCCGCTTGTGTTAATGGTGGTCACTGCTCACTCACCCTTATCAATCTACCAACGTGCATGCCTGCTCACCCTTATATGTCTACATCTTCTCGTCAATTCTTCACTCTTAATTACGCTCTCTATTTTAAATTATACTAGGTCACTTTTTTTTTTCTAAGGATCAACGTATTTAAAATATAAATTATTTTGTAAAATTTATGTAACATTTAATATTTTTTTTATTTTTACCTTTTTAAAAAATAGTCGAAAGAGTTATGGTGAACAAAATTTAAGAAAAATACATACATTTCAAAATGATTCGTCTTTTAACTATTGATAAAGAAATATTCTTGATGTACATATAAAAAAGATAGTATGTACAATTTAATATGGGTGATTTTAAAAGATTATGGTAATTTTTTTTTAAGATTTTCAAATATTTGAACTAATTTTAATCAACCATCTCGATGTGCTTGAACTAAAATAATTAAAAGTAACTTATAATTTGAAATAACGGAATATATCAAAATAATCATCTACACCTTCCTCTCCCTTGCTTCAAATTGGACTTCAATTTGATGTTCATTAACATTATCCACAAATATGAGCACCCATTAACCAACAAATAAATCTAGTCATATTTTAGCTAGCTTGAGAAATATGCTAGTTAAACTAAAATCTTTGGACCAAAAGTAGTTCTTTCTTAAAGCAAAATTTTGTGCTTTTAGATAGAGTAAATTATAAATTTTTTTCCAAGTTTTCACATAATTATTTTTTTGACCTTGTTCATTACATAGACTTTAAGGATAAGTTGCTAGACATTTTAGAGATATCTATATAATTGAGATTGTTGTTACTTCACAATAGAACACTACACAAACCTTGTCCTATGAATGAAAACTCCAACATCTTCAAAGAGGGGTTGCAAACACTCATTGGGAGAATAAGATAGAACAATAGTACCTAGTTAGGAATTCTGTTAATAAGCAGCCAATTTGTCAGCAACTTTGTTTCCCTCAGTACAGATATGAGAAACTTTTATGTGCCAAGGGAGTTGCATAAAGAAACGAATTCTCTGCAATAGGTTGGCCATGGGGTGATGTTTAGAGCATCCCTTTGTAATCAATCTCCTAGCTATCTCATCAGAATTTGTCTCAAGACAAACATATTTATATCGATCCCAAGCTCCAAGCAACTTCAATCCCCATTAAGATGTCCCACAATTTGTCTCCAAGCACACCGCATCTGCCTAGCTTCTTGGTGAAGCTTGTCGGCCACTTCCCTGTATTATCCTTGAGAACTTCACCATATCTCACTATGGACATATCATTATTAATAGCTCCATCAGTATTACACTTGATCCAACCAGCCGCCGGAGGTAACTGGCCAATGGGCACTTCAGTTTTCATACTCTTGACAGGTTTTTGAGCATCAGATTTCTCTCCATCTCTTTAGTTGCCGCAGTTGTCCTCAAAAGCAAAGAACATCCGTCATCTTCACCATTGTTGAAAATCGATTGATTTCTCATATTCCAGAAATGCCAAATACCATATCCAAAGAGAACAGTTCATTCGTAACATTTGTCTTTGCCAAAGTCTGCAAATTCATTCATATTGATCCAATCAATTCAGGTAGCATGCATGTATTATACATGTCAAAGAGTATGAAATTCAAGAAAAGAAATGAATTAAACGTGATATAGAAATTCTTGATTTGATCAAGATCAAGCATTGTACGTGCCAAAGTATAAGTCATTTTGTCATGATTTCATTGCGCAAAATAAGATCAAATGTAACAAAACCATGTAGTTATAGATTAGAGATCCTCTTATAAAATATTATCGGCTATTCTTTAAGATTAGTTAGATAAAATAAATTTTTATTTAAAAAATTAATAATAATTTAATTTAATAATAATACTTATATAATTTTATTAAAAGTTTTTTTTAAAATATACATTTTGCAATTTACTAAAATAAAATGATAAATATGATAGGTCCTTTTTTTTGGGGCCAGAAAATTAAAAAAGTGACTTCGCTATTGGCGAATGGTGAGATTCCCTCCAATTTTTTCTAAGACTAGTCAGGCTTACCCACCTTACTTCATTGTCACACATTACTGCTATATTTATTAGAAGAAAGTTGATAGATATTAAGCGGACATCCTAAAGATCTTTAAGCACTACTCACATGATCACTTGCAATGAGTTTTTAGATTCATTTTGTTCAGATAATTTTATTTATTTATTTACTTTTATTTTTATTTATTTTTTTTTGTTTCCAATTTATATTTTCTTGGAGTTAAAGTTATTAGCTAGATTTAAATTAGAAGCAATAAAATCTATTAGATATTCTTTAAGAAATTTTCTACATTTAAATATATTTAAATTAGAAGCAATAAAATCTATTAGAACATCAATTTTAGTATTTTTCTTTAAATTTTTATTTTTATTTTTAGGATTTTTTATAATTAGAAATATCTCTTAGATTTTCTAAATTTATTAGCATTACTTGAGGCCCAAATATTCATAATTGTTTTAGAATTCGGTTTTTCATATTTTTCTTATATAAAGACCTCTGTGTAATGCATTTTCTTCAATGAATAGTGGAATAATATTATTGTGAGTTTTTTAGTAAAAATTTATTGAGTTATTTCTTTTCTCTCTCTTATTTTCTATCTCTTTCTCCTTTTTCCTCATCTAATCTACCATGAGAAGTGATCAATCTTGTGAGCATTATTATATTTAAGGATCTAGAGACGAGTTCCTCTAAGGTTATAACTGATCATCTTCTGAATCTTTAGAGTTAAGTTCTTCCGCTACTCCATATTTTCTAGGTTTCTTAGAGCAGGTCTCTAAGGGGTCCATATCAGTTGATATCATAGGTTTTGAAATTCAAGTTTATCCTTTCTTTGTGTTTTGTATTCTTTCATCTTCTTCTTGGTTGTTTTTTTCTTGTATCCATTGTCTTCTTTGTTTTCCACCATCTTGTGTCTTATTTTGTGTACTTCTTATCATCTTCTTATCATTTCCATCTCCATCTCCATCTCCATCTTGTTCTTCTTGTCTTCTTTGTGAGGTTATTAGGAAAATAAAAAAAAAAAGACTTTTCTATATATTGACGAATAGTGAGATTCCCTTTAATTTTTCTAAGACTAGCCAGGCATACCCCACCTCACTTCCCTTTCACACATCACTACTATATTTATTAGGAGAAAGTAGCCTCTCCTCAAAGCTCGCGCATATACATACTCGACGCCACCAAAAGGCCATACACACACTTCTCTCTCTCGTCACAGTTTAGTGTGCATTTCATTTCATTCATTTTTTCCCATTTTCGGATTTTCCTTCCACTTTACTCACGTCCTCTTTTTCTCTCTCTTTCTTTTCTCTTTTCTTTTTTTTACCTCACGATTCTTTGACGTAGAAGATTTTTTCCTTTAATAAGTTTCTCTGTGACTCCATTTTTTTTATCAGTGCATTCCCTTCTAAACTCATTTCTCGAATTTGTTTTTTATGCCTCCTGCATCTGTGCGTGCCTTTATTTTTTTCATTTTTGGTTCGATTCGTTACATCGATGATTCTGATTCATTGTCATTGTTTTTTTTCTTTTTTGGTTTTGGGATGTGTTTAGATCTTTGCAAGATTGTTCTGAAATCTACTACTAAAGATGGCGAAAGCAGGCATGTTGGATCTGGCATCCGGTGTCGGAGGAAAGATTAAGAAAGCTGAAGTTCTGTCTGCTGTTGATAAGTATATATTCTCTTTTTTCCTTCTGACTTGAATCTGTGAATCTCTGTTTTGCTTCTTACAATGACGACTCTGTGTTTTGTGTAATGATGTTCCATTTTGTATCTTCATGGGAAGTCTTTTTTTCATTCTGATTTCTAATGTGCATTAGACTTCAATAGCAAAGGACTGGCTGCAGTCAACCCATCCTGTTTAATGCGTTATTTTTACATGCATGACGATTCTGCTTGTGGAATGTTATTCGTTACCTAACTGCTCTTAGTGCGTCGAAATATTTATGCTTCATGACTACTGAATGGGATACTTATTGTGAAAATTAACTGTTCTTGAGAAATTTTTAAATGCATTATTCGCACTCAAGATACCTAAAAAAAAACCGATGCAAACTTACCCATTATAATGAATTTTTCTTGGCTCCTTGCACCTTTTGCCTTTACACAGCCACTCCTATTGCTAGTTAATGGGGGGAGTGTGCTAAAAACCTTTTGAATACCAAAACACCACTCCACCACTGAGTTGCAAGTTGTTTTTGTTTTGCAAGTGCAAGATTTAATATATATATATATATATATATATGTGTGTGTGTGTGTGTGTGTGTGTGTGTTTATTAAATTAAACTTTGAAATTAAAGTTAATAAACATTCATATGCACCCGTATTTTTTCAACTACAGGTTATTATTGTTATATATGTTCAATATTTGTATAGATATTAAATTAAACTTTTTGAAATGAATTACAACAAAAGAACCTTTATACTACTCATTATCATGCAAATTGAGCTAAAAAATGTTAATCTCAACCAAAATTAATCTTCACAAATGATATGATTCATATATCTTATTTCTCTTTTTTATATATTTTTATTTTTATTACGTAATAATATAAATTTTGACTTTCTTTATTTTAATTTTTTTACATTTTTGTTAATTTAAAAGAAAAATATAAAATTTGTAACCTTATAATGTTAATAGTGAATGTTAGTTAATTATTATATCAAATTATTATTTTTATTTTAATTTAAATATTAATTTTATTATTATTGATAAATATATTTTATATTTTTTCATTTATATTATTTAAAATATATTAATTTATTTATACTCAATGGCTCCATCACGGTTTGACCGGATCCATTCATTAAATCCTGAACTCGTATCACAGTTATTCGATTTTTTATGCGTGGGTATAGGTGAGCTTTGATCACGTGTTATGTGTGCGTACTCTAACAATGAATAATTGTTTCGACTGTTTATTGGGGCCGGTCAGATCCTAAGGAATTTCGTTGAGTCTGCCAGCTCCAACATAGATGGCGTGCTGTTGGTCAGGTAGAGAAGTGGATTGGTTGAGTTTCGTTGTGCACAAGGTGGCCCGCACTACTTGACCAAACTATAAAAAAGTGATGATTGATGAAGAACTGGAAAATTTGTTAGAGATAGTTTAAAAAAATTAAAGTTTTACATTGAATAAAAGTAAAGCTTATAAAATATATATATGAGGGGGAAGACAAAGCATATTAAAAAAATAATTATTGAGGAAAAAATGTTAAGTGAGTTTAAATATTATTTATTTAATATTTAAAGCACTTAGTATTAAGCACGTGGCGCATCGTAATTATTGGATTGATCTAATGGTGGAGATCTGGTCTAGTATGAATTTGAGATTAATATTTTTAATTAATTATTTTTTTCAGAAATAGAATTTCAAATAACAACGTTCTAAAACGGTACATTCTGAAACAACATGTTATTTGATATTCTGTTTCAACTTGACAATAACGTTTCAAATACAATGTTCAGAAATGAACAGGTTCATCAACAAAGTTTCAATTTTATATTTTTCACTATTATAAAAGGATCAGACCACAAACTAAAAGACATCACACACATTCTCTTCTCTTACTTACAATCTCTCTATTTCATTCTGTGTTTCAAGGTATCTGAAGTTGTTGTCAGATATCTTCGGTGCTTAGAATAACTCCTAGAGGTGATTCGTCGGATTCCTGCAGCAAACCTAGTGGGGGCGAATAACACCTTAAGGACAGTGTGTTATCATACGTTTCTGGACACCGGTTGTTTTCATATACTGTCTCTAACAAAATTTACTAATGCTATACTTTCTGACAATTCCGAAGCTATTTACTTCAGTTGGGCAATTTCATGTTATATTAAGAAAGTATCTTTTTTTTTGCTGTTTAACATTTCCGAAAAATAAAAAATATTGTAAAAGGCCGGTTATTCCACACTGTTAGTGATATTGATTTCATAAAATAGAAAACAGATGTTTTGGTTCTTTCCATCTTCTTATTGTTGTTGAGTTGTAAATTGAGATGTTGATTGCCAGTAGTTTTACTGGTCTTGATACTGAGAAAATTGAGAATTATATTACTTCAATTCCTTAGTTACATATGAAAAATTGATACATATAAATTATATATATGTATGTTCTTTGTATATAACCACAATATATTGAAGGGAATAAAAAAAAGTGTCGCCGTATTATAATAACTGAGATTTTGTTGTTGAGTTATTCTAGCTGCTGCTTTCTACGGTTTGATGTTCCAATATCATGTTACAGGTATGAGAAGTATCATGTTTGTAATGGAGGTGACGAGAAAGAGAGAAAAGCTAACTATACCGATATGGTGAGTTGAGAATTTAGGAATATTCATATTTAGCAATTTACAATTTGAAGTTTTCTCTACATATTGCAATAACCTTACACTCTGTTTGGTTCGTTCACATGCCATGTGAAAGGATGTAAATGAGTTTATATTACGAGAAGTTGTTATGTTTGGTTTGTCAAAACACATGTAATCTAAAGTTGATTATGATTATAAGCTAACATATAAATGACTTCACATTCAAAAATTTATGTAATTCAGATTACATGCTTGTAAATGAAATAAAAATACTACAATACCTTTTATGAAGAATATAAAAAAATAAATTCATTCCACACATCTCTTAATATTACATCAAATAAAGTTTTCTGTATTTTATTTACATCCCTTCTATTTACATTCTTTCCCATTACATCCCATAACCTCCTGATAATTGAACCAAACGATCTATTAATGCTAGCTGCATGGTAAAAGCTATGTCAAACTTAAGGTGATTATTCTAAATTGCACTTTGACAAATATGTCTAGGATAATCATCCATAGAGGATTTATTAACATCTATGTTTTACTGTTTACAATTAAGCATTTTCTTAATATTTTCATTTAATATTTTATGTTTCTGCAATTTATTAGATATTCAAATGATATGGCATTGAACAATTTCTAAATTATTATCCAGATATCTAGGGAGTTAGATTGGTTATCAAGCCAAGGATGTGGTTCGGATGACCAGCTTATAGCTTAATAACCTGTGCTTTGTGAAGTTGGGAATTCCCTATATTTAAACAATAAAATATAATCTCCATGTGTCTTACAGGTTAATAAATATTACGATCTTGTTACCAGCTTTTATGAGTATGGCTGGGGGGAATCTTTCCACTTCGCACCCAGGTATCTAGATGCCTTCACTCTTGACCGATTAATTAATTTAAGAATTTTCTTTAAAATTTTAACATTCATTCATGCTGCTACCTTTTTGGTTATCAAGATGGAAGGGGGAATCTCTTCAAGAAAGCATCAAGCGACATGAGCACTTTCTTGCTTTACAACTGTGCTTGAAGCCTGGACAGAAGGTGTTCATATTCATTGCTTGTATATGGTTTACTGTATTGAATTAGACCAATTGGGTATTGTTTCTTATATATTTGCAATCAGATTCTATATTAAAAAATGACATGTGTGAAAAATTATTTAAAATACCCAATGATGTGACACTACGCTGTAAAGGGAATACGCTTGTTTGCGAATTTCAACATTTGTCACTACAAAAACAATACCCAAGTTTTTTCCTATTGTATTTTCAAAAATAAATAACTTACAAGTCGTTCTATTTTATTTTATTTTTTGGGTTTTAGGTTTTGGATGTCGGATGTGGAATTGGGGGACCTTTGAGAGAAATTGCACGATTCAGGTATATGGAACATCCTTTGCTTTTTGATTTGATAGTTATTGCATATTCAATTTTCATAAATTGGGTTCTACTCTTGTGATTCTCCTCCCTATTCAGCTTGTTTGTTGGGATATAACGGGAATATATTCAATAAACTTTGTATAAAATTGCTTCATATTTATAGGAAAAGAATATATGATGAAGAATTACTTTCTACCAAAACAATATCCAAATTTATATTCCTTATATAGAATATCTCTTGTCATAGAGATAGTTTACATTAGTGGGGATGGTGTAAATGTGCAATAATCTATGGTATGGGATTTTAGCTTTTAATATGTCTAGATTCCCTGTTTTGTGGGCGAAATTGTAATCACAAGCTTTTCTCTATTTGTACAGCTTGACATCAATTACAGGATTGAACAACAATGAGTATCAAATAACAAGAGGAAAGGTGTGTAATGCAGTTTTGACTTTTTTGTTCTTTCCTTGAATCTAGTTGTCATTATGAACATTGTTTTATAATGTTATCTCCCATGTTTCAGTGAAAAGTGATTTATTGATAAACCATTAAGTACATATTCGTGACAATCTTCTGGTACTTGTTTGACAATATAGTTAGACAATATGATAGGTTATAGTACTTAGTGATGAATCTTGAAATTTAACTACTTACAAGCTTCCATTGGCTAACAGGAACTCAATCACAAAACTGGATTGAGCAAGACTTGCAATTTTGTCAAGGTTGCTGTTTCAGAAATCAATTTTTTATGTTCCAGTTAATTGTTACATTGAATACTTTAATTGTATACATTATCGTAAATATTTTGATAATGCAGGCCGACTTCATGAAAATGCCTTTCCCAGACAATTCTTTTGATGCAGGATATGCAATTCAAGCTACTTGCCATGCTCCAGATGCTGTATGTGACAGTCATGCTCTAAAAAGTTTCATGTTTTTGTCCTTTTTTTGTCTGTTTTTAGTTTAACACTCTTTTCTTTCTCTTTTCTGATATGGACAGTATGGATGTTATAAAGAGATTTATAGAGTGTTGAAGCCTGGCCAATGTTTTGCTGTAGATGAGTGGTGCATGACTGATGCCTTTGATCCCAGTAACCAAGAACACCAAAAAATAAAGGTATGATCCAGAGGAGTAATTGAGAGAATCTTTATTGACATCAGTTATTTATTTTCTTAGTCAAAATTCTGAAAATAAAATTCCTTGGCACAGGCTGAAATTGAGCTTACTGGTGGGCTTCCTGACATCAGATTGGCCTCAAAGTGTCTTGAAGCTCTGAAGCAAGCAGGGTTTGAGGTGAACAGCTACCAGTTATTACCTGAAGTCGTTTGTCTTCCCTATTTTTGATAAATGAGAGGGCTCACGCCCGAAATACACTAGATAGCAACAGAATCAGGGACTAAGTCTTATTGTTTGAACTTTTAAGAGATGAAAAATCTAGTTGGCTAATTGAGATGTTCATTCCTTTTGCAAACAAAGGTCGTCTGGGAAAAAGATCTTGCAGTGGATTCTCCTCTTCCTTGGTACTTGCCTTTAGATGCAAGTCCCTTCTCACTGGGTAGTTTCCGTCTGACATGCGTCGGTCGACTTTTCACTAGAAACATGGTAATACTTCTGATCATTGCATCCTCTAATTTATTTTCATATAGGTACCCTTTCTGTATGTGACTATTTGTGTAGGTGATATACTATAAAATGTCTGCATGTGGCTGAAAGTTGTAGGATACAAAGTCTTTTAGCTCTGACACTCACTATCAGCATAGTTTGTCAATCTTTTATGGATCAGATCAACCTGAAAATCTCTCTACTTTGTTTATATTCAAAATATTGATATTGGTTGTTTGGCTTTGAATTTATTTGTAGGTCAAGGCTCTGGAGTATATTGGACTTGCACCAAAGGGAAGTCTGAGGGTTCAACAACTTCTGGAAAAGGCTGCGGAGTCCCTAGTTGAAAGTGGAAAGTAAGTATTGTCCATTGGTGACATTTTCTGAACCGCAATTTATATGTAACGAATTCTTCTATGAAAATGAAGTTAGGCTTGAGCCAAGAAGAAATAGTTTGAGCTGAACTGAAGTCAGGCTGCACTTAGCCACATGTTCAACCTTTACCAGGCTTTAAAAATCAGAAGCACATTTTCTGATGTTGGAGAAAAAACAGTATCATTTTTTGAAATTTTAATATCTTTGTTTAAAAGAAGTAAATCACCGAACTGAAACAGTATTCCAACTATAAATTAAAAATGTAAAATATAAAATTTAGCCTATTCAAATTAAATTTAGACTGTTGGAATCTAATCCAACATTAAAGAATCCATTCTCATTGTGAATGTAGCATATAGGCGTATTAGGTCCACTTTTAAGTGGAACCCATTTCTGATTTGGTTGAGTTGTATGTCTAATTTGATCAACTTGGTCTGGCCTATTTTCTGCATATGGAATCTAAGAATCTATTTTATCATATTTAAGCACATGATTTATCAGAAACTTGACTTGAATGTGTTTGTCCCAGGAAGGAGATTTTTACGCCAATGTATGTCTTTTTGGTTCGGAAGCCTCTTTCAGACAATTGATGCTGCAGTGTAGAGTTGTCTTGACTCTGGGGGGTAGAGTTGTTAGTATATCATAGTCTTTGCTAAAGTGAGTGTTAATGTTGTTTTGGATATTCTTCTCGTTTTGGGTTTTTGATCAGAGCTCACTTTCCATCCTTTTATGCTTAAGTATTTTGTTTAACTTCCTCATCTGTGGATACAAAGTCCAAATCCTGAAAGTTATGGTATGGTACTGTTTGTGTCAATCTCATCTAATTTTTCTTTAAAATATCTATGCTATTAAATTCTTCAGTTAAAATATGATAAATATTTAATATTTAATAAAAATATAATATACGGTGTCTAATTTATTTTAAAAAAACCATTTATTATAATATTATTATTGAAATATATTATTGTGTTTTGATTGAAATACGTTATTGATAATATGGTATAAGAAATTGTATTTAGCCAACAAATATATAAAGAGATTGTATATAATTTATTTATATCTGGCATTCTGGCCGTAGAAAGTTCTTATTTGTATAAATTTGTAAATTTATATTATTATCTATTTTAAATTTGTATGATTTTTTTTAGAAACAGAGAAACTAAATACACTACATTCAGAAAGGAATAATAATTTATAGACAAAAAAGGTTTTAAGAAAACCAAATTGAAATCGGGAAAATCTAAATGAAATTAAATTATTATTTTGTTTTATAAATTTTATAAATCAATAAACAATAAAAAGTTATGGTAAGTATTATTATTCGTAAGCTTATTCCTCAGCAATACACATACATGGGAACCGACTCACATCGAGTTATTATAAAACCGCCAATTGAATCTAACTCGCCCAATTTCACTAATTCTTGTCACAAATTAATATATAATACTATTGGTTTTTATTCGAATTTCAGCTGCGTCAGCATCTAGCTTTCACAGAAGAAAAAGTTCTCCCAAACATAATTTCTTTTATGTAAAAGTCTCGAACTCGATTTTATTCTTTTGTCATGAACAAAGAATTTTTCCGCAAACCATAAAGACAAATAATGCCTCTAATATGAGTTGTTTAAATAATATTGGTAAAATATAAATCCCTTTCAACTGTGTTTATTTACACACAATAACTTAAAATTGAGTCCTAATCACTTGTTTAAAAAATAAAAGCTCATTTCATCAAAAATAAAATAAAGAGCTCATACCATTGAAACTAATATGAGTTGAAATTTAAAATTTTACTTATTGGAGATTGAATGCCTCGCCTTTAATTCAATCATTGTTAAAAATTTTATTCATTTTTGTTAAATGCTAATAAACCTGTCTGATGTAAATTTATTATTTACATGCAAAAAATTAAAAAGAAAAAATATCGTTATATATAAATTATTAAAGGAAATGATAAGAGTATCAACTAAATGTCTCTTTCAGATGCTGTGTTCAATATATTCTCTGAACTACTCTTTTTTTTATGAACGGATGGACGAAACAAAGTCTGACCCGCTTTTCCAATTTCCAGTCATCTCCATCTACCACACAATTTGGCAAATTGCAAGAATATTCCTCCGTGAACAAATAAAAAATATATATTTAAAAACCACTATTAAAAACATTTATATTGAAAGTTTTAAAAACATTTAAGTTATTTTAAAAATGATATGTTGGCCCAAAAATATAATTTTAAAATTCCTTCATTATTTTTTTAGCTTAAATTTTTAGTCAGTGTTTTTTAGAATAATTTTAAAATTTAAGATCTTTTAATATGAATATTTTTAGCTTGAAATATTCAATTATAATACTTTCAATTCTTTAATTAGATCATTTACAATTACTTATTTAAAAATAAAAAAAGCATAACCCGAAAGAAAGAAATTATGTACACTGTGCAAAACTCCTTTTTTTTTTTATTTGTTTTCATCTTTTATTAGTTTTTATTTCTCTTGATCAATTGTAATTATAAAAAATATAAATTCTTATTTTTATGTGATAAAAATGTTCAATATATTCTCTTATCTCTGTGAACTAGGAATCAAACAAATCTTCATTTGATTCCAAAACCAATACTAACATCTTCTTGCTTTAAAATCAAATCGAGGGGTGCAAGTCACTCACTACAAAACCAATGCTAACATTTCCGATCCATACTTTTATTAAGTTGTGTAACCTTTTATAACTTGTGTATCAATTTTGGCAGAGCCTCCTTTAAAACTTGAGCCTCCCAATAATTCTACAACACCAACTTATAAGTCATGGTTTTTTATATGGATTAAATATCATAACTCCATGATGAATACATTAATATTCATGCCACTTAAAAAAAAACTACATTCATTAATTGTACTACCATTCTTTGTTTTTCCTAACTTTACTTTCTGATTTATTAAAGCATATGTTACTTTTCAAGTCCTTAACTAGCAAAAATATTCAACAACATAAACAAAAAAAGAGTTCCAATTATATGTTGCCAACCATCCAAATCAACTATCCATAGCTTTTCATTTACTAAATTATAACTTTTAAAGGCAAACCGACAGCATAACAACTTAAGAACAAGATCGAGTTGCCCAGGCTTTAAGCCATCTACTCAAAAAACACAACATATTTCAACCAAATTTCATGATTTTCAATTCGAATTTAGCTAACTAATATAACCATAGCACTAACCACTTAGCAATTTACCTAACTTAGCTAACTAATACAAAAATTTTACATAAACATATGAGGAAGCATACCTTAGACAAAGTAGATAATCTGAAGGGCTAGCACTGTAAATTATGTCAATCTGAAACAAGCGCACCAAGACACCTTAATAGAAGTGAAGCAACAAGTTAAATGAAAACTCTATTAAGTAGCACTAGCAATCAAACTCGATGCAGACAGCTCCCTGGTTTCAAGTATACACAATCATGTATATGCGTGGTTATGCTTCTTGGTCATATTACAAAAAATCATTAACATTGAAAGCTAAGCCATACTTGTATCGTGTAACACCTTAATTTTATACTTATTTTCCATGAATTAGACTCCTTTTAAGTCTGATTATACTTGATCCTAAGCTTGAATCACATAAGAATGAAAATCAAAATTTTCAAAATTTTCGGTTACTATTCATATGGTAGTTTCCACATTGCCAATTGAATTTTGAAAATTCATAACTAATTCTAGAAAAATCATTTCATAGTAATTCAAGTCTCTAAATATAGATAAAAACTTTATACATGGAAAAAATATGAAACAGATCATTCTATTTACTAATTCATACAGTTTATTTTTCAAACATTTACTGTACATTTGGTCATTTTTTCTTCCCCAGGATTTTGGCCTTATATTTAAAAATTTATATCTCATTATATGCTAAGCCAAATCATACATTCCTTATGTCATATGAAATCCCTATGAGTCTAATTTCTAGAAATATTTTTCTTGTACATTTATTCAATTTGTACAGGGCATGACATTAACTTAACTATTATGGGTCCAAACACTACCTCTACTGGAACAGTTCTAGGAGAAATTATATAACTCCTTCTTTATAGCTCCAAAAAGCTTTCAAACTAGTGGAATTCATTTTCTAAGACTTAGAGCTTTCCATAAATGCAAATCACTAAATTTTTGGAGCTACACACGATTTTATAGTGCCTTTTGAAAAATCTAGTGTTCATGTTGTAAGTTCCAGTTTTTCCAGTACTGTCCAGTTTTGAATCCTAAGTTCAAAAATTCATTATAATTCATACATTTATCCAATTTAGGTGTTCTTTAGCTCTATGAAAAGCTTGTTCTGTCTACTTTAAGAGCATGTATAAACTTATGTAGGATGCTCTTTTTCGAATAGAGTTCCCCTACTCAAATCAATACTGGTCATCTTATTCATAATTATGCCATAACTCATATGATAAACTTCATAAACCTCATTGATCAACATTTATTATTCCAAATCCACACATAATATCATAAGAAGACTTTAAGGAACATAATCATGTATAATTATAGAATTTCATCTCATACATACATGATACGTATTTTCTCAACCTAACATTATAACTTGCAAAATCAAGTAATTCTTCATCGTCTTTTTCATTTCCCTTGCATTTGTTTGAATACTTCCATGTCCTTGCCCTAACATAGTTAATATTTGGAAAGGAATGAGATTGAAAAAATCTTAGTAGTTACACCCAATTATGCATTCACAGCATCATATCATTTCATAAAATCATCAATGAAAATCATAACTTCATATTATGACATACAATTTCATAAAAATTTTGGCATGGTAACACTTTGTAAAATGAACATCCTAGGGTCATAAAACCCTTCAAACATTCAGCCAACAATGAAAATACATCATAAAACATTCAAACAACTATATGGCATAGTCATATTATCATGGAAACAAAGTATGACAACATTAAGCATAATAGGGAAAATAACTACCTTCTTGCTTTCCAATGATCTCCAAACTTTGTGGACACTTCCATTGATCTTAAAATACTTCTTGGAACCCTATTACATCATAAGACAAGGTCTTAAGTCATTGATTGCATGACATCCTTCATAAAGAACTCACTTTAACTCTAATTTTTCACTTTGCTTTCCTTTTGCATTTTCTTGTACACCATAATTGTTCTAACCTATTTTGGGCCTAAGGAATCCATTTTTGGGGTCAAAATCATGAAATTCTCTTTCATTTCCAAACCCTAAATAGGCAGAAAATTTCATAAATTTGTAGAAAAATATCTACATGATTAATTTGCAATCTAATGGCATAATCTTATTGCTTAAGACCTATACATCCTTTTTTATGGTTTGGTTTTTCCATGGCTTCACTTCTCTCTCTTCTCTCTCTCCAGGTAGAAATTTTTAGAGGTAAAATGGAGAGAAATAATCCATAAAACTTCTCCATACTCAAGTATACACAATAAAATAGCCATAAGATTCTACCTTGAGTTTTTGAGACTTTAACTTTGCCTTTCTCTTCTTCTTCTTTTTTTGTAGGGTCTTCACGCTTTCTCCTCTTCTTGCTGCAGTTTCAGATGTAAGGAAGGCTGAAGATGATGAGTTTTGTGGCTAACTAAGGTGATTAAGTGATTTAAGTCATAAAAAGTAACTTTAGTTACTTTAATATTTTAACTTAAGTTATTAAAGCTTTAGTAAAAATTTCCTTTGTGTCCCAATGAGCTGCAGCACGCCTTGTGTCTCATTCTTGGCCAAAAATTACTTGAATAATTTTTATGGATCAAAATACCCTTTACCGATTAAATTTATCCCTACCGATTAAATATTTTTACCGAAATTATCATTAAATTGGTACATGATTATCCAACAATTACTTTTAGTTCAAAATCATTATCTAGACCCAAAATATATTTTATTAAGGTCCAATCATTGTCCTTGAATCAGTACTGTCTTTTTCTGCAGTCTAAACTAACATTTATCGGGTAAAATATTAATATTAGACCATAATTACCCAATAAATATTTAATCTTAATAGATTTCTTGCTATATTCCATTGGACTTAGCTCATTAAAAGCTTTATTTTGACTATAATTTTTCATATTACCAAAAATACCCTTGTCCCAAGGTGAAGTTATAGTTTTTGAAACTTTTGGGTCTTTAGGTGTAATTTTTCCCAAACTTTTTTCTCTTTCCCCTACCACGTTGAAGGCTTTTCTTAAATGACTAAATTATAAAGATTCTTGATTCTTGGGGTTCAAATATAATTTTTTTTTCTATTTAATTAGAAAAAATGACCTCTTTACCCTTCTTCACGCTTGACGTTATCTCTCCATTTTTTCCAACTTTTTTTATATTTTACAATGTCAAATTTTTCATTTTTGGGCCTTCAATTCATTATTCACATTTTACTTCTAATTTGAAAAATGACCATTTTGCCCTTGAACCGAGTAAAAATGTAATTATTCATTCTTTTAGGCACTTTCTTGTAATTTTACCTAAAGACTAATTTTTTATTATTTCTTTTTCACTATTCACATTAACTTCAAATTAGTCTATCTCTTAACATGGATCTCCCAGGAATGCAGTACTTATACCGTTGCTCTCAGCTTAAAGCGGGCTTTCATTCAAGTGGTATATTGTATATTTTCCGGGGTAAATTCTGGAATTAATTTATGCTAAGCACCTTATGAAAAATTAATTCCAATTAAGGACCAAACATAACTTTTTCAGAAAATTAGATGAGAAATCAATTCCTTCTAAAACCCAATTCTTTATAGCATTTTCGTCTCACTTCGTTTCTCATCTTTTATTCACTATATAACATCCCATAAAAATAGGGATATTACATATCGCTAGTACTATCCCTGGAAACTTATCATGTCACCTATATATTTGAAATATGGGAAATCAATGAATCAACCTATTTAATTAATAACATGATTGGCCAATATCATAAGATTTGACAAGTTTAATTTGTAGAATAGAAAGGAGACAATGTACATATCAACCTGTTTAATCAATGCATTTTACTTACAGATTTTGTTTTGATGAATCTTCAGACCCCTGGACCCTAATTAGGAGACCACTTCTAACATGCTGACATGCAATTGACTCATATAGAAAGAACAAGCCACAACCAATTATGATTAAAACAAGAGTTTAAATTATGGTGCAAGAGTTCAAATTTCATTGCATAGAAAAACTCACCAACGTCGAGGTTCGACAGTTTCTGAATTCTAAATCCAACAAATTACTTTGAGTGACTAACTTGTATGTGGACTGAAAAGGAAGAAAAACAAAGTAAAAGAATCATATAAATTGCCTAAAGAGAAGCAACGTGCCAATGGGAAAGACTTGCAAGTAAAGACAACACGCAAGAAAAATATAATTTCTAGAAACTAGTCTATAACTGTTCATGTAGCATGGAGATTGACCTAGTAGGAAAAAAAGGAGCCTTATAGACAAATTGAACATGTGAAATTTATGAAGCACTTTTTGAAAAAAAATTAATACACCACTTGACTACCATCACTCCAATCATTCTATGCAGTTCAATAATTAACCCAGTAGCAGCAACTCAGGGTAAACAATTAGCGTATATATATATAATATACCTCCAAGCTTCTGTTCTCTTATCATTCCCTTAAACACTTGATTCCCTTAATCAAAGTCTCATTCAGCACCAATGTAGGAGACAATGTACATAGAATCATTTTTGATATATCAATTTTGAAAAAACCAAAAAAAAAAAATCATCTGTCATACTCAATATATTAAGAAATATAGTTATGCAATGTATGGCCAAGAGAATGATTACTGTGCAATCATCCACATGCTCTCACAATCACAAAACTGAAATTAAAGGCCAAAGATAAAATTGATAGCTGAAATTTCTGCATCCTTTGTTTCATTAGTGTGATTTTATTCAGTCACATTTCATTGTAAGGAGGAAGAGAGCATCAGTGGGACAATGGGATTACCTCAAAGCTGGCTGCCGTTCGCCATTGGGATTGGGAGGGATTTTGAGTTCGTCAACGCGAAGGGAACTAGGCCTCTTTTACTCCATTCACCTTGACCATTGACAGGGAGAGGTTTCGAGATCTAGCGACTTCGTGGCCCTCTGACAGTAGGGGTCTTAGAAACCTTCATGTTGAATGAGATTTCTGAGGAGACAGCCGTGGCAGAGGAAGAAAGAGTGTAAACTTTGATCTCGTGGTGGTCGAAGAGCTGTGCCAGAGAGCTATGGCAATGGAAGGGATTCAGAGCACGTGGTGGTAATGAAGACAGCACAATTCAGAGTAAACACGATGTTAGGGCTGAGAGGGATTTTAAAATAAACGCTAACTAAAAATAAAATAGATGTCGTTTATATTTTAAACGCTATCTAATATTTACAACTTAGTTGGCGTTTAAATTTTAAACAACAACTAAAATTTCAAAAAGAATAACTTAGTTAGCGTTTAAAATTTAAACGATAACTAAAAATAACATAAATGACATTGATATTTTAAACGCTATCTAATATTTACAACTTAGTTGGCGTTTAAATTTTAAACGGCAACTAAAACTTCAAAAAAAAAAAACTTTCATTGGCGTTTAAAATATAAACGCCACCTAAAATAATATAGATGGCGTTCATATATTAAACGCCAACTAACAATTTAAGAAAAAAATTTTAAAAAAAATTGAGGATCTCTACTTGGCGTTTAATATGTATGGGCCATCTAAAATTTGAATATTAGTTGCCGTTTAAAATATAAACGCCACCTAAAATGTATAGATGACATTTATTTATTAAACGCTAACTAAAAATATAATAAGAAAATTTAAAAAAAAAATTCTGGAGCTTTGGTTGGCGTTTAAATGTACAAACGCCACCTAAAATTTTTATTCAACATTTAATCATATAAACGCCATAGAAATATTTGTATAAGTTAGCATTTATATATATAAACGCTAACTTTTTTTCAACGTCCAGATTTAGTTGGCATTTATCAAATAAATGCCAACTATTGAGCGCCATTAAAGCCACAAATTGGTATAGTGAGTTTTATAATACTTTTATTTTTTTTATGGTTGGAAATAACTTGTTGTTTTACTCTTTCATAAAAAGAAATCTTCGCATTGGAACCCTCCCTTTTTTTATTAATTGAATCGAGCTCTTGTATTAAGAGCGTGAAAATTTTCCACAAATAATTAGCCCTGTAAATAAAATGAAAATAATGATTAATTTAATCAATGTGATGCATGTTTTAACCAAAGGTTTTCTGTTTTCATTGATAAAATAGTAAGCTTTCTTTCCTGTAAGTTTGGTAGTAATAAACAAAAGAAAGGGGAAAAAACGAAGGGAACAAATTATATTAAAATTTTAAAAATTTATAAAAACTAATAGTAATTGATTATGAGTTGTAACATATGTACTTTTAGATATAATAAAGCCTTAATTTTCTGGACATCTGCTAAGACTTTAGATTTTTTTTTAAAATATTCCAATTTCGAAAAGGAAAATTAGTTATTCAAAATAAAAAATAATAATCCAACTAGATTCTTGTAACGTTTGGCCACTTTTTTTGGATTAATGACTGTCCCCACAAATCAACACAAGCCAACAAACCGACACAAACATTTTTTGTGTACTTTGTCCTCACTTACATAACTCCTTCCCAAGAGATCACCCATCCCAAAATTGCTCTAGGTCAAGCACACTTAACTGAGAAGTTCTTAAGGGATAGGCCATCAAAAAGTTAGATACACCTTGTTGGTATATGTAGTACATATCAATTCCTTTAAGCTATCCTTAACTGTATAGTCCCATACCTGTACAGTCTTTGGATCCCTCTCATTCTGGTATGTATTCGATTCATTTATATGCCCCTCCCACTTAGAAGCCTACTAGGAGCCACTCGTTGTCCGTGCCTTATCACTTTATCTCACCCCTTTTTCTTAAGGCTATTGAAAAGGTAGACGCACTTTGTTCGTATAGGTAGTACCTATCGATTCCTTTAAGCTATCCTCAACCGTATAGTCTCATACCTATACAATCTCTAAATCCCTCTCGTTCTGGTATGTATTTGATTCATTCATATGCCCCTCTCGCTTAGAAGCCTGCCAGGAGCCGTTCCTTGTCTTTGCCTCATCACTTTATCTCACCCCATTTTCTTGTACTGGCGATCACTCCCCGCCCTCATCAGCACCTGGATGTCACAAATACAGGTGAGGATAAGAATGAGAATGTGGTGGAGCTTGAGAGGACCCCAAGATTTGGAAGAAAGAGTATCTCTTCATAGTTGAAGGACTTTCGGAAGTTTAATCCCCCGGCTTTCGAAGGTACCATGGATGTTTCCCAGGCTGAGAATTAGATAGAACAATTGGAGAACGTCTTTAGTGTAATGGATTGCACCTTAGAGCAAAGGGTACAACTAGTGACATTTAAGATTGAAAAGAAGGCTAAGTGTTAGTTGAGGAGTGTTCACCCAAGTGTTGAAGCAATGAATCCTCCTATGAATTGGGATCAGTTTAAGGAACGGTTCTCTTCACACTACATCCTTCCAGCCTTAATGATGCAAAATGAGGTCGAGTTCTTAGCTTTTCAGCATGGGAATCTGTCGGCGGATGACTCCATTGATCAGTTTCTGGACTTGGTGAAGTATTCCACTTATTTGAATAATTACCCTGATGATAGGTGGATGGCTCAGAGGTTGTTTGAGGGAGCCCATCCAGAGATTAAAGAGCGGCTATCTATGGTAGAGTTTGTGTCGTTTGAGGGCTTGTGTGCGAAGATACTTGCCCTATACAAACGGATGAAGGAGGTCGAGGAGCATAGAAGGAATTCCATGATTAGGGCCTTTTATCACCTATGACCTATAGGAGGAATCAGTAAAGGGAATGGTTCAGGTAGTAGTAGCAGCGGTGGCAGTCTAGGTTCTAGCGGAGGAAGA
This sequence comes from Adenanthera pavonina, assembly GCA_026686845.1. Classification (NCBI taxonomy): domain Eukaryota; kingdom Viridiplantae; phylum Streptophyta; class Magnoliopsida; order Fabales; family Fabaceae; genus Adenanthera; species Adenanthera pavonina. The sequence goes on along the minus strand of JAIVEN010000033.1, from coordinate 5,051,137 downwards.
GGTCATCATAATAAAGGCTGCCATGGTAGAGGTAGAGGCAGGTTTGGTTAGGATCAGTCCAATAGAGGTCAGTTTGGCAGAGGACCCTTTTATGAAGGAAGCTTTGACTAGGGAAGTTCCAGTCAAAGTGAGCATGCAGGGAGAGATTCAGTCCCATCCTAGTACGGGTCAGGTAGTGCATCAAATCTGTGCACAAAATGCGGGTTGAGCCATGTTGACCGTCCATGCGTGTTTTATATTGCACAAGGTTGTCATGAGCTAAGGCGTGATGATATGATGAGAGGCCCACAATACCTAGATGAGTCTTTGCCATCACCCGACAAGAAGCGGATGCAGCGCCTAATTTGATTAGAGGTAAACTTGAACTCAATGGTTACTCTATTCATGCTTTGTTTGACTCAGGTGCATCACATTCCTTCATTTCTTTTGATTATGCTCGGAGATTGGGTATTATGGCAATGGGGTTGTATTTTTAGTTGTCAGTGTCCACACCCATGGGAGTTTCATTAAGAACTACTCAAGCTTGTTTGAATTATGTGGTTTGTTTTAAACATCGAAGCACTACCCTGTATCTAATCTGTTTGCCATTGCAAGAGATTGATGTCATAATTAGTATGGATTGGCTAGAGGTGAATAATGCCATTCTCGACTGTGCTCAGAAGACTGTGTCTTTGCCTATGAATATCCTTAGTGTTGAAGGGGATGAGAATGTTTGTTTGTTCTTTGCCCAAGCTGACAGGTATCTGAAGAAAAGATGTCAAGGGTTTCTGGTTTTCTTCTCTGTGACTGTGAATATGGAAGGAGGTGTAGAAATACATCCACTTGTGAATAAATACCCTGATGTGTTTCCAGAGGAGTTTACTGGTTTGCCACCACCACGAGAACTGGAGTTTTCCATTGATTTGGTGCCTGGGACAAGTCCTGTTTCAAAGGCTCCATATCGAATGACACCGTCTGAATTAAACAAACTCAAGAAATAGATTGAGGATTTGTTAAAAAAGGGTTTTATCAGACTTAGTGTCTTGCCTTGGGGAGCTCCAGTATTATTTGTCAAAAAGAAAGATGGTAGCCTCAGATTGTGCATTGACTACAAGCAACTGAACCGAGTGACGATTAAGAATAAATATCCTTTGCCTAGGCTTGGGGACTTGATTGATCAGTTGGCAGGTGCCTTCGTATTCTCAAAAATTGATTTGAGGTCGGGATACCATCAATTGTAAGTGCGTGTTGAAGATGTGCCTAAAACAGCTTTTCGAACTCGACATGGTCATTATGAGTTTCTTGTGATGCCATTCGGGTTGACCAATGCCCTGGCAATCTTCATGGACTATATGAACAGGGTGTTTCTGCCGTATTTGGATAAATTTGTGGTGGTTTTTATAGATGACATTTTGATATATTCCAAGAGTGAGGAAAAGCATGCACTCCATCTTCGAATTGTGTTGCAAATATTGCGGGATCACCAACTGTATGCTAAGCTCAGTAAATGCGAGTTTTGGTTACGGGAGGTGAAATATCTGGGTTATGTGATTTCTACAGAAGGAATGGCAGTAGACCCTAGTAAAGTGGAACCCAGTGCTCATTATCCCTAACCCATTAGAGTCATTCACAGTTTACACGGATGCCTCTAAAGAGGGTCTAGGGTGTGTTTTGATGCAGCAAGGCAAAGTTGTGGCATATGCTTCAAGGCAGTTGAGGCCTCATGAGGAGAACTATCCTACTCATGACCTTGAGCTAGCGGCTGTAGTGTTTGCTTTGAAATTATGGAGGCATTATCTCTATGGCCCTCAATTTGAGGTGTTCAGTGATCACAAAAGTTTGAAATATTTGTTTGATCAGAAGGAAATAAACACAAGGCAAAGGCATTGGGTTAAGTTCTTTATGGACTATGAGTTTGCTTTGAAGTATCATCCTGGGAAAGCCAATATTATGGCAGATGCATTGAGTAGAAAATCGATCCATATGGCCACAATGATGATGAGGGAGCAACAGTTATTGGAGAGCCTGAGAGATATGAAGTTATCCATTAATATCCATCCTGGAGTGCTAGTACTGAGTTCCATCAGTGTATCAAGTGATTTATTGAGGAACATTTTCTATGCTCAGTTAGAGGATGACTATCTTTTGGGCATTCGAGAACAGATTGAAATGGTGGAGACCCAGGACTTTGATATTTTGAAGTATGGTATCATTCGGTACTGTGGTCAGATTTGTGTGCCAAATGTTGCAGGGTTGTGAGAAATTATTTTAGAAGAAGCTTATAAGAATAGGTATACTATTCACCCAGGTACCATAAAGATATACCAAGATCTGAAGCGTGGTTATTGGTGGCCAGGCATGAAAAAAGACATCGTAGAGTATGTAGCAAGATGTCTAATCTGTCAGAAGGTAAAGACTAAGCACCAATTGCCTACTGGTATGTTGCAATCTTTGGATATCCCGGAGTGAAAATGGGATAGCGTTTCCATGAATTTTGTGATAGGATTATCGAGAACCTTTTCAGGACACAATGTGATATGGGTCATTGTGAATAGGTTGACAAAGTCGGCCCATTTTCTTCTGATTCAGGAGACTATTTTGATGGAGAAGTTGACCCAACTATATGTGAATGAGATTGTTAGGCTGCATGGAGTCCTGATGAATATTATGTCAGACAGAGATCCTAAGTTCACATCCAGGTTTTGGAAATCCCTTAAGAAGACCATGGGTACGAAATTGAGTTTTGGTACTGCTTATCACCCTCAATCTGATAGGTAGATTGAAAGGACTATTTAGACTCTAGAGGACATGCTGCGGGCATGTGTTATGGAGAACAAAGGCAATTGGGATCAGTTTTTAGTGTTAGTTGAATTTGCCTACAACAACAGTTTCCCCTCGAGTTTGCAAATGGCTCCGTATAAAGCATTGTATGGCAGGAAGTATAGATCGCCATTGTGTTGGGTTGAACTCGGTGAAAGTAGTCTTTTGGGCCCGGATATTGTGGATCAAACCTCTCAACAAATAGAGAGTATTCATCAGAAGCTTCTTACCGCTCAGAGTCGGTAGAAGAGCTATGCGGACAGGAGGAGGAGACCATTGGAGTTTGATGTTGGGGATTATGTGTTTTTGAAAGTCACTCCTACTACTGGTGTTAGAAGATCGATTCGAGCGAAGAAGCTCACTTTGCGGTACATGGGTCTATACCAAATTCTGGAGCCAATTGGGCCAGTAGCGTATCAATTGGCACTACCGTCTAATCTTGTTGGACTGCATGATGTTTTCCACATGTCTCAGCTCAAAAAGTATCATTTGGATTTGTCTCATATAATTGATGATGAAGTAGTTCAAGTACGAGAGGATCTGACTTTTGAGGTCACGCTGTTGCAAATTCTTGATGTGAAGGAGAAACAGTTGAGAAATAAGACCGTAAAGTTGATAAAGGTCCTATGGAGTGGCTTGACATCCAATGATGTCACATGGGAGATGGAAGAATCCATGCGAATGAGGTATCTAGAGATTTTTGCTTGAGGTAAGAGTTGAAATTTCGAGGACGAAATTTTTATAAGGAGGGCTAAGTGTAATACCCTTTATGACATCTTTCTTAGCATTCTGTTTAGAACCAGAGAAAACAGGATGGAGGAAGGCTCAAGTGAAGGAAAATTGAGCTCCATGCCGCAGCTTGGAGTAGGGCCGCCGCGGTGAGAAGAGCTCCAGAATGAGGTTTCCAGTTGGAAGCACTGGCACCGCGGCGAACTTACTCAGAGCCGCAGCGAGAATCAAGATTTTTGTTTAATTCTGGATCATTTCAGTCGGACGAACAAATAAGAAAACGGAGGGAGAAATGAGGGAGCTCTGCTAGGATTTGAAGATTTTGGCCATTAGGAGTGATTTTCGGACCTTATGAGCTTAGATTCATATGGGTAAATGATCTCCACTCCTTCCTCTTCATTTTCTTTGCTTTAAATTTGGGATTTTTCGGTTATAAGTTGGGATTTCTGGTTTGGGACGGAATCCACTGATTGGAATAGATGAAATGAGATTAAGGAAGTGTGTTTTGGTATTCTTGTTATTTGGTATTGTTAGCAAGGCTGACTTCCCAAGAGGGGGTGAATTGGAAGTCTGAGATTTTTCTGCACAAAGTGAAGTTAGTGAAGATATCACAGTATAATGAAAACAATGCGTAAAACAGAGCAAGGTGAAAGGTAGAGATAAAGAAAAGAGAACTCAGTGATTTATCCTGGTTCGGTCTATTCTCTTGACCTACATCCAGTCTCCAAGACACTTCTTGAGATTTATCCACTATACAGCAAGAATTTCAGTGGGCTTCTTGCTAAAGCCACATTACATGAGTATGCTCTGTTTCTGAGCTCTCTCACACTCTCCAAGCACTTTTACTATGTGCTTCCCAATCCCCTTGTGAATACCCCTCACAAGTAAATCTGTCTCCCAGATGAAGAGTAGATTGATTACAATGAAATAACTCTTCTTGAAAAGAGTAGATATGAAATTTTAAGTACAAGTATAGAAGTTGAGAGGGTAAAAGCTTTTGAGAAGAGGATTCAGCAGAAATTCGGTATATACAAGTTTTATTTGTTACCCACAACTTCAAATGATGTTGTATTTATAGATTTAGGTCTCAAATATCCGTTAGAGACTAAATCTATCCGTTGGGGAAGTTATTCAACGGTTACTCTGAAAAACTATCCGTTTACCAACCGCATTTAATGTTTCTGACATACTGAAATTCGAATTTTGGTTGGCCAACAGACGAATTTTGAAGGAACCGAAGATTAAAGCTTCCAACGTTACAGCACGAAGTTCGTCTGTTCATGAAGTGAAATTCGAATTTTGAAACTTACAAAACATTTTCACAATGTGACATACGAATTTTCAAGAAGAAAGTTTTTCGGTTAAGTGTGAACAGTGGTTTCAATTTTCTACAGTGCCTTCGAAATTCGAATTTTGGATCCCCAAAATTCGTCTGTCCATTGAACGTTTAAAGGAGCACAGTAGATTACTTTCTTCGAAATTCAAATTTTGAAAGGGCGAAATTCGTCTGTCAGAGAAACTCTTTTCAGACTAATTTCATCATTCGAATGTTGCAAGTTCTTATCATTCGTATGTCAATGTTTCATTTCAACAGACTCAAGAACTTAGCTTCTAAAATTCGAATTTCAATGTTCAAAGTTCGTCTGTCAGAGAGCAGTTTTGAAACTTAAATTACTCTTGATCTCAGGTGAACTTTAACATAGTTTCAGACGAATTTCTTCCATTTTCTCAAGTTTTGTTTTGTTTGAAATTCGAATTTTGAAGACTCAAAGTTCGTCTGTTGCAAAGAAGCATCTTTCAGACTTATATGAAAATTCGAATGTTGGAAGTTCAAAATTCGTCTATCAGAGAGCATTTATCAAACTCAATTTCATTTTGATTTCAGATGCACTTTATCATAGTTTCAGACGAATTTCTTTGGTTTTTACAAACTTCATTTTACTTGAAATTTGAATTTTGAAAGTGTGAAGTTTGTATGTTACCAAAAGGCCTCTTTCAGACTAGATGAAAATTCGAATTTTGAACAATCAAAATTCATCTGACAGAGAGCCATCTATTCAGACTTATTCAGTTTTAGCTTGAAATTCGAATTTCCAAAGGCAAAGTTCGAATTTCCAACTTGACAGTTTAGCTTAAACTTTCAACCTTCGTCTGTTTGTGGGTGTTTTTCAGATATTTAAAGATTTAACATAAAATCAAAGTTTGAAAACATCTTTTCTTCAAATCAAAATCTTTTACCCAGTCATAACAAAAACTAAGGATCCTACAAAAGATCTAACACCAAGAACTCAGAAAATCTTCACTTGAGACAGCTTTGATCTCCTTTGATATCTTCAATCCAAGCTCTTGAATGTTGGTTTGGAATCATCAAAACTCTTGATTCAACATTCTCCCCCTTTTTGATGATGACAAAACAACTTACAAACTTGATTAGTACTTAGGTTTGCTTTCACAAGCTCCCCCTCAACATATGCATAAGATATCAAAACAACAGATTAAGTGAAGAGATTTAAGGCACAAAACATTTCAACAAGGAATCCATTCATTTAATCAAGAGTTGCTTGTGCAGAAACAAATTAAGCAAAGTTCAAACAACAAATCCAAACACAAAAACACAAAGTACAAAATACAACAAGAGATCTTAAGCCTAATCTCCAATCATTTCTTCTTGGACTTGGTTTTCTTGCTGTAGGATTTCCCTTTCCCTTTCCCAGATTGCTCAGCAGCAGGCTTTCCAGTTTGCCCAGACTTCTCCCCCTTTTTGACATCATCAGGAAGGCCAACAAAATTAGCCGGAGGAGGGATCTGAGAGACAGGAATAGCACGAAGGGGCACAAGAGCAAAAGGGATTTCAGGATCAGCTGGTGGCTCAGTGCTTGTCTCCTCATCAGAGATTTCCAGCAACTGCTGCATTGCCTATCTGGAAAGAGCTAGTTGAGCTCTTTGTTCCTCTGTAAGTCCATAGGCAGCAAGAGAAGAAGAAGCTGGTTTAGTAGGAGGAAACATTTCTTCCAGCCTTCTCCTCTGGGCTTCCAGTAGAGCATTGTGAGCAATGGCAACAAAGTCAACAACAGGTACAAGGCTCCTTTCTTCATTGCTCACATCTTCTTGCAAGGAGGAGGTTGAAATGGCTGCAACCAGTTTTTCAACTTGCTCAGATTCTTGAATAGACAGAATTGAATCCTGAGCATCTTCTTGCATAGGCACATGAGGGCCTGTTTCTTGGAGTCCTTCTTCTTCTAATCCATAGTCCAAGGGTGGACCAGGACTTGGTGTTCTCATTGCACCACACCATCTATATCATCATCATCATGGTCAGAGGAGGCAATCTCGAAGGGACTTGGAGGTACAGGGGATGGAGACAAAGTAGGCTCAGGGACACCAGGCTGAGGTGGAGCTGAAGTGGTAGGAATTGCATTTCTTATCTCTTCATAGGCATCAGCCACCACCTTCATATTTACAGCCAACTGATGGATCTGTTCTTGTAGATGAGTAAATTTGGCATTTTGCTTATCTCTTATGCTGAGAATGAGTGTTGACAGACTGTCAAATAACTCAGTGACCTTTGTTGGCTTGGCCCGTGAGGAGGGAGTAGAAGGAGGGTGAGTAGGCCTGGAGGGAGATGGGATTGGCTGAGAAGGCTGAGGTACAGATCTGCCAGGGGCCTCGGAAGTTCCGTCTTGTTGGAGGGATGCATCAGCAACAAAGAACAAGTCTTCAGATTTCCCTGCTCCCTTTCCAACCTATCGTCCTTCATCTCTTTCAATGCCCATCCTTTGCAGTTCCTCCTCTTTGAATGCCTCAGTAAGTTTCCCTTTCCCCTTTTCAATGTGTTGAATCCTAGCATGCTGCAGGATTCTTGAAATAATTGCAGCATAGGGGAGTGTGGAATCCTTCCTCTGATCCCTTGCCTTTATCATTCTCTGGAGGATGATATGACCCATGTTAATCAGCTTCCCACGTATGATAGCAGTCATCACATGAGCCTCTGCCCTTGTTATCAAATTGAAGCTGCCACCCTTGTTGAATATGATCCTGGACACTATATAGTGCAGGATCCTGACTTGTACACTTAGGTCTGTGGGCTTCAACAAATTTATTGTTGGCCTGTTCTCCCTTCTCCTGAATAAGGTGTCCAAGATGGTGCTCTCTTTGTAGTTCAGAAAGGATCCACCTTCTTCATCAGCTGTGCTTGCCTCATCCATATATCCAGAGGCTGTGATGTCAATTTTCAGCCCATCTTGTCCTGGGATTTCTAGCACTTCATTGATTGTTTCATCAGCAAGCCAGATGGTCCTTGATCTCAAAGTGACCTCCCATTTCTTTTTCTTGCTATTATATTGAAGAGAGGCATACCAAGTCTTCACTACTTCATTATCATATTTTTTAGCAATTTCCAACAGGTTTTTGTATCTTATCAACCATAATACAGCATCAAAGTTGTTGGATATCAAAAATTGCTCCATATTTACACAGTGAGGCTTGATTACCTTTTTGCTGGAAAACTTGGCAGAAAACTCTTCTTGAATCTCAGGAGTGCTCCAAAGTGGCAGTGTAGTAAGCTCAAATTCTCCAGATTGTGTAGAAGAGGAGGAAGCCACAGTAGCAGTATCAGCCGAAGGGACCGCAGTTTTTGATGAGGAAGGTCCAGTTTTCTGTGAATCTGCCTTGGATGATGATTTCTGACGTTTAGAAGGGGTAGCTTTACTGGGTTCAGCCTTTCTCTTGGATTTCTCTCATTCCTTTGTAGCATATTGAGATTTAACCATTCTTTTTGGCCGAGTTCCAGCTTGTCCTGCTCCAGGGATCTTTACTCTCGCCATTTCTCAGTTGAAGAATGCAGAATGTGGCAGAGAATACGTTTATGGGATGCGAATAGAATTTTAAATGGTGAAGAATGACGGTTTTTAGACAGGAGTTAAGAGGATTGAAGAGAGAATCAGAACAGATTTAGAGAGGTTACAAATAGGGTTGCGTCTGTTCTGAGGAAAACCGTTGCATTTAACGTGTGTAACCGTCTGACAGACGAATTTTGAGGGGTCAAAATTCGAACTTCGCGTAGTTACAAGTTAAACTGTTCAGCACAGCTTACTGACAGACGAATTTTCATCTTGAAAGTTTGTCTGACAGTGGCTTGAAACAAGCAATACAAGCACAACAGACGAATTTTGTTTCACCAAAGTTCGAATGTTGAAAAGAAAAAGGCAGGCATCAATCAAACCATCATTCAACAGACGAACTAAACATGCAGAACTACATCTTTCAAGAATTCAACATGAAGGACATGATTCAACAGACGAATTTTGAACTGAAAATTCGGATTTTTCAACTTTTGTAAAGATTGTCCAACATTCGTATGTTAAGAAGTGAAAATTGGCATAACAGTGATAGACAATCATAACTATAAAGTTTTTGTTTTTGAAAATTTGAATTTTCAAGATCTAACAGACGAATTTCGAGGCATCTTAGAAAACTGTTCCAAGGCATAACAGGCCGAAGTTCGTCTGTTAGTGAACTGAAATTCGAATGTTGACCATATTGACCATGTCAAAAGCACATTTTATGAAGCAAAGTACATCTAACACACATTAAAATGCGAATTTCATCTTTAAAAACTTACAGAATGGATCCAAAACTTAGAATTTACATCATTTACTCCATTTTCTGGTTGTTCCATTCTGATGTGCTCCAATCTTCAAGTTTATTGCCATTGTATCTTGTGGGGAGCACCTGCATTTAAAACTAAACATACTCCGATGCTCAAGTTAGAATTAATTCTAATATAAAGACAAAATTTGCACAGAAATAACTTACAGTTCATTGGGATTTACCATTCCCAATTCTCTCCTTATTTTGCAAAGCCTGTCTTCTGTTAGAGGTTTTGTGAATATATCAGCAACTTGATCCTCTGTTGGGATGTACTCCAATCTGACTTCTCCTTTTAGAACGTGATCTCTTATGAAGTGGTGCCTAACTTCAATATGTTTCATCCTTGAATGCATGACAGGATTCTTGGTGATATTTATAGCACTTTGGTTGTCACACATGATTGGTATCTCTTTTATTTTAACCTCAAGATCTTCAAGCTGCTGTTTCATCCAGATGACTTGGGCACAACAGCTTCCAGCTGCAACATACTCAGCTTCTGTAGTGGATAGGGCCACACTGTTTTGCTTTTTGCTGAACCATGAAACCAGGGATCCTCCAAGGAATTGACAAGTTCCACTTGTGCTTTTTTTGTCAGTTTTGGATCCTGCAAAATCAGCATTAGTGTATCCTTTGAGGTCTTCTCCATTGCCTTTTGGATACCAAAGACCCATATGTGATATTCCAATAAGATATCTAAAAATTCTTTTCACAGCTGTTGCATGGGATTCTTTGGGGCATGATTGGAACCTTGCACACATGTAGACACTGAACATAATGTCAGGTCTGCTGGCAGTTAAGTACAGCAGGGATCCAATCATTTTTCTGTACTGAGTAATGTCAAACATCTTCCCATTCTCATCCATATCCAGTTTGGTTGCAGTAGCCATAGGTGTTCCCATTGGCTTGGCATTCTCCATTCCAAACTTCTTTAGCAGCTCCTTTAGATACTTGGATTGACTAAGAAAGATACCATCACCTTGCTGTTTAATTTGCAATCCAAGGAAGAAGTTGAGTTCACCCATCATAAACATCTCGAATTCTCCCTGCATTATCTTAGAAAATTTCTTGCAAAGAGCCTCATTAGTGGCACCAAAAATAATATCATCAACATAAATTTGAACAATTAGTAAGTCTTTATTTTCTTTCTTAGTGAATAAGGTTGTGTCAACTTTGCCTCTGTTAAACCCCTTTTTAGTCAGAAAATTGCTCAGTCTCTCATACCAAGCTCTAGGGGCCTGTTTTAAACTATAAAGAGCTTTCTTCAATTTATAAACATGGTTCGGTTTTGTAGAATCCTCAAAACCTAGAGGTTGATCTACATAAACTTCTTCCATGATGTATCCATTCAGAAAAGCACTTTTTACATCCATTTGATATAATAAAATATTTTTCATGCATGCATATGCTAGCAGTATTCTTATAGCCTCTAGTCTAGCTACTGGTGCAAAGGTTTCTTCAAAATCAATACCTTCTTCCTGATTATACCCTTTAGCAACCAATCTAACTTTATTTCTGATTATTGTTCCAGATTCATCAAGTTTGTTTCTGAAGACCCATTTAGTACCAATAACAGAATGATTTTTGGGTCTGGGCACTGAATCCCAAACTTGATTTCTTTCAAATTGATTTAATTCATCTTGCATAGCCATAATCCAGTATTCATCAGTTAAGGCTTCTTCAGCACATTTGGGTTCAATTTCAGAAATGAAAGCACAATTGAGCATTTTATCCCGTAACTGTTTTCTGGTTTTGACTTTTTCTTGAACATTCCCTATTACTCGATCAACAGGGTGATTCCTTTGATATCTCCAAGCTCTAGGGAGTTCTTGAGTTGTTTCTTCATTATTTTCTTCATCAAACTCTTGCTCCTGGATATCTTCCTCTGTGTCAACAGATTCAGATATCTTTGGAGGTTCAGTTTTACTTTTGTCAGAAATTCCCAGTTTTTCAAAATTGAAAGTAAGATCATCCTTATTGGTAACATGTTTTGAAACAGTTTCATTTTCAATGAAAACCACGTGCACTGATTCTTCTACTATATTTGATCTTTTATTATAGACCCTATAAGCCTTACTCTTACTTGAATAGCCCAAAAATATACCTTCATCGGATTTGGCATCAAACTTACCTAGATTTTCTTTCCCATTATTGTGAATGAAGCATTTGCACCCGAACACATGGAGGTGTGACAGATTTGACTTTCTTCCCTTGTATAGCTCATATGGAGTCTTCCCAAGGATTGGTCTGATATAGGCTCTGTTTATGATGTAACTTACTGTATTCACTGCATCAGCCCAGAATACTTGAGAGAGTTCCTTTTCATTCAGCATAGCTCTTGCCATCTCTCCAATGGTTCTGTTCTTTCTTTCCACCACTCCATTTTGTTGAGGAGTTCTTGGAGCTGAGAAGTTGTGGTCAATCCCATGCTCATTGCAGTACTCCAGGAAGTATACATTTTCAAATTCTCCTCCATGGTCTGACCTGATAGACACAATAGAAATGCCTTTCTCATTTTGCACTTTCTTAGCTAAGGTTACAAATGCATCAAAGGTATCACTTTTACAGGAAAGAAACAATGTCCAAGTGAATCTAGAATAATCATCTACAATTACAAGCACATACAGATTACCACCAAGACTTTTCACCCTGGATGGTCCAATTAAGTCCATATGCAACAATTCAAGTGGTCTTGTTGTGGTAACTACATTTTTAGGTTTGAAGGATGATTTAGTTTGTTTTCCTCTTAAGCATGCATCACATTCTTTATCCTTTTCAAAAGATATTTTTGGTAGACCAGTTACTAGCTCATTTTTAATCAGTTTGGACAATTGATTCATGTTAACATGAGCTAATCTCCTATGCCATAACCAACTATCATTATCCTGACTGATTAAACATACAAAATCCAAGGGAGGAAGTTCATCAAGGTCAATAGTATAACAGTTACCATCCCTTTGAGCTTTGAGGATTACTTTGTGATCACTTTTTCTAATGACCAGGCAAAACTTTGAGTCAAACAGCACCCAGTTTCCTCTGTCACAGGTCTGACTCACGCTCAGCAAATTGTGGTTGAGGCCAATTACAAACAACACCTCTTCAATGGATGTTTCTGGATTTTTGCCCATAATGCCAATACCAACAATTTTGCCATATTGATCACCTCCAAAGGTCACCTTTCCTCCTTTCTTGTCTCTAAGAGTGATGAACTTCTCCTTATTACCAGTCATGTGACTTGAGCAGGCATTGTCCATATACCATTTGTTGCTTTTCTTAGCTTTGAGACAGACCTGCAAAACAAAGTTTATGTTTTCCTTTTAGGTACCCAAACTTGCTTGGGTCCTTTTCGGTCATTAGGTATTTCCCTAGATGCAGATGCAACTTTGGGAACCCATTCAACTTTCCTGCCAAGTCCATTTTTCTTCAAAACACACGAACTGGAAATATGTCCCTTTTTGTTACAGAAATGACAGGTAGTGAAAGGACTGCTAGATTGAGAAGTAGGAAGAAAACAATGCAGATAATACTTTTGTCTAGCATGTCTTGGCTGATCATATGTTTCAATGTGAGGTGATGCATCATTTTTCTTTTTATTGTTCTTAGCATGCACAAATTGTCTCATATATACATTCTGATTTTTCTTCCTAATCTTTTCCTTGACAGCACATGGATCATAGCCAAGACCAGCTTTTCCCTGTGATATTCTTTGGCTTCCCATCAATGCAAACAACATATCTTTACCTCTAGTGAGCCTAGACATGCTTTTAACTAAATAATCATTAGTTTACTTAAGTTTAGTGCATGAAGTACAGCAAACAGATTCAGAAGAAGGTAAAGAGACAGTTTCAGAAACTATGCTTTGAGACTCCAGCTTACTTATCTTTTTCTTTACTAATTTCAGTTCTTTAGCAACTTTAATGAATTCATCATGAAGCTCATGAAATGCATCTAGCAATTCAGAATAGGAAGGTTCAGATTCATATACCTCTTCTTCTTGATCACTGTTGTATGAGGGTGTGGCTTCTTCAGAAGCAAGTGCCATCAGACAAATGTTGGCAATCTCATCCTCATCTTCTTCTTCCTCATCTGAGTTGTTGCCCTATATAGATGAGATGTAGGCCTTCTTCTTCTTTCCTTTATCAGTAGCTTTCTTTTCCTTTTCGTGTTTCTTGATGAATTGGGGGCAGTCCCACTTTATGTGTCCCTGCTTCTTCCATTCATAGCAAGTCACAGGTTTTTTTGTCTCTTTCTTGCTTTCTCCAGCTGCTCCTTTCTTGAAGAATCTCTTGTTCTTCTTCTTGCTGTAGAATCTTCCGAATTTTCTGACCATCATAGCTAGAGTTTCCTCATCCAGCTCATCTCCTTCATCAGATTCTTCTTCCTTTTCATCAGCAGCTTTGAGGGCAAGGCCTTTCTTCTTTCTGTCCAGCCCAGCTTCCTTGAGTGCTTTGATTTTTCCTTCATATTCCTCAAGGCTACCGAAGAGAGCTGTGACAGAAGCCATTGATTCTCCTCTGACTTCTTCTATTGCTGTCACCTTGGGCTGCCATTCCAGAGGGAGAGCTCTGAGTATCTTTCTTACTTTCTCAGACTGAGTGTATTCCTTTCCCAGGCTTTTGAGTTGATTCACAATGAGGGTGAATCTCTTTTGCAGCTCCTTTATAGTTTCTCCTTCAGCCATTCTAAAGCTTTCATACTCCCCAAGGCACGTGTTCAGTCTGTTCTCCTTGACTCCAGATGTTCCTTCATGAGCAATCTGCAGAGTATCCCACATTCCTTTTGCAGTGGTGCATTGTGAGACTCTGTAGAATTCATCTTGGTTGAGGGCGCTGACTAAACAATGCTTTGCTTTGAAATTCAGTAGGACTCTCCTTCTATCCTCATCATTCCATTCTGCTTCCAGTTTCTCTTTGTGTCTTCCATCTTCAGTTAGAGCCATAGGGACGAAATCTCCTTTTTCAATGACTGACCAGATGTCAAGATCAATTGATTGGAGGTAGATCTGCATCCTCATCTTCCAGTACCCATAATGCTCTCCACTGAAGCCTGGTGGTCTGTTAGTATTATTCCCTTCAGGAAGTATACTCTCTCCAAAGCCAGCCATCTTAATTCCCGGACTGTGAGTTCCTTTGAATGGGAATCCGAGCTCTGATACCACTTGTTAGCAAGGCTGACTTCCCAAGAAGGGGGGTGAATTGGAAGTCTGAGATTTTTCTGCACAAAGTGAAGTTAGTGAAGATATCACAGTATAATGAAAACAATGCGTAAAACAGAGCAAGGTGAAAGGTAGAGATAAAGAAAAGAGAACTCAGTCATTTATCCTGGTTTGGTCTATTCTCTTGACCTACATCCAGTCCCCAAGACACTTCTTGAGATTTATCCACTATACAGCAAGAATTTCAGTGGGCTTCTTGCTAAAGCCACATTACATGAGTATGCTCTGTTTCTGAGCTCTCTCACACTCTCCAAGCACTTTTACTATGTGCTTCCCAATCCCCTTGTGAATACCCCTCACAAGTAAATCTGTCTCCCAGATGAAGAGTAGATTGATTACAATGAAATAACTCTTCTTGAAAAGAGTAGATATGAAATTTTAAGTACAAGTATAGAAGTTGAGAGGGTAAAAGCTTTTGAGAAGAGGATTCAGCAGAAATTCGGTATATACAAGTTTTATTTGTTACCCACAACTTCAAATGATGTTGTATTTATAGATTTAGGTCTCAAAGTTCGTCTGTTCATGAAGTGAAATTTGAATTTTGAAACTTACAAAACATTTTCACAATGTGACATACGAATTTTCAAAAAGAAAGTTTTTCGGTTAAGTATGAACAGTGTTTTTAATTTTCTACAGTGCCTTCGAAATTCAAATTTTGGATCCCCAAAATTCGTCTGTCCATTGAACGTTTAAAGGGGCACAGTAGATTACTTTCTTCGAAATTCAAATTTTGAAAGGGCGAAATTCGTCTGTCAGAGAAACTCTTTTCAGACTAATTTCATCATTCGAATGTTGCAAGTTCTTATCATTCGTATGTCAATATTTCATTTCAACAGACTAAAGAACTTAGCTTCTGAAATTCGAATTTCAATGTTCAAAGTTCGTCCGTCAGAGAGCAGTTTTGAAACTTAAATTACTCTTGATCTCAGGTGAACTTTAACATAGTTTCAGACGAATTTCTTCCATTTTCTCAAGTTTTGTTTTGTTTGAAATTCGAATTTTGAAGACTCAAAGTTCGTCTGTTGCAAAGAAGCATCTTTCAGACTTATATGAAAATTCGAATGTTGGAAGTTCAAAATTCGTCTGTCAGAGAGCATTTATCAAACTCAATTTCATTTTGATTTCAGATGCACTTTATCATAGTTTCAGACGAATTTCTTTGGTTTTTACAAACTTCATTTTACTTGAAATTTGAATTTTGAAAGTGTGAAGTTTGTCTGTTACCAAAAGGCCTCTTTCAGACTAGATGAAAATTCGAATTTTGAACAACCAAAATTCGTCTGACAGAGAGCCATCTATTCCGACTTATTCAGTTTTAACTCGAAATTTGAATTTCCAAAGGCAAAGTTCGAATTTCCAACTTGACAGTTTAGCTTAAACTTTCAACCTTCGTCTGTTTGTGGGTGTTATTTAGATATTTAAAGATTTAACATAAAATCAAAGTTTGAAAACATCTTTTCTTCAAATCAAAATCTTTTACCCAGTCATAACAAAAACTAAGGATCCTACAAAAGATCTAACACCAAGAACTCAGAAAATCTTCACTTGAGACAGCTTTGATCTCCCTTGATATCTTCAATCCAAGCTCTTGAATGTTGGTTTGGAATCATCAAAACTCTTGATTCAACAGGTATGAGTTTTGAAGGGTGTATACATGATTTGAGCTTAACCCTAGGTTGTTTTCGGTTAGGGCCCTTAGGAATCTGAAGTATATGTGGTTGAGTAGTGTTTAAATGGTTCTTAGGAGCTTAATGATGCATGAAAGGGGTGTTGGAACCTTGGATTAGGCCTAAAGTGGTATATTGTGTTAATTGAAGAATTGTGGTATTGTGAAAGTTGTTGGGTAGCCTGAGAGGGGTTCAAGTGTCCCGAACAACTCGAGAAGTTCGTGGAATTCATGTGTGTGGTATTGACAACCTAATATAACTGTGTGTTTGTTTATGTGATTATATGTTGATATATATGTATATATACATGTTCCTTTTCATACCACGATATTAACTGTGTATGTGTATGATTTTCTACATATCATGGCATGCAGGGCTAGTTGATATATGATGATTGTATATATAGTGTATGTATGAAGTGTAGCATCCCCATACCATTGCATGCTAGGATGTCTATATGATGCTTGTGATGATAATAATATATATATGTGTGTAGAGGCATGTTGGCATAACATTGACATCATCACCATATAATTGTATAGTGAGAGATTGATGATGAGGTTATGATGATATGATAAAGATCCAAGTCGCTAAATCCTCTCCATGGGAGAGCCAGGCGGTAGAGGGCAATATAATATGATGAAATATCTCTGTCATTAAATCCTCTCCTTAGGAAAGTTAGGTGGCAGTGGATTTTGGGATGCACCTTCCCTAAATCACCATTAATTCGTGATGGTCCAGGGAAAGTAGAGCCACGGTCTGAGCTCTAATGTAACCATTGGCTAGGTTGCATTAGGGTAAGGTGAGCTTGGTGGTGTCCTGGAATCAGTTTTCACCAACTGTTGAAAGGGAATCATCTATTGAAATGTCTTGTGATGGCGACAGCTCATGGTTCTAGCCGTGTATGAGAGAGAACATGGATACCATTTATTAGCATTATCATTGCACGACTGTGTGGGTCTGTATATATATATTGTATGTGGTTGTTCCCAATTACTGAGACTTTGTTTCACACCCCTCTCCAATGACTAACCTTTCAGGTAACGGTTCTAGCACTAGTCCGGAGAAGACGAGGAAGTAGCTTCTGACATGGGAATATTAGATCTATGTAGTTTTGTGTAAATTTGGATTTGTAAGTTGTGCTAAGTAGGACATAATATTTTGTAGTGGATGTATGACATGGATAAGGATTATTATGGATGGATATCGTATGGTTATATATGTGGAATTGTGTTGTATGTGATGTGTATATTGTATTGTGGTGTTTTCATGGTTTTGGATGTTGGGAAGTCAGTATGGTGGTGTTTGTGAGCCCAAGGGTGATATTGGGCCTTGTTGGTGTGTTTAGGGCCTCTAGTCCAATGTGTGAAATGGGGTTCAAAGGGGTCAAATCTCAGAGGAGTGGTTTCTTTGAGGTAAAACCTCTTTGGACAAGTTGTTTGAATGGGTTTAGACCTGTAAGAATGGTCTTTGAGTGATCATTTGCCTTTGGTGGTAATTGAAGGTGGTTAATAGTGAGTTTTTTCAAAAGTGGCCAAAACAGTATCAGGTTCTCAGAATCTCCATATGGAGTTGGGTTGAGATGAAGTTGGTGTCTATGGATAGATTGAGACTAGATTGACTTGTAGGAATTGGAATCAAGTCAATCGGAGGTCGGAGCATAAAGTTATGCGCGTCGGAAGTTCACCTCAGTGTCGAGTTTTAGCTAGTGTGGAAACCAGCATGTGGCACCACAGAGCCAGGAAGCAGGCTGTGACGCCAGATAGTCCAGTAACGATGGAGAGCAAGGGAAGGCCAAAGCCATGGTGGTACTGTAGTGGTCGCAGCCCCAACCCTGATTTTGATGTTGTTTGGTTCATTTCTGCTATTCTGAAGTTTAGAGGAGGTTGTTTTGAGATGTTTGAGTTGTGTTTGGTGGGGTTTTGAAGGTTTTGGCCATGTGTGGAGGTGTTTGGATGTAGGTTGTTACAATATTCAAATCCACAAACATGCTAGCCTCTTCGTCCATATCACCCTGTTCCTGCCTACCCATTCGCTCTTGCAACCTGTTCAACATCTCCCCGTGAGTATTTACTTAATTACTGAGGCTAGCCAACATCTCATGCATCTGCCTCATAAGGTCACTGTTACTCGGTCTTCCTCTGCAAGACATTCTTCTTACACACAAGCAACAACACATTCAATTATATGGTTCTGGACTAGCATTGCAGTGGGAATATAGTCTATGTATTTAAAATTGTGCCAAGTAGTACTTCAAGCAGAAATAATGGCCCAAAACCATTGCTCTGATATCAAAATGTAACAACCTATCTCCAAACACCTCCAGACTTGACTAAAACCTTCAAATCCCAACCAAACACAACTTAAACATTTCAAAACAACCTCCTCTAAACTTCAGAACAACGGAAACAAACCAAACAACATCAAAAATAGGGCTGGGGCCGTGGCCTCTACAGTACCATAGTGGCTCTGGCCTTCTCCTGTTTCTTTATCATTACTGGACTATCTGGTGCCACGGTGCCCCCTGCTGGTTTCCACACCAGCAAAAACTCAACACTGGGGTGAACTTCCAATGAGCATAACTTTATGCTCCGACCTCTGATTAACTTGATGTTGAATCAAGTATTTTGATGATTCCAAACTAATATTCTAGAGCTTGGAAAGAAGATATCAAATGTACATGAAAGTTCTCAAATGGAGAAATCCAAGTAAAATCAGCACAAGATTAGATATAGGATCTCTTACTATGTTTGATTTGAGTAAAAGACTTTGAACTGACAAAAGAATGTTTTTAGAAATATGAT
This sequence comes from Adenanthera pavonina, assembly GCA_026686845.1. Classification (NCBI taxonomy): domain Eukaryota; kingdom Viridiplantae; phylum Streptophyta; class Magnoliopsida; order Fabales; family Fabaceae; genus Adenanthera; species Adenanthera pavonina. The sequence continues at coordinate 5,032,277 of JAIVEN010000033.1, read as the reverse complement.
TCTATGATAATATGGAATATTTGAAAAACACCCACTAATATACGGACTTTAAAGTATTAAAATTGATCTGTTGCTTTGAAAGTTCGAACTTTGGCTTATGAAATTCGAATTTCGGATTGAAAACAAGTTAGTCAGAAAAGAGATTCCTCTAATAGATGAACTTTGAGTGCAGAAATTTGAACTTTGATATAAGTTTGATAAGAGCCTTCTCTGGCAAACGAACTTTTAGTTTTGAAAATTTGAATTTCTGATAAAACACAATTCATGAAAAATGAAAAATTCATCTGAGGATATGTCAAAGTTTATCTAAAAGTGAAGTTTAAAAAGAGTCCAAAGTTAGCTCACTAACAGATGAACTTTGATTTTGAAAATTCAAATTTTAGAAACAAAGCTTGCAAGTCTGTTATGATAATCTGTTGACATATGAATGTTGGTATTCAGAAATTTGAACTTTGAACTAAGTCTGATAAGAGCTCTCTCTGACAGGTGAACTTTGAATCTTGAAAATTCGAATTTTGAAAAGATGAACTATTATGCCTTATTGAGCTGCCCACTGACAGACGAATTTTGGCCACCAAAATTTGAACTTCGAAGGCACTATAGCAATATGGGACAACTGTTCACACTTACCAGAAGAACTTTAACTTGAAAATTCGTATGTTCCAACATAAAAACATTCTTCAAAGATGAAAATTCAAACTTTGCTTCATAACAGACGATCTTTAAAATTCAACGTTGAAGTCTTTAGCTTTCGGTCTCTACGAAATTCATCTGTTGACCAACCAAAATTTGAACTTTGAGTGTCAGAAGCATTAAATGCGTTAGTGAACGGATAGTTTTTCAGAGTAACCATTGGGTAACATCTGTAACGGCTAGATCTTGTCTCTAACGTATAGTTAAGACATAAATATATAAATAGAACTTTATTTGAAGTTATGGGTAATGATTTCACATTGTATATACTGAAACTTTGTCAAATTCTTAAGTCAAAGTCTCTTACTCTTATATACTTCATTATTCTGCATTTCAACTTTTACATACACTCTAAATTAGAGAGTTCATTCATTGTAATCAATCTTATCTTCATCTGGAAGAAAGATTTTCTTGTGAGGGGATATCACAAGGGATATGGGAAGCACTTAGCTAGAGTGTAAAGAGTGAGATTGTAAGCTCTAAGAACAAAGCATCAAGTTGTATTGAGGCAATTGCAAGAAGCCTACTGAATTCTTGCAAGATAGTGGAAAATCTCAAGTAGTTACTTAGGGACTGGACGTAGGTCAAGATAGAGAGACCGAACCAGGATAAACATCTGTGTCTTCCCCTCTCCTTTACTGCTTTTACCTTGTTATACCTTTATACTCTGTTTTACTGTCACTTTTGCCTTTATCACTCTCTTGACTTTTGCAAAAAATTTTAATCTTCATAATTCACCCCCCTCTTGGGAAGTCAGCATATCTAACATTTGATTCCATCTCCTACAAGTCAATCTAGTTCCAATCTATCCATAGACACTAACTTCATTTCAACCTAACTCAGTATGGAGATTCTGAGCACCTGACACCATTTTGGCCACTTTTGACCAAAACTCACCACTAACCACCTTCAATTGCCACTAAAGGCAAATGGTCACTCAAAGACCATTTATATAGGTCCAAAACCACTCAAATAACTTGTCCAAAGAGGTTTTGCCTCAAAGGAACCACTCCTATGAGATTTAACCCTCTTGAACCCCATTTTACAAATTGGGCTATAGGCCCTAAATACATCGACAAGGCCCAATACCACCCTTCGACTCACAAACACCACCATACTGACTTTCCAACATCCAAAACCATGAAAACACCACAATACAATATACACATCACAGACAACACAATTCCACATACATAATCAAATGACATCCATCCATTATAATCCTTATCCATGTCATACATCCATTACAAAACATTCTATCCTACTTGACACAAGTTACAAATCCAAATTTACACAAAACTATATAGGCCTAATATTCCCACGTCAGAAGCTACTCCCTCGTCTTCTCCGAGCTAGTGCTAGAACCGTCACTTGAAAGGTTAGTCATGGGAGAGGGGTGTGAGACAAAGTCTCAGTAACTGGGAACAACCACATACAATATATATATATACAAACCCACACAGTTGTGCAATGATAATGCTAATGAATTATATGCATGTTCTCCCTTATACAAGGTTAGAACCACGAGCTATTGTCATCACAAGGCATTTTAATAGATGATTCCCTTCCAACAGTCGGTGAAGACTGATTCCTTGATATCACCAAACTCACCTTACCCTAATGCAACCCAACCAATGGTTATACTAGAGCTTGGACTATGGCTCTCCTTCCCCTGGACTATCACAAATTAATGGTGATTTAGGAAAGGTTACATCCCCAAATCCACTGCCACTTGGCTCTTCCAAGGAGAGGATTTAGTGACAGGGATATTTCATCATATCATATTGTCCTCTGCCGCTTGGCTCTCCCATGGAGAGGATTTAGTAGCAGGGATCTTTATCATATCATCATCACCTCATCATCAATCTCTCATTATGCAATCATATGGTGATGATGCCAATGTTATGCCAACATGCCTCGACACCCACACACACACACACACATATATATCATTATCATCACAAGCATCAAATGGACATGCTAGCATGCAATGGTGTAGGGATGTTACACATCATACATACACTACATATATAATCATCATCTTTCAACTAACTCTGCATACCATGATATGTAGAAAATCATACAGATACACAATCAATATTGTGGTATGAAAAGGAACATGCATATATACATATATATCAACATATAATCACATAAACAAATACCCAGTTACCTTAGGTTGTCAATACCACACATGTGAATTTCACGAACTTCTCGAGTTGTCTGACACACTTGAACCCCTTTCAGGCTACCAAACAACCTTCACAATACCATAATTCTTCAATTAGTATAATATACCATTTAACCAAAACCACAATTCAATTACTTTAAGCCTAATCTAAGGTTCCAACATCCCTTTCATGCATCATTAAACTCCTAGGAACCATTCAAACACTACTCAACCACATACATTTCGAATTCCCAAGAGCTCTAACTGAAAATAACCTACGGTTAAGCTCAAATTATGCATACACCCTTCAAAACTCACACCCAAACAACAAGAATACCAAAACACACTTTCTTAATCCCATTTCAACCATTTTTAATTGGTGAATTCTGTCTCTAACCGGAAATCCCAACTCTTAACTGAAAAACCCCAAATTTAAATAGAAGAAAATAGAGAGAGAGGATTAGAGATCACTTACCCACGTGAATCCAAGCTCTTAAGGTCCGAAAATAACTCTCAATGGCCGAAATCTTCAAACTCTAGTAGAGCTCCCTCATTTCTCCCTCCATTTTCTTCTTCGTCTGTCTGATTGAAATGATCCAGATTTAAACAAAAATCTCGATTCTCTCCGCGGCTTCGAGTAAGTTTGCCACAGCGCTTGTGCTTCCAGCCGGAAACCTCATTCTGTAGCTCTTCTCACCGCGACAACTTTGCTCCAAGCCGCGGCGTGGAGCTCAATTTTCCTCCACTTGAGCCTTCCTACATCCTGTTTCCTTCGATTCTGAACACAATGCCAAGAAAGATGTCATGAAGGGTATTACAATCCTCAAGAAGTAAGTAATAAAAATATTAAGAATAATACATATAATTTTTTTTTGGTTAATATTAACAAGTGTACAAAATCTCGAAATCAAATCATGTGGTATATCTATTGTTCATATTCAAATAATACCTTTTGGTAAAGGACAATTTTTTTTCTTTTTTTTGGCCAAAGACCATTTTTTTAATATTATCGTCCAGACAATGTACGGTTTATTTTAAAAAAAATATTTAACATATTTTTAGAAGATCTAAAAAATATAGATATTTATATTTTCAGTAAATATGGATTGAATAATATATTTTAAATAGTGAATTGGATGAAAATATAGATATATATATATGTTACATATTTTCAAAAATGGGTATTTCAAGATGCTTAAACTTTGTTTATCTAAGAACTAGTTAGTAAAAATAATCAACACTAGCAACGTTTTCATATTCATGATATATCTTTAGACTATTGAGCTTTTAAGGTTATTTATTGGTAGCTTAAACCACAAAGAAAGTATTGTTTAACTCCACATTTCAACGTTTTAATCATTTAACATCAACATTTATTTTGCCCCTGGTGTTTACAAGCACTTTTTTTTTATACTCAATGGGAACAGAGAAACTACATATGAGGACCTAATGGTATGTTCATGAGGACATCAGTGTTAACAATTGAAGCCAACTTCGTAGGAGGATCCGTCATTGACACAAACCCCAGGAACCATGGAAAGAGAGCTTCTTGCAAGCCAGTCAATAGCACGATTCGCCTCTCTATTTATCACACGAATATTAACACACCATGCTTGACTGATTATACTTCGAGCCTCCACAATAATATCACTATCGGAGTACTATGAAGTCCCCTTTCCTAGTAATAAATTACCAGCTTCTGAAGAATCAGTTCAAGAATCACTTGCCTAGCACCTTTATCCCAAGTAAATTTAAGAACCAATAAACAAGCCCAAATCTCAGTACATAAATGGTCACCCTCACTCATTCTATGAACAAAACCATGCAAAAATTTTCCTTGATCCGTTCGCAATAAACTACCACATCCCATACTGCCATTCAAGCTTGAGAAAGCTCTATCAACATTGAGTTTACACCATCCCTTTTCAAGTGGGACCCAAGTAGAAGATCGCACCTAATGATCCCCTAATTTAAACCCTTAAGTTTCCTGTTCACACCATGCATGTAACTAAGATGGCATTCATATGTAAAATGATACACTCGTTAGACATGGACTTCCCTTTAAAGATTCTCTCATTACGTCGTCTCCATAAAAGCTAACAAATGATTGTGAACTTTAGTCCCTAATCAACCTCTATACACAAAACTCGACCACCCAAGTTTCATCTTACCCATTACTGCAACCGTAACCTAAAAAACCTTCTTTCAATTACCAATAATAGAGCAACCATCTTCCAAAGGGCCTTTGAGTCCATACAATCACAAAGCACATGAATAATAGCCTCAGCTGTTTTTCCACACCCAGTACACCTATCTTCCCTATAAAGGCCACGTTTCTTCTGAGCAACATTAGCTAGCAAATTCTCATGCAAAACCAACCAAAGAAAAGACTTACAACATTGAGGAATCTGAAGTTTCCATATTCTCCTCCAAATAAAATTAATGTGTTCCTTATTGTTATTTAACGATGCATAAGACAAAGAAATGGGGAAAGCACCATTACCACTAAATTTCCATTGGATAGTATTATGGTCATCACCAATAGTAGTGCTTAACAAGTTACCACGGCCATTTTTCTATTCAAGACCATTCAACACATGATCCCACGTAGACTTAATCCCTGTCCAAATGCTTGTACCCTACCTCCATTTGTCAATAGTGGGAATAATGTCCTCACCACATTTATACTTGTCCTGCAGAACCTTCACCCATAAAGAACCACAACTCTTGATAAGGCCCTATCCAGTTTTCATAAGAAAAGCACAATTTTGTTACTTCGTGTGTCTTAACCCTAAACCACCTTGCTTGTTCGATATGCAAACCTTATCCCAAGCAACTAAATGAATCTTCTTCCTTTCTAGCGAGCTACCACATATAAAGCTCTAATTATTTTTCTCAAGCTCCTCACACACACTTGCTGGCATCAAGTTAGTCTGCATCGTGTAGTAAGGAATTATTGAGATGGCAGATGAAATCAATGTGGTTTTGCCTGCAAGACTCAAATTATTTGCTTTACAATTGGCCAATTAGGACTTCACCTTGTCAACAACCCCTTGAAAGGTCTCCTTAGTAGCTCTTCTATGGTGAAGAGGAACGCCTAAATACTTGCCTAGATCACCCGTGCATTAAAACTTCAAAATTCCACTAATTTCTCGAGATCTATTATGATTGACATTCTTGGAAAACAAGACTCGAGTTTTGTCAGAATTAACCTTCAAACCAAAGCTACTGCAAAAAGCTAGCAAACATTTGTTAATCACTTTGGCTTGACAAACAGAGGCCCCCGCAAAAAAGAAGATCATTTGCAAAAAAATAAATGAGAGATTGGTGGACCCTGTTTACTTAATCGAATTGGCTTTCATTCCTTTTTATCCACCTCTATTTTTATCAAGTGAGCTAGCTTCTCCATACAAATAATGAACAAGTATGAGGAAAGTGGGTCTCCCTGTCGAACTCCTCTAGTAGACCTAAAAGCCTCTACTTTAGTGCCATCCCATAAGATCTGCATAAAAGAGGATGATACACAATTATAAATTAACGTCACCATGTGTTCTGGGACATATAAGTCATTCAAACATTGAATGATAAACTCTTAATTCACTCTATCATACGCCTTCTCCAAATCAATCTTAATCGCCATAAACCCTTTCTTGCCACTTATTGTGCGCATAGAATGAATGACTTCTTGAGCAACAATGATGTCATTTGAACTGTGTCATCTTGGAATGAAACTACATTGGTTCAGCAAAATGACATAGGGAAGAAACACTTTAAGCATGTTAGTAATAATCTTTGTGACAACCTCGAAGATTACATTACATAGACTAATAGGCCTCAGATCCTTAAGCGTCTCAGGATTCTCTTTCTTAGGGATAAGCACAATAAAAATTCTATTAATCTTTTGAATGTTCGAAGGATTAACAAAAATAGATTTCACCAGTCTAACTACCAAATCCTTCACCCATTGCCACTAGCTCTGATAGAATAAAGCATTCAACCCATTTGGTTTAAGGCTTTAAGGGCCCCCATACTAAATAGAGTATCCTTGACTTCTCTTTCGTGACTCTTTGCCTGAAGGCAATAAGAGTTCCCTTGTCAATTCTAGGATATTGCACAAAACACATTAGTTTAGGTCAAGTAAAGCATTCCTCCTTAAATAGTTTGGAAAAATAATTAGAGGCCAACTATTTACTTTCTTGAGCATCAAAAAGTCATTCTCCATTATCACTCTGTATGGCACTCACTTTATTAATCTTTCTTCAACCATTAGCGATCAAATGAAAGTAACAAGAATTCTTGTCCCCATCTATATACCACTTGCTTCGTGCTTTTTGAGCCCAGAAGAGATCCTCTTGTACAATTACCTCTTCTAATTATTTCCATAACTTTGCTTGAATCTCCTCCAATTAGCTTGTAGGCCTGCTACATGCAAAGGCTTTATGGATTCCATCTAGACGAGCCATGATTCTATTCTTCCTTGCGTCAGTGAAGCCAAAGACCTCCTCATTCCATTTAATGCAAGCCTTGCTAAAAGCATCTACATTCCAATTCTAATCATCATTATTTACCCATTTATCCTTAACCAATTGTTCGAATTCATAATGCAAAACCCAAGAATTAAAAAATGAAAGGGTTTTCCCTCCTTGTATTTTCTATCCTCTTCAACAAGCTTAAGCAGTAAAGGGCGATGATCATACTTCAAGAAAGGAAGACGAGTAACATTTGCATTGGGGAACATTATCATCCACTCATCATTACCAAGTACCCTATCAATACAGCTCTTAATGTCACCTCTTTTCCATGTGAAAGGTGGGCCCACGAAGCCCATATCATTTACTTCTACCTCATCAACCCAATTAACAAAATCCTTATCCACCAAACTTCTACAACCTGCTTTAGCTTGTCATTCATACCCCATAAGTGTTGTATTAAAATCCCCTGCTATCAACCAAGGACCACTAATAGTATCACTCACCTATTTAAGATTAGTCTAGAGCAAAGGTCTCGTACTTGGATTCGGATGAACATAAACAATAGTTATACACCATGTTTGTCTTTGATACGTAACTACCTCTAAGTGAATGAATTGACTATTGCTACACATAACATGGATGGAAACAAACTTGTCATTCCAAAAACACCAAATACCTCCACTAAAACCGTTTGCATCCACAATATGAAAATGAGGAAAACCCAAAAGTGTTGCAATCCTTTGTGCTCTTTGACCACTCACATGGGTTTTGAAAAGAGCCAAAAACTCTACTCCATATCTCTTCCTAATATCACGTACAAGAGATGGAAAAAATTTCACACCAGTCCCTCATGAATTCTAGAAGATGAGCTTCATGGTAAACAAATTAAGAAGAAGTAGGAGGCAAAACTCTCGAGGTAGCATTAGTAACCTAACGGTGTACTACTATTGCTTTCTGAGGCAGGTCCATATATAGACCTTCCTGACTAGAATTTTTATCTCTACCAATCTTTTGTTGATTTGTTGGACAAATCTTCTTAGTCTCAAGAGTTGGACATTATCTACTACAATAACTTCACCACCACTACTCTTCGAAGAAGGTTGTTTTGACGTGAAGAAATGAATACGATTCTCTTCATAAGGAATCTTTAAATTATGACTAGGGTGTTGCCTTTGTTTCGCTACAAAGGAAATAGGTTTCAATGGACTAAACTTTGAAATTGGTTTTCTCCCTTTAAATCCCTTATGCACACCTTCAGTATTCTTAATACCCCTAAGAGGCATATTATGAACCTCTTGCATCATATTAACACTTTGGCCCACCAAAGGCACTTCCTCTCTCATCAAGTTCATGAAGGACAAGGCATTGCCCACATGAGAGTCATTCTCAAATTCCTTCTTTAAATCTATATCATTTCCTAACCCATTCTGTTGGCCCTACACCTTCTTTCCTGCGGCTTCATTTTTTGGGATTGAGACCCACTTACAATTCTAATTGAATGGAGCCAATTTGATATTAATATTCTTAATGCTTTGTTTGGCCTTTTTCATCTCTGCGGACTGTTGCTTTTTGTTCTCCAATGAATGCCTTTCTTGCACCATAATTGGTTTAGGTGCCACCTTATCTAAAAGCTACATATTTACTCCCCTTGGATTTGTTTGAATATCTTCAAAGATATTCTCTGACCCCAAAATGGAAAAAGTGATCCTCCATTAATTTAGAAGTAGATCCCTGATTTTTCGTACTACTCTTCCCAACATTAACTCCCAACACTTCCCCAACTTTCCTCCGAGATCCACTTGCCCTTCTTGATTTGCATTGAGCAATCATCCATGGCCCAAAAATTTCGCTCTGCTCATGCTCAGCATCCTGGTGTAGAATTAACGAAGGAAGTTGCTCAGAAACAGTCGCCAAATGTGGTAGGGGATTAATCAACAATGGTTGTTTTGTTACCGGCCTATTGTCAGGACATTGATCTCGATGATGCCCATATTTTCCACATGCAAAGCATATGAGATTCAAGCCTTCATACACAATTGGATACAACTTTGTCCTTACTCGTACCCTTGAAATCAATGGCTTATAGAGATCTACTTCCATACAAATTCTCGCAAACTGTGCTCTCTCTATAGATGTATCCAAAGGACCATTCATTCTCTCCTCATTATATGTCTTAGTGTCTAATTTTAAAGTTTTACTAATGGAATCTCCAATTTGGCTAAGTAGCTCTTCATCATAATATTCACCCGGGAACTCTAGCACTCGAACCCATACTGCTTGATTATGAAATAGATCCTCTGAAGGTCGAAATTCAGGTTTCCATCCTTGAATAATCACATAATGCCTAGCAATCATCCATGGACCACTAAATAACACCCTATTGAAATCCTTTTTGACAGGGAAACGAGCCATAAAATAATCACGTTGTAAATCAATGAGTTTAAACACACCTTTTGGACACCACAACATCTGCAGCCTATTGAACAAAAACGTATATGCAAGAATTCAACTAAGGTTGCAAGAATGGCAAGAACTCTCAATCAAATAGTTGATGATTTGATTCCCAAACTTTTTGTAAGAACTAATAAGCCAATTTAAGTGGGAGATGTCCACCTTTTGCTCCTAATGATACTTCAAGTCCACCCAAAAAAAAAAACATACAGCAAAATTAGATTATTGTATAATTATGAGAGAATAAGCATTTATAAGTTTGGTTTGCATTTTGAACTAAAACGAACCAAGCTAAAACTAGTCCTATTACCACGTGTGTTAACTTTTATTAATGTAAATAACTATATTTATTCTAAATTCCCAAATAAATATATTATTATTATTTACTTATTATAAATAAATGATATATTAATATGGAAAACTAATAAAATTAATGTAAACCAAAGTATTAAAAACTAAACCAAACCAAACTAGTAAGTTAGACCAGAAACTGGTGTCAAGTATGGTCCTATTGAAGAAGGGAACCAAATGGTTCTTAAACCAATGCAAACAGGTAAAAAAATGATCAAATGAACAATAAACCGATGTAACCCATTAATGAACCGGTAAAGAATTGATCAAATTCTTTTGTAATTTTTTTAGTTTTTAAAATATAATAACATTATGTTTAGTACTAAATAACACTTTTGTTGTATAAAGTTTTTTATTTTTATATTATAATATTATATAAGAATTATTATAATACATAATTATTAATAACGATAAATTTACTTAACAAATAATATGAAAATAGAATATTATTTTGAATTCAAAATATAATTATAGATGAATATTAACTTTTTATATTTTAATATTAAATTATGAAATTTATTAATAATATTTTATTAATTTTTCTATATACTATATAACATATAAAGTTAAAAAAATATTAATTTTATTATTACCTATTTAATTACGATTTAATTACAATTGAACCACTGAAGTATTGAATCTTGATGTAAACTAAGATATTGTCACTATTATTATTATTATTATTATTATTATAGTACTCCATCATAAATGTCTCTTTCTATGTTTTTTTTATTAGAGGATGAAAGATATTTTTATTTATAAATTTACATTTTTCATTTGATTTCTTTTTTAATATTATTTTCTTTTACGTACTAAATGGTCTCTTAACCGTCATGAATCATCTTCTCAGTATTCACTTTTTTCTTTTGGCCAACCTTCTTATTATTTACTCGAGCTCATAGAAAAAATTTATAATATCATTTATACACTTACCATTCTTAATGCCAAAAACTCTACTATCAAATCAAATCTCCTTATTTATCTTTTGAACAGAGCCTCGATAGGAACATTGGTTTAACCAAATTTATAACTCAACAAAGACTTCAAGAAGACAAGATATAAATTAAGCTCTGAGTTTTACGACGAGGAGGCCAGAGCAAGGTGACTGTCGCATACGAGAGTTGGTGAGACTAAGTCTGCTTGTAGAAGAATGAATCCTTGGAATTGAAAACAAGTGGAGAAGAGAAGCGAAGTTGTGCTTGGTGAGTGAGGAAGCAGAGTAATGACGACCATAAGCACAAGCAACTTCAATGATGGCATGTAGGTTTAGGTGTATGGACAACAACTTCCACAATGGCATGGCATTTGGGTTTGGGTGTCCGGACAAAAGAATGAGAAGTTAGGGAGAAGGAAGGAAACCTAACTTAGGGTTTGAAATGATGAAAGAAGGAGGCGCGTGTTTGAGGATTAAAATGTTACTTTGTTTTTATTTTGGGCATTGGTTTCATTCAGAAGATATGAGAAAAAAGTGCATTTTTTTTTAAGAATAAAAAAATTTTTATTCCAATTTTTTCTTTTCTATGTCGGTTGTTATTATAATCGACGTAGAAACTAATTTCTACATTGGTTCTATTAATAACTAGCATAAATAATTTAATTAAGATGATATTATTTATGAAAATGCCACTGGTCATTTTTCTATGCCAGTTCCTCATACAATCGTTGTAAAAAAAGCGATGTAGAATCTCATTTTTGTACTAGTGGATAATTAGGTTAATAAGTTTCAATAGATAAAAGATTCAGCATCTTGGAGAATCCAATATAAATTTCATAAAGAGATTTAAAATATGTCTTTATTAAGCATAAAATGTGTAAATTTGAGTCCAAATTTCCACTGATATTTATAAATGCTGATGGAACTACTAACTCTCAAGAAAATGTATTCATTATCTACCAATGAGTTTGGGTTAATAGGTCTATCCATTTTTTTCTCGGCCAATGCTTTTTCTATATATTGGTAGTAGTAGTAGTACTAATAATAATAATAATAATAATAATAACCACCATCACCATCATCATCTTGCTTTGAAAGAACCGGTGATCACCATGAACTGTAATAGTGATCAATGCTCCTATATATAAATATTTGTGCCTTGTCTTAGTTTTCATTTTATGGTTGTGCTATATATACACATTTAGAAAATGTGACTATAGTTTTTTATAACAAAATTAGAAGTTAAATGAGATTGTAGTTTTCATGTCCTCCATTTTCGAATTTGCAAGCATGATCGCATGATAGCAATGAGCTCTCCACACCACAACCTCATGTCCTACGATCAATGCCACATCCATTTTGTTGTCCCATATCACAACATTTAACTTGGAGCCAAAGGAAACCCTTTTTAAAAATTTAAATTGTTAAAGGCAGTGAGCCATCTGCCTAATACATGTATTGGACCAGGCCCAGTTTCATTCTAGTCCAAAAAGATATATTTGAACTATATATAAATGTGACATTTCACCATGCCTTATATTCAATTTATGGAGATACTTAAGTTAGTGATGTTGTTAAACACTATTCATCATTTATGAATAATGAAACTTGTTCTATATTTTATATAGAAGTGTTTTAAAATAATGCTTCTTGAAAATTTTATTTTATATATATTGATTATATATGTGGTTAAAAAAAGAATATATTAATAAAAAAAATAAGTAAAAAATTAATTTCATTTATTTTTTGTTATTGTATATCATTCTTTTTGTGAACATATTTTTTCTTCTATATAAATATATATATGCTCGCACAATGCAGTGTCACAATTCCTTTTTATCTTGTTTTTGCTTTCTTTCTTTCTTATTTTTTTTTCCTTTACCTAATTTTAGGTTCTTAATTATGAAAATTCCACTTAAATATCATGGAGGTGAGATATTTCCAAAAGATACTGTGAAATTGAAAAATTTCTAATTACTACCAAGACATCAAACAAGAATTAAAATGTGTAGGAAATGTTGATTTTGCTCTTACTCTCTGAATTCCAACTGATTCTCACGTATTTTCAATTGATTCCCATATATTTCTGATTAATCCTCACTTATTCCCCAACTAATACTTACATATTTCCAACTGATTCTCATCTATTTCAAATTAATCCTCACCTATTTCCAACTTGACGTGGGGGCAAAATCGACATTCTCCAATGCATTTTAATTCCATTTTGATACCTTGGTAGTGTTTGGACCAAAATGTTAATGGGCTTAGCCTAACAAGAAAACAATGGGGGAAGGTTTAATAATAGAAAAGACTAATCATATCACAAGATTTCAGGATGCAGTTGAAATGACAGAGAGCACAACGGCAAATGAGGCACCTCCTACTATCATGAAGCCATATCCTCATTCTCAGATAGCAACATTAATTAGCATCCTTTGTAAAGAGCATTGCCAGAAGTGATGACACACAAAATGCAACTAAATTGCACACATATCTCGACATTCAATAACATAATACCAACCATGACGGCATTATACCTCAGCTGCCCATTGATCTTATGAACTGCAAGTTGTTTTTGTTTATTCATTGTGGTGGTTTAAGTCTTTGATATTTGAGTGTACCCAAATTCACACAATGTCGAGACCTAGATTATCTTTCCAGTATCTATTTTCTTTTCTATTAACACGTACTCTGTGTCCTTAGTTCATTAATTAATGGAAAGTTCTTCACATTTGAAGAAATTGTGATAAAGAAACTCAAATTCTCACATCGTTTCATAAAATGTTAGATTATAACATTTCTTTTTTGAGGATCAATTCCTCTGGTATGCCTGACAAATTTGTTTGTTTGTGCCTTGAAATGAAACTAGTTATGCACCCATGTGATGCACGGGTTGCACATGATATTCCTTAATTAATCACAATAGATAAGTTAAAATAAATCTAAAACTCTTATATCCGTGCGATGCAGGAATTGCTCTTTTAATTATACTTAGTTTGAAACAACATAGTTTTTTAACTATATATTATTTTGACATTTAAAATCAATGCACCCATAAATGCTCCTACAATCATTTTTATGTATCATTGATACATCTCACAATATAGGCCTTGGTTGATATCATATTAATTGTGACTAAGTATAGGCCTTATATAACACCTTACTCCCAAACACCTCATGACTTGACCAAAACTCCAAAATACCAACCAAGCACAATCAAAACATCTCAAATTAACTTCCCAAAACCTCAGAGCAGCGGACAAACTACAAAGAATGACAGAAATTGGGCTGGAGCTACAATTGCTATAGTACTGCTGCGGCTCTAGCTCCTCCCAAAAACTCTAATGTCCACTGACTTCACTGGCGCCGTGGCACTCCCTCCTAGTTTTTATATCGGCAAATTTTGAACTTCGGGATGAACTTCTAACGTGCATAACTTTATGCTTTAACCTCTAATTGATCTGATTTCAACTCCTATAAGTCAATCTAGTCTTAATCGATCCATAGACACCAATTTTATCTCAATCTAACTCGGTGTGGAGATTTTGGACACTTGAAACCGTTTTGGCCACTTTTTGACCAAAACTCACCACTTACAACTCCCATTTGGCACTAAAGGAAAATTGACTATCCATGACCATTCATACAGGTCCAACTCCACTTAACCAACTTTTCCAAAGAGGTTTAACCTCAAAGGAACCACTCATCTGAGATTTGACCCCCTTGAATCCCAAGTGAAAAAACAGGCTACAGGCCCTAAAACACACCAACAAGGCCCAAATCCACCTTTGAGCTTACAAACACTACCACACTGACTCCTCAATACCTCGAACCACACATACACCACCATCCATCATGCACATCATATACAACACAATCTCACATTCATAACATACCATTAATAACTACTCAATTACAACAACAATATCAGTCACCACTTAGTTACCAATCATCTATCTTACTTGGCATAAGATACATATCCAAAAATATATATATACTACATAGACCTAGTATTCTCACGTCCGATGCTACTCCCTTGTCTTCTCCAGATTAGTGCCAGAACGGTCTCCTAAAATGTTAGTTCATGGGAGAAGGGAGTAAGCCAATGTCTTAGTAATCAAGGATAACCACACACACATATATAAATCTCATACAGTTTTCGTAATAACCCTTATTGGCATTGTGTGCAAAACCAGAGGAAACAGGATGAAGGAAGATTCAAGTGGAGAAGAAAAGGACTCCACGCCATAACAAAGAGCAGGGCCGCCGCAGCGAGAGCAAGTTCCAGTGGCTTCTTTTTCAGCTGAATGTGGTGGCACCACGACGAGCTTATCTGGAGTCACGGTGGGAGTTAGGATTTTTGTATAAATCAAGATCATTTCAGACAATTAGAAAAGAAAGAAATGGAGGAGAACTATGAGAGCTCTGCTAAGGTTTATGATCTTCGGCCTCTAAGAGTAGTTTTCAACCTCTTGGTGCTTGGATTCACGTTGGTAAGTGATCCTTAGTCCTCCCTCTCCATTTTCTTCGGTTTAAACTCGAGTTTTCTTGGTTATATGTTGGGATTTCAGTTTGGGTTGAAATCCACTGATTGAAATGGATGAAATGAGATTGCTTGAGTGTGTTTTGGTGTTTAAAATGCTTGGGTATGAGTTTTGAAGGGTGTATGCATGATTTAAGCTTAACCCTAGGTTATATTTGATTGAGGCTCTTGAGAATCTAAGGTAGATGTGGTTGAGTAGTGTTTGAATAGCCCCTAGGAGTTTAATGATGCGTGAAAGTGGGGTGAGAATCTTAGGTTAGGCTAAAGTAGTTGAATTGTGGAATTTGGGTATTTGGATTATATGTTAATTGAGGCTTTATGATGTTGTTAAGGTTGTTTGGTTGTTTGGAGAAGACTAGTCATGGGATTGTATTCAAGAAAGTTCATGGAATCACATGTGCGTGTGATAACGACAATTGAAGTAACTGAGTGTTTGTATTGTATATATTATATGTTGGTATATTTGTGTATATATGCATGTTTCTTTCATACCACGATATGTGTTTGTGTGTACAGTTTTCTATATATTGTGGTATGTACACAGCTAGATGTTAATTATGATAATGATTACATTTATGATGATGATGTAATATGGCATGATGCATAGCATGACATTAAGATGATGATGATGATGATGATATGATGATACATGAGCATCACCACATGGCATTGTGAGATAGTGATATATGGTGGATTAGGTGGTGATGATAATATGATATGACATACAATATGATGATATGATATATGATAAGGGAGGATAAGGATGGGATCCCTATCGCTAAATCCTCCCCTATAGCTTGGGGAGCCAGGCGGTAGTAGACTGCACCTTCCCTAAATCACCACTAATTTAAGGTGGTCCAGGGAAAGGAGAGCCACGGTTCGAGCACTAGTATAACCTTTGGCTGGGTTACATTAGTGTGAGGTGAGCTTGGTAATGTCCCGGAATCAGTCTTCACCGACTGTTGGAAGGGAATTACCTGTATAAAATGTCTTGTTATGATGATAGCTCATGGTTGTAGCTGTGTTCAAGGGAGACATGCATTCCAATTCATATTGCATTCATGAGACTGTATGAGATATATGTATATGGTTGTCCCCAATTACTAAGACATTGTCCCACACCCCTCTCCGATGAACTAATATTTCAGGAGAAGGTTCTGACACTAGTCCGAAGAAGATGAGAGAGTAGCATCGAACGTGGGAATACTAGGTCTATATAGTTTATATTTTATTTGGATATGTATCTTATGCCAAGTACGATAGATGGTTTGTAACTAAGTGGTGTTTGATATTATTATTGTAATGGAGTTGTTGTTAATGGCATGTTATGAATGTGGAATTATGTTGTACGTGATATGTATGTGTGGTTCGGGGTGTTGAGGAGTCAAATTGTTAGTGTTTGTGAGTCCAAAAGTAGAATCGGGCATTGTTGGTGTATTTTAGGGCCTATAACCCATTTTGTCAAATGGGGTTCAAGGGAGTCAAATCTCAAAAGAATGGCTCCTTTGAGGTGAAACCTCTTTGGACAAGTTAGTTAAGTGGTTTAGGACCTGTGTAAATGGTCCAAAATGGTCAGATTGCCTTTGGTGGCAAATGAGAGTTGTGAGTTATGATAAAAAATTTGCCAAAATGGTGTCAGGTGTCCAGAATCTCCATACATAGTTAGATTAAAGTGAAAGCAGTGCCTATGGATAGATTGAGATTAGATTGACTTGTAGGAGTTGGAATCGGGTCAATCAGAGGTCCAAGCATAAAGATATGAACATCGAAAGTTTGCCTCGAAGTTGAAATTTACTGGTATAGAAAACCAGCAGGGGGCGCTGTGGCACCAGGAAGGCAAGCCACAACTCCAGTGAACTCAGTAACATGTTAGGTTCTGGGGGGAGCTGGAGCTACAGTGATTCTGTAGCGACCACAACACTAGCTCACTTTTTGGAGTTTTGTGATATTTTTTCCGCTGCCATGAGCTTTTGGGAAGTCCATTTGAGACATGTTTAATTGGTTTTCGAAGTTTTTAGTCAAGTCAAGAGGTGTTTGAGAGTAAGGTGTTACAGTTTCATGAATGTAATATGAAATGGAATGCATGTCTCCCTCCACACAGGTAGAACCATGAGTGGTCGTCATAACAGGACATTTTATATAGGTAATTCCCTTCCAACAGTCGTTGAAGACTGATTCCGGAACATCACCAAGCTCACCTCCCATTAGTGTTCCCAGCCAAAGGTAACACTAATATTCAGATCGTGGTTCTCTTTCCCTTTTCCCACTGTGAATTGGTAGCAATTTAGGGAATATGCAGTTCACTATACACCTTTCCCTCCTGGCCACAGGAGATGATTTAGTCGCAAGGATCTCATCCTTATCCTTCCTTATCATATATCATATCATATAATCGCATATCATATCATCACCACGCAATCCACCATATCACAATCTCACAATGCCATGTGATGATGCTCATATCATGTTATCATCACATATATAATCATTATCATAATCTTCATTGAGCTGTGTGCATATCACGATATATAGAAAATCATGCACCCAAACATATCTATATCGTGGTATGAAAGAAACATGCATATATACACAAATATACATAATATCATACAATACATACAATACAAAACAAATACCTTGTTACCTCAGGTTGTCAATACCACACACACAGTTACACGAACTTCCAGAGTTGTCCAAAACACTCGAACCCCTTTTGGTCAATCAAATAATCAGTACAACATCATAATACCTCAATTAACACAATATGCAATAGGATCAAAAACCACAATTCAACCATTTAGGTCTAACCCAAGGTTCCAATACTACTTTCATGCATCATTTAGCTCTTAGAGATCATTCCAACACTTCTCAATCATATATAGTTCAGATTTCAATCTTCCACACACAATACCAACCTAGGTTTAAGCTTAAGTCATACATACACCCTTCAAAACTCACACCCAAGCAACAAGAATGCCAAATCACACTCCATTAATCCCATTTCATTCATTTCAATCGGTGGATTTCGGTCCAAATCGAAAATCCCCAATTATAATCGAGAAATCCTAAGTTTAAACCAAAGAAAATGGAGAGACAGGAGTAAGGATCACTTACCAATGAAGATCCAAGCTCTTAGATACTAGAAAACACTCTCAATGGCCAAAAAACTCGAACCCTACCATTGCTCCATTGATTATCCTTCATTTTTTTCTTTTTCTTTTCGCATTTGGCCGATTAAAAATGATTTAGTTTTAAGCAAAAATCTTGATTCCCACCGCGGCTCCAGATAAGACTGCTGTGGCGCCACTGATTTCAACAGGAAAAAGCCACTGGAACTCGCTCTCTCCGCGACGGCCCTACATCTCGCTGCGGCATGGAGCTCTTTTTCCTCCACCTTGATTCTTCCTCCGTCCTGTTTCCTGCGATGTTGCACACAACACCAATACAAATATTATGAGGGTTGTTACACCCTAGTTGATATAAACCAACATCACATAGAATTCGACTGGCTCTTATTTGTAGACAATGTAATAATAAGATTGAAAATTTTCTTCTATACAAATTGAGAGGTAACTTAGATATAATTTACCAAGTTGAAAATGGCCCTTGTATATTATGTGTTATAATTTGAGAATGGTTCCTAGGTTAAATATAAATTAAATTATCTTCTATACGAAATTTAATTAATATATTAACTGAAAATTGTTTTATCATCATCAATAATTCTAAATAATTTATTGAATTCAATTCATATATTTAAATTTCAAATTACTTTGATATTCTTTGTTAAACAAATTGTATGTTCTCCAACAATGATAAACTTGGTAGGGATCAAAATTTTTTTCCTTCCACCAATGATTTTCAGCAACATTTGTTTTCTCTACATCAGTAAAAAAGGAGCATCGAGGTTCTGTTGACTAAATGGCCACCATTAGATTAATCCAAAGTTCAATAGTCTACCACATAAAGAAATATATTAAAAAAGAAGTGCCCCCAAAGATATATAGCTGGACTTCTACTGTTAGATTAGCTGGCTTCCCAAGAGGGGGGTGAATTGGGAAGATTAAAAATTTTCTGCAAAATATCAAGAAGGTGAAGAAAGCAATATATGATGGTAAAACAGAGTATAAACAAATAACTGTAAAGGTGGCAGTAAAAAGAAGAAGACTCAGAAAATTTATCCTGGTTCGGTCTCTCCACTTGACCTACATCCAGTCCCCAAGTCACCACTTGAGATTTTTCACTATTCTGCAAGAATTTCGTGGGCTTCTTGCAAATGCCTCAGTACAAAGATGTTGCTCTGTTTCTAGAGCTTACTCATTCACTCTATGCACTCTTGCTAAGTGCTTCCCCAATCCCTTGTGATATCCCCTCACAAGAAAATCTTTCTTCCAGATGAAGATAAGATTGTTTATAAAAAATAAACTCTCTTAGATAGAATGAATATGACAGTTGAGGTACAAATATTGAAGTGAGAGAGTAACAGACTTTGAGTAGATGATTTGGCAGAGTTTCAGTATATACAAAGTTCAAATCGTTACCCACAACTTCAAATGATGTTGTATTTATAGATTTAGGTCTCAAATATCCGTTAGAGACAAAATCTATCCGTTTGAGAAGTTATCCAACGGTTACTCTGAAAAACTATCCGTTAACCAACCATATTTAATGCTTCTGACATACTGAAATTTGAATTTTGGTTGGTCAACAGATGAATTTCGAAGAAACTGAAGGTTAACAACTTTAATGTTGACTGCCCGAAGTTCATCTGTCATGAAGTGAAATTTGAATTTTGATATTTTGAAAATGTTTGTGTTGTGACATACGAATTTTCAAGTAGAAAGTTTTTCTGTTAAGTGTGAACAGTATTTTCAATTTGCTACAGTGCCTTCGAAATTAGAATTTTGGAACCTCAAAATTCATCTGTCCGTAGTTGGTCTATAAGGAACAATAGTTCAGTTAATTCAAAATTCAAATTTTCAAAGGGTAAAGTTCATCTGTCAGAGGATCTCTTTTCAGACTAACTTCAAAATTCAAATTTATAAATACTGTCATTCGTATGTCAACATATCATTCTAACAGACTCACAAGCTTAGTTTCTGAAATTCGAATTTTCATGTTCAAAGTTCGTCTGTCAGTGAGCAACTTTGAAACTCAATCTAAACTTGGTTTCAGATGAACTTTTACACAATTTCAGACGAATTTCTTTAGTTTTCATAAGTTTCATTTTGTCTGAAATTCGAATTTTCAAAACCCAAAGTTCGTCTGTTACTTAAAGCTCCTTTCAGACACTTATCAAAATTCAAATTTTCCTAAGCCAAAATTCATCTGTTAGAGAAGCATCTCCTTATACTTATTCAGTTTAAACATGAAATTCGAATTTCCTATGCCAAAGTTCAAATTTCCAAGATGACAATTTAATATAACCCTTTCAAACTTCGTCTGTTGGTGGTAGTTTTTCAAATATTCCATGATTTAACATAGAATCAAGGTTTTAAAACATCTTTTCACCAAATCAAAGTCTTTTACTCAAATTAAAACACAATTAAACTTCCTACATCTATTCTTGCATGGATTTTTCCAGAATTTCTTCACTTAAAACCTTTTGGGCACCTTTGATATCTTTATTCCAAGCCCTTGAGGGTTGGTTTGGAATCATCAAAACTTTGGATTCAACATCCACGACATCTACACTTATTCCATAGCTTCCTTGCTTTTATACAATTCTCCTTCGTCATTTTTTTTAAATTTTTGTTATCCAAGCATCATCATTTCTGTTTCTTCTCCTTTCTATTGCTTTAACGTCTCTATTTCTTCAGCTAGATTCTAGACTTGGAAATTGTAACAACCCTCATCATATTTGTTTTGGTATTGTGTGCAGAACCATGGAAATAGGGGGAGGAAGGTTCATGTAGAGTTTGAAAGAGCTCTATGCCACAATGAGAAATAGGGCTGCCATGGTGAGAGCTAATTCTAGTGGCATTTTTAGGCTGAAATTGGCAACGTCGAGGTGGGCAGTTATAGGGCCGCGGCGAGAGTCAAGGTTTTTGTTTAAATTGGAATCATTTTAGATGAACAGACAGAAAAGAAATGGAGGGAGTGACAGAGAAGCAGCGAGGAGGTCTATTAGGGTTTGCTATTTTTGGCCATTGGGAGTAGTTTTCATCCTTTTGAAGCTTGGATTCATGTTGGTAAGTGATCCCTACTCCTCTTTCTCCATTTTCTTCAATTTAAACTTGGGATTTTTCCGGTATAAGTTGGGATCTTTGGTTTTGGCCGAATCCCACCAATTGAAATGGATGAAATGGGATTTGTGGAGTATGATTTGCTGTTCTTGTTGCTTGGGTATATATATGATTTAAGTTTAACCTTAGGTTGTTTTTGGTTAGGGCTATTGGGAATCTGAAGTATATGGGATTGAGTAGTATTTGAATGGTCCCTAGGAGCTTAATAATGCATGAATGTGGGGTTGGAACCCTGGGTTAGGCCTAGAGTAGTTGAATTGTGGAATTTGGATGTATGGATTGTATGTTAATTAAGGTATTATAGCATTGTTAAGGTTGTTGGCTAATGGAAGAAGACTAGTCATGGGATTGGCGTTCAAGAAAGCTTGTGGAACTCGTGTACGTGTGTAACAACAATTAAGGTAATCGGGTGTTTGTGTTGTATTGTATTCTATGATATTGTGTATAATTGTCTATATATGCATGTTTCTTTCAAACCACAATATATATGTGTTTGTGTATACTGTTTTCTATATATCATGATATGCACACAACTAGAAGATGATTATGATGATGTGACATGGCAAGATGTATGCATGACATCATGACACATGAGGATAATGGTTATATGATGATATGATGTGAGCATCACCACATAGCATTTGTGAGGTACATGGTGATTGGGTGGTGATGATGATATATGATATGATATGATTGTGTTGATATCTAATTAGGGAGGATAAGGATGGGATCTCTATGACTAAATCGCCTCCTATGGCAGGAGGGAAATGCACATAGTGGATTGTGTTGGAGATTATACCCTAGGCCAATCATTGTATTATAAACATTGTTCTTCATTATGAAAAAGAAGGTGTTTTTTTATATTATTATATTGTTTGCATATTTTCTTTATAATAATATCATTGGATAAATTATTTTATCCTAAATATCCCTAGTCGATCATCTTTGTGGGAACAATGATGAACTAAGACTAGTGTGCTTTTGATTGATAATTATGTATGAAGATATAAATCAAAATCATATGCATATCTCAAATATAACTGCGTCACTAAGCCCTCAGACCTGAGATCATCATGACTACCTACATAGGGAACTCTATACTTTGGCATAGTTAAAAGTTACCTTTAATTGGGAGCTCATAAAGGCTATGATTGAGTATAGTGGAACTTGTGTAGAGGAAGATGAATAGTCAAGATGAAATTTGTCCCTCTAATTAATATAGAGATATATCTGGGCCCCTCAATGAGTGAGACTGAGAAATGCATGGCTATGCTCGAATGGAAGAGTTTCCATTTGTTCTGTCAGTCTGCTCAGAGATCGAGAAAGTGATGGTCGAGAAAAATGAGGATGACATTTCCATGCCTCATACATGACCCATATATCATGAGACAAAAGCGATGTGATTGTGTTATATGATAGGTTACATTGGATTATCGATGTCATATGATTTTTGTAGTTATAATGTCTTACTAGAGGCCACTTATGACTTGTGGGTCTAATAGTGTTATTAGCCAACGACCAACATCATATAGGCCTACAGTTTCACACACAAGAATGAGCCAACTCAAGCTAGAATATCCATATTCAATGAATCTAAAATGTGTCTAGATTCAATAAATTTAATGTTCAATTTAGGGTGATAGAATTATATATATATATATATTAAAATTCAATATATATATTTGATATACATTATTTCTGAAATATATATATTGTTCAAATTAATTGAAATAAATTAGTTTTAAATTTAATTCTATATGATAGATTTAAATTTAAACTAATAATCTAAATTTGATTTATATGATAAATTAAATCTAGATTTGACTCTGGATAAAGATTAGATAGTTAGTTTAAATTTAATCTATTAGATAGATTTAAATTCAAACTAATCTATTTAAATAATATTTGATTTAGTTTAAATTATTGATTTAAATTAAACAAATATCAAATCCTATTTATATATTGATATAGACTAGGATATAGAATCAATATAATTTCAAATCACCCTAAAGAGAGAGTAGCCGCACACTAGGAAGAAACTATACGGATGAATAGTGACTGTACGGATGAATAGCGTACAAACGTATGTGCGTTCACAACCAGAGGTGTTAGCACGCCGTTCGAGTTGGATTCACCATTCGCGTGGATACTAGTAGAGAGAGCTGAGTAGTCTCATTAGTTCCTAAGGTCTAACTAAATGAAAAGAATACCAAGGGACACACCGAAGGTAAATTCTTTTCTACATCTTACTCTAAACAACGTTGACGGATTCATGAGAGGGAATTTCTTGATAATTTTCTGCTGCGTGTATGTTAAAATTCCCAACAGACTACACCTTCCCTAAATCACTGCCAATTCATGGTGGGAAAGGGGAAGGAAAATCATGATCCGAACATTAGTGTTACCTTTGGCCGGGTGCACTAATAGGAGGTGAGTTTGGTGATATCCCAGAATCAGCCTTCACCAACTGTTCGAAGAAAATTACCTATACGAAATATCCTGTTATAACGATAGCTCATGATTCTAGCTGTGTGGAGGGAGACATACATTCCATTCTATTTCATATTGCATTCATGAGTTGTATGAATTATCTATCTATGTATATGTGTGTGTGGTTGTTCCTGGTTACTGAGACATTGTCTCACACCCCTCTCCCATGAACTAACATTTCAGGTGACAGTTCTGGCACTAATCCTGAGAAGACGAGGGAGTAGCATCGGATGTGGGAATACTAGGTTTATGTAGTGTATATGTATTTTTGGAAATATATATTGTGCCAAGAAGGATAGACAGTTTGTAACCAAGTAGTGACTTATATTGTTGTTGTAATTGAGTTATTATTATTGGTATGCTATGTAGGTGGTTTTGTGTTGTATGCGATGTGTATGATGGATGGTGGTGTATATGTGGTTTGGGGTGTTAAGGATTTAGTGTGTTGGTGTTTGAGAGCCAAAGGGTGGAATTGGACCTTGTTGGTATGTTTTAGGGCCTATAGCCCGATTTGTCATTTGGGGTTCAAGGGGGCAAATCTCAGAGGAATGATTTCTTTGAGGTGAAACCTCTTTAGATAAGTTGGTTAAGTGGATTTGGACCTGCGTGAATGGTCCTGGATAGTCAATTTGCCTTTGGTGGCAAATAGGAGTTGTGAGTGGTGAGTTTTGGTCAAAATATGGCTAAAATGGTGTCTGGTGTCTAGAATCTCCATATAGAGTTAGATTGAGGTAAAAGTGGTGTTTATGGATAAATTGTGACTAGATTGACTTGTAGCAGTTAGAATCAGGTCAATCGGAGGTTGGAGCATAAAGTTATGCACGTTGAAAGTTTGCCCCGAAGTTAGAAATTTGCTAGTGTGTGAATCAGCAGGGGCCGCCACGGCGCTAGGAATCAGGCCGTAGTGCCAAGGATTCCAGTAGCATGAGAGGTTCAAGGATGAGCCGAGGTCATGGCGGTACTGTAGCTGCCACGGCCCTAGCCTAGTTTCTAGTGGTTTTTGGCATTTTTCCGCTGCTCTGTGGTTTTGAGAAATTATTGTGAGTTGTTTGGGTTGTGTTTGGTTGTATTTTGAAGTTTTTGGTCAGTACGGGAGGTGTTTGGGAGTATGGTGTTACATTTTGGTATCAGAGCAATGGTTTTGGGCCATTGTTTCTACTTGGATTAATATTTGACATAATTTTAATTACATAGACTATATTCTCACTGCAATGCTAGTCCAGAACCATATATCTAAATATGTTGTTGCTTGTGTGTAGGAAGAATGTCTCGCAGAGGAAAACCGAATAATAGTGACCTTATGAGGCAGATGCATGAGATGTTAGCTGTCCTCAGTAATCAAGTGAATACCAAGGGGGAGACGTTGAACAAGTTACAATAGCAAATGAATAAGCAAGAACAGGGTGATATGAATGAAAAGGCTAGCATGTTTGTGGACTTGAATGCAGGAGAGGATGAGAATGAGAATGTGGTAGAGCCTGAGAGAGCCCCAAGAGTTGAAAGAAGGGGTATCTTTTCACAATTGAAGGACTTTTAGAAGTTTAATCCCCCAGCTTTTGAAGATACCATGAATGCTGCATAAGCTGAGGATTTGATAGAACAGTTGGATAACATCTTCAGTGTGATGAATTACACCTCATAGCAAAGGGTGTAATTGGTGGTGTTCAAACTTGAGAGGAAGGTCAAGCATTGGTAAAGAAGTGTTCTCCTAAGTGTTGAAACGATGAATCCTCCATTGACATGGGAACAATTTAAAGAACGATTCTTTACACACTATGTCCCTCCTATAACAACCTACTTCTAAACACCTACTGACTTGACCAAAATCTTCAAATCTAACCAAACACAACACAAACATCTCACAAGAACCTTTCATACCACCAAGTAGCGAAAAAACATCACAAAAACACCTGAAATTGGGCTGGGGCTGCGGCCGATATGGTACCATCGTGGCTCCAAACCTCCCCTGTTTTCACTCGCTATTGAGCTCTTTGGCGTCGCGGCCTACTTTCTGGAGCGTGGTGCCACCTGCTGGTTTCCATACCAACAAATTTCAATCTTCCAGAGTGAACTTCCGACGTGCATAACTTTATGCTCCGACCTCCGATTGACTTGATTTCAACTCCTACAAGTCAATCTAGTCTCAATCTATCCATAAACACAACTTTCACTTCAATCCAACTCCATAAGGAGATTTTGGGCTCCTGACACCGTTTTGGCCACTTCTTGACCAAAACTCACAACTCTCATTTGCCACCAAAGGAAATTTGACCAACCAGGACTATTCACACAGGTCCAAAACCACTTAACCAACTTGTCCAAAGAGGTTTCACCTCAAAGGAACCATTCCTTTGAGATTTGACCCCCTTGAACCCTATTTGACAAATTGGGCTACAGGCCCTAAAACATACTAACAAGACCCAATTTCACCTTTGGGCTCCCAACACTACCACACTAACTCCTCAACACTTCGAACCACACTTATACCACCATCTATCACATATATCACATACAACACAATTTCACATACATAACATACCAATAACATTCATAAGATTACAACCATTAGAATCCTTATATCCATTACAATCACAATATCATACTTGGCACTAGATACATATCCAAATAAACATAAACTACTTAGACCTAGTATCCCCACGTCTGATACCACCCCTTCGTCCTCTTGGGGCTAGTGCTAGAGCCATCACCTGAAAGGTTAGCTCATAGGAGAGGGGTGTGAGATAATGTCTTAGTAACTGGGGACAACCACACACACACACACACATATATATCTCATACAACTCATGAATACAATACATGTCTCCCTCACACACAGCTAGAACCATGAGCTGTCATCATAATAGGACATTTCATATAGGTAATTCTCTTTCAACAGTCAATGAGGCTTATTCCAGGACATCACTAAGCTCACCTTACTCTATTGCAACCTGACCAAAGGTTATACTAGTGCTCAGACCATGGCCCTCCTTCCCCTTTCTCACCACGAATTGGTAATGATTTAGGGAAGGTGAGGTCCACTGTGCGCCTTTCCCTCCTAGCCATAGGAGGTGATTTAGTCGCAGGGATCCCATCCTTATCCTCCCTAATCTTGTATCATCATAATCATATCATCACCACCCAATCCACCATATCATAGTCTCACAATGCCATGTGGTGATGCTCATGTATCATCATATAATCATCATTATCATGTCACAATGTCATGTATACATCATGTCATGTCATGTTGAAATCATCATCTCTAATCATCATCATAGTCATAATCATCATCTAGATGTGTGCACACCATGATATATAGAAAACAGTACATATAAACACATATATATCGTGGTATGAAAGAAACATGCATATATACACAATTATACATAATATCATACAATATAATACAACACAAACACCCGATTACCTCAATTGTCGTTATCACACGTACACAGGTTCCACAAGTTTTCTTGAACGCCAATCCTATGACTAGTCTTCTTCGAGTAGCTAAACAACCTTAACAATACATTATACCTCAACTAACATACAATCCAAATATCCAATTTCCACAATTTAACCAATTAGGCTTAACCTAAGGTTCCAACACCCTTTTCATGTATCATTAAACTCTTAGGAACCATTCAAACACTAATCAATCCCATTCACTTTGGATTCCCAAGAGCCTTAACCAAAAACAACCTAGGGTTAAGCTCAAAACATACATAAACCCTTCAAAACTTACACCCAAGCAACAAGAGCACCAAATCAAACTTCATTAACCCCATTTCATCCATTTCAATCGGTGGATTTCAGCCCAAACTAGAAATCCCAACATATAAACAAAAAATCCTAAGTTTAAACCAAAGAAAATAGAGAGGGAGGAGTAGGGATCACTTACCAACATGAATCCAAGCTCTTGAAGTCCGAAAATCACTCTAAAAGGCAGAAATCTTCCAACCCTAGCACCGTTCCCTCGGTTCTCTTCCGTTTCTTTCTTTTCTTTTCATCCGAAATGATTTTGATTTAAACTAATTTCTCGACTTCCGTCATGGCTCAAAGATAACTCACCGTAGTGCCACGCCTTTAGCTGGAAAAACATGCCACTAAAATTGGCTCTCGCCACATGGTGAAGCTCTTTTCTGCCTCAAGGTGGAGCTCTTTTCTGCCCCACTTGAACCTTTCTTTGTCCTGTTTCCTGCAATTCTACACACAATACTAACAACTACTTTTTAATCTCTAGATGGGCTCCCTCAAACAACCTCTAAGCCATCCACCTATTGTCAAGGTAATTATTCAGATAAGGAGAATACTTAGCCCAAGTCTAGGAATTGATCAATGTAGTTGTCCGCTAACAAATTTCCTTGCTGAAAAGCTAGGAACTTGACATCCTTCTATATCATTAGAAGGACGAAGGAGGCAAAGGAGGATAGAAGGAATTTCATGATCTGAGCCATTTCTCACCTAGGACCTACAAGAGGAATCAGTAAGGGCAGTGGATTTGGTAGTGGCAGTAATAGTGGCAGTACAGGTTCTAGTGGAGGAAAATGTCACCATAATAGAGGCTGCCATGGTAGAGGAAGAGGCAGGTTTGGTAGGGATTAGTCCATCCGAGGTCGGTATGGCAGAGAACCATTTTATCAAGAAGGCTTTGACCAAGGGAGTTCCAGTCAAAGTGAGTATATAGGAAGAGATTATACTCCATCTTAATACAGTTTAGGTAGTGCATCAAATTCATGCACACAATGTGGGATGAATCATGGTGATCGCCCATGCTTGATTTGCAATAATTGTGGGCTACTAGGTCATATCTCAAGGAATTGTTAGGAGCCAAGGTGTAATGATGCGATGAGGAGGCCCATGATGCCCGAACGAGTCTTCGCCATCACCCGACAGGAAGCAGATGTAGTGCCTAACTTGATTAGAGGTAAACTCAAACTCAATGGTTACTCTATTCATGGATTGCTTAATTCAGGTGCATCGCATTCCTACATTTCTTTTGATTGTGCTCAAAGATTGGGTATTATGGCAATGGAGTTGCCTTTTGAATTGTCGGTATCCACACCTATGGGAGTTTCACTCAGAACTGCTTAAGCTTGTCTGAATTGTGTGGTTCGTTTTAAACACCAAAGTACTACTCTGGATTTAATCTGCTTGCCATTGCAAGAGATTGATGTCATAATTAGGATGGATTAGTTGGAGGTGAATAATTTCATTCTTGACTGTACTCGAAAGATTGTGTCTTTGCCCATGAATATCCCTAGTGTCAAAGGGGATGAGAATGTCTATTTGTCCTTGCCCAAGCTGACCGATATTTAAGGAAAAGATGTCAAGGGTTTCTAGTTTTCTTCTCTATTAACATGGATAATGAAGGTGATATAGAAAGATACCCTGTTGTGAGTGAATATCTTGATGTGTTTCCAGAGGAGATTACTGGTTTGCTGCCACCATAAGAACTGGAGTTTTCCATTAATTTGTGGCCCAGGACAAGTCCAATTTTGAAGGCTCCATATCAAATAACACCATCTAGATTGAAGGAACTCAACAAAGAGATTGAAGATTTGATGAAAGGGGGTTTCATCAGACCGAATGTCTCGCCTTGGGGAGCTCCAGTGTTGTTTGTTAAGAAGAAAGATGATAGCCTCAGATTGTGCATTGATTATAGGTAGCTGAACCAAGTGATCATTAAGAATAAATATCCTTTGCCTAGGATTGAAGAGTTGATTGATTAGTTGGCAGGTGCCTCCATTTTGAGGTCAAGATATAATCAACTGCCGGTGCGTGCTGAAGATATGCCTAAAATGACTTTTTGAACTTGATATGGTCATTATGAGTTTCTTGTGATGCCATTCGGGTTGACCAATACCCCGACAATCTTTATGGATTATATGAATAGGGTGTTTCGGCCGTACCTGGATAAATTTGTGGTGATGTTCATGATAACATTATAATATACTCTAAGAGTGAGAAAGAGCATGCAATCTATCTTCAAGTTGTGTTGCAAGTGTTGTGGGATCACCAACTGTATGGCAAACTTAGTAACTGTGAGTTTTGGCTATAGGTGTGGAAATTTATGGGTCATGTGATTTCTGTAAAAGGTATAGCAGTAGACCCTAGTAAAGTAGAAGTGGTATTGAATTGGGAGGACCACAATTGGTGACTGAAGTTCACAACTTTCTGGGATTGGCTGGTTACTATCGAAGGTTTATTAAGGGATTCTCTCAGGTTGTTATGCCATTGAATAGACTTACCTGTATGGATCAATCTTTCATTTAGGATGACAAGTGTGAGAGAGTATTCCAAAAGCTGAAGGTTTATTTGACGTCCACCCAAGTGCTGATTACCCCTAACCTATTTGAGTCATTCACTGTTGACACAGATACCTCTAAGAAGGGTCTACGGTATGTATTGATGCAGCAAGGCAGAGTTGTGGCGTATGCTCCAAGGCAGTTAAGATCTCATAAGGAGAACTATCCTACTCATGACCTTGAGCTAGCGGCTGTAGTGTTTTCCTTGAAATTGTGGAGGCATTATCTTTATGGCACTCAGTTTGAGGTATTCAGTGATCATAAGAGTTTGGAGTATTTGTTTGATCAAAAGGAATTGAACATGAGGCAAAGGCATTGAGTAGAGTTTGTTGTGGATTACGAGTTCACTTTGAAGTATCATCCTGGGAAAGCCAACATTGTGGCAGATGCGCTGAGTAGAAAGTCGATCTATATAGCCACCATGATGATGAGGGAACAATAGTTGTTGGAAAGCTTGAGAGATATGAAGTTATCCATTATTGTCCATCCTACAGTACTAGTATTGGGATTCATCAATGTATCAAGCAATTTATTGAGGAACCTATGCTATGCTCAGTTGGAGGATAACTATCTTTTGGGCATTTGGGAATGAATTGAAATGGTGAAAACTCAGGACTTTTATATATTGGAAGAAGGTATCATCCGGTACTGTGGTCAGATTTTTGCACCAAATGTTACGGGGTTGCAAGAAATTATTTTGGAGGAAGCTCATAAAAGCAGGTATACTATTCACCCAGGTACCACTAAGATGTACCAAGATTTGAAGTGAGGGTACTGGTGGCAAGGCATGAAGAAGGATATCGCAGAGTATATGGCAAGATGTCTAATTTGTCAGACGGTAAAGGTTGAGCACCAATTGCCTACTGGTTCATTGCAACCTTTAGAGATCCCAAAGTGGAAATGGAATAGTGTTTCCATGGATTTCATGATGGGATTACTGAGGACCTCTTCTAGACACAATGGAATATGGGTAATTGTGGATAGATTGATGAAGTTGTTAGGTTGACTGGTCACCCAAGAGGGGGTGAATTGGGTAATGCAAGATTTTTGCTCTTTTGGATCACAACCCAATTTCACTAAGAGTGTAGTAAAATAGGGATAAACAGAGATGGTTGTGTACAGCAGCTGAGTAGAGAAGATGAAGAACAATACACAATGATTTATACTAGTTCAGCCCAACCACTTGGCCTAGATCTAGTCCCCAAGCCACCACTTGAGATTTTCCACTATATCCCACAGGTTTGATCTGGGCACCAGTGAAGCCTCAGTACATTCTCACAAGTTTCAGTAGGCACTTGTGAAGTCACTCTCCTCACACCCTTACAAGATGTGTAAATTCCTTAGTGTTTCCCCACACTAAGATTCTACCCAGAATATGTAGAAAGAAATGTTTACAGAATGAAAACTCTCTTGAACAGTAGATAATACATTGAAAGTTCACTCTATTGAGTTGGGTTTTTGAAACAATACTAAGATAGAAAAATTTTACAAGTTGTAGCAGCATTTTCGCATAAACTCTCTTAAGATTGTTACCCATAAGTTCAAATGATGTTCTATTTATAGTTTTGGGGTGTAATTAGAAGTTAGATACAAGATCTAGCCGTTACCAACCACATTTACTGTTTCTGACATACTGAAATTCGAATTTTGGATGTCAACAGACAAATTTTGAAGATACCGTAAGTTAAAGTTTTTAGCGTTGAACTTCAAAGTTCGTCTGTTCAAAGCTGAAATTTGAATTTTCATCTTAACAAATGTTTCTATGTTGGAACATTTGAATTTTCAAGTTTAAAGTACTTCTGATAAGTGTGAACAGTTGTTTCATATTGCTATAGTGTCTTCGAAGTTTGAATTTTGGTTCCCAAAATTTGTCTGACAGTGAACAACTCAATATGGCACAAGTTCTTCCTTTCAAAATTCAAATTTTGGATGTGGAAATTCGTCTGTTGGTTGTTCCAGAAGTATTTCTGTGTTTCTGGATATTCAAAATTCGAATTTTCAAAGCCAAAATTTGTCAGTTGGACCTGAAGTTCAAATTTTGGAAGCCAAAATTCGTCTGTCAGTGGTAAGCTCAACTTTGCACGAAGGTTCCCTTCGAAATTCGAATTTCGGAAGCCCGAAATTCGTCTATCGTAACGGAACCTACGTAACTTCAAATTTTGCACTGTAGACAATTTTGCAAAAACCATAATTCTTATTTTAACTCCAAATTAAGTAAATGACCTATGGTTGGAAAGCTCTAGATGTATACTTTCAAATGAAAGAATTTTAACTTCAAAAACAAATGTATTTTGTGAGATATGATCGAAATAGTGATAAGAGGTCAAAACTGAAAATTCATATCTCACTACTCAACTTTAAATAACCATAGCTTTTTCATATGACCTTCATTTTGAGTGAAATAACCTTCTTTGAAAAGCTTATTAAGTCTAGTTTAATATGAAATAAGTTTTACATCAAAGTCATATGTATTTTGAGAGGTATATTAAAAATTTCAATCAAAGGTCAAACTCTAGATTCTTGAAAACTAGATTTCACTAACTATGTTTGACTCGAAATTTGAATTTCAACACTTGAAATTCATCTGTCAGAGGTAATATCTCTGGAACTTCAAATTTCAGTTAGCAAAGTTTGTATTTTCACAAAATATATGAAGTTTAACTTCTCAAAATTCGTCTGTCATCAGAGTTTTTCAAATCTAACTTATGCTAACATTAGATTTACTTAATCTAACTCATTTAAAACATATGGTAACAAGATTAAGTAATTTTCAAAGATTAATCCCACCTCAAGACCTAAGTGAAAATAAAATACACCTAGTGACTCGGTCTTCAAATTGAGTTCCACTTCCACTTGATCATTTCCTTCTTGGCATGCTCCCTTCTAATCTTCCATTTTTAGAGCATTCTTTCTTTTCTTCTTTCTTGAGTGAGGCATGATATTGATTTTCATTTCTGCATTCCAATGCTCACTCTTCTTACTTGGACCAACCTATATTTAATATATTACACTTACAAACCAAGTAATTAGTCTAGTTTATATATCCAACTTATGTTATTCATTATAAAAGTATAATGGATATATTTACACATAGCATGATATATGTATTATAACCATAATTAAATACATGCCAATATGTATTTTACTTCTTTAAGGAACATTATATATGTCAGATACATATAATGCATTTGTTCCTTATTACTCTAAATTTGTCATCATCAAAACTTATATTATACTAAACCTTACAGAAGTCAGCCCATTTTCTTCTAATTCGAGAGACCATTTCAATGGAGAAGTTAGCCCAGTTGTATGTGAATGAGATTGTAAGGCTGCATGGAGCCCCGATGAATATTGTGTCAGATAGAGATCCTAGGCTTACATCCAAATTTTGGAAATCTTATTAGAAGGTTATGGGGACAAAACTGAGTTTCAGTATTGCCTATCACCCTCAATCTGATGGGCAGACTGAAAGGACAATTCAAACTCTGGAGGACATGCTGCGAGCATGTGTTCTATAGAATAAAGGCAATTAGGGTCAATATATGCCATTGGTTGAATTTGCCTACAATAACAATTTCCGCTTGAGTTTGCAAATGGCTCTATATGAAGCTTTGTGTGGTAGGAAGTGCAGATTGTTGTTGTGTTGGGTGTAACTCGGTGAACGGAGTTTATTGGGCCCAGATATTGTGGATCAAACCTCTCAACAAATAGAAAGTATTCATCAGAAGCTTCTTACTACTTATAGTCAGTAGAAGAGTTATACGGATAGAAGGAGGAGACCATTCGAGTTTGATATGAGAGATCATGTTTTGAAAGGTCACTCCTACTACTGGTGTTGGAAGATCAATTAGAGCAAAGAAGCTCACTCCGCAGTATACAAGTCAATATCAAATCCAAGAGCGAATTGGGCCAGTAGCATATCGAGTGGTGCTACCACCTAATCTTGCTGGATTGCATGATGTTTTCCACGTGTCTCAACTAAAGAAATATCATCCAGATCCATCTCATATAATTGATGATGAGGTAGTTCAAGTATGAGAGGATATGACTTTTGAAGTCATGTCGTTGCAAATTCTTGATGTTAAGGGGAAGTAGTTAAGGAATGAGACCATTAATTTGATAAAGGTTCTATGAAGCTGCTTGACATCCAATGATGTCACGTGGGAGACCGAAGAATCCATGCAAAGGAGGTATGTTTTAACTGTTTTAATGATCTTAAAATTAGCAACTTAATACAATTTTTTTATGATCTTTTAACTGTTTTAATGCAATAAAAGGTTGACATTCTGTCCAACTCTCATGTAGGTTTAACAACACAATTCATGTTACAAAATTAAGTAACTAATACCAAAAAAAAGAAAGAAAAGAAAAGAAGCTTGCTCCTGAAC
Organism: Adenanthera pavonina; assembly: GCA_026686845.1. Classification (NCBI taxonomy): domain Eukaryota; kingdom Viridiplantae; phylum Streptophyta; class Magnoliopsida; order Fabales; family Fabaceae; genus Adenanthera; species Adenanthera pavonina. The sequence continues at coordinate 4,997,235 of JAIVEN010000033.1, read as the reverse complement.
CCTATAATCATAGCCAATACACTCCCCAAGAATAGCTAATAATGTGATGCCTCTCAACAAAACCAGGAAAAAAATACTTTGATATTCTCTGTTAAACAAATTGTATGTTCTCCAACAATGATAAACTTGGGAGGGATCAAAAAATTTTTCCTTCCACCAATGATTTTCAATAGTATTTGTTTTCTCTACATCAATAAAAAAGGAGCATCAAGGTTCTATTGACTAAATGGCCACCATTAGATTAATCCAAAGCTCAATAGTCTGCCACATAAAGAAATATATTAAAAAAGAAGTGCCCCCAAAGATATATAGCTAGACTTCCATGACATCTACACTTATTCCATAGCTTCCCTGCTTTTATACAATTCTCCTTCATCATTTTTTTTATTTTTGTTATCCAAGCAACATCATTTCTATTTCTTCTTCTTTCTATCGCTTTAATGTCTGTATTTCTTCAACTGGATTCTAGACTTGGAAATTGTAACAACCCTCATCATATTTGTTTTGGTGATGTGTGCAGAACCGGAGGAAACGCGGGGGGGAGCGGGAGGAAGGTTCAAGTGGAGTCTGAAAGAGCTCTATGCCACGATGAAAAGCAAGGCCACTGTGGTAATAACCAATTCCAGTGGCATTTTCAGGCTAAAATTGGTGGCACCGCAGCGGGCAGTTATAGGGCTGTGGCGAGAGTTGAGATTTTGTTTAAATTGGAATCATTTCGAACGAACAAATGGAAAAGAAACGGAGGGAGTGACAGAGAAGCAATGAAGAGCTCTGATAGGGTTTGCTATTTTTAGCCATTGGGAGTAGTTTTCAGCCTTTTGAAGCTTGGATTCATGTTGGTAAGTGATCCCTATTCCTCCTTCTTCATTTCCTCAATTTAAACTTGGGATTTTTCCTGTATAAGTTGGGATCTTTGGTTTTGACCGAATCCCACTGATTGAAATGGATGAAATAGGATTAGTTGAGTGTGATTTATTGTTGTTATTACTTGGGTGTCACTACAAGAAAATTACCATTTAGCAAGGGACAAATCCCTCACTAAATAGATGTATTTCCTTGCTAAATATAAATTAGTAAGGGGTAATTTCCCTTGCTAATTTCGTAGTTAAAAGTCGCGTCGCTAGCCAGTGCAAGGGACAGTCATTTCCTCGCTATATTAGCGAGGGATTTAGTAAGGGATATAATTCCCTCTCTAAATTCAGCGAGAGGCTTATCCCTCCCTAATACTGATTGAAAGTAATCAATTCAACAAGGAATTGGCGAGGTCCTAGCTAAAATAGTGAGGGATTACCCTCGCTATTTCCTCACTAATGTATTAGTAATTACTCTTGTTTAACGAAGCTTTAGCGAGGTTTATATTCCTGACTATTTTTTAGCGAGGTTTGTATCTCTAGCTAATCCCTCACTAAGTTGGAAATAAATTCATTAAATCCCTCATTAAATTGTTAACTAAATTCAATTAATCCATCACTAAATAACCAAATTCAATATTTTAGTTATAATTATTCCTATATGAATGTACAATCAAACCAACAATTCACATGTCAATTGGCAAGCTATAATCACACAAATCTGATAAAAGTAATTTGATATTCCCTTAGTTATAAAGTAACATTGATCCATAAGTACAAAATCAAAAGTAGTATTAATCCATTAATACAAAATAAAGAGTAACTGAAAGTATGAAATATGCATCAAGTTACTACCTACAAGTATTTCACTCTAACTGCCTAGAGGAATTTGAGCTACTAACATGTTACGGAGCTAAAATCCTCTCTCCTAAAGCTCGGATAGCCCCGAGTATGCCTGATATATTTTCCTCCACTACACATCCTACCTTTTCCTTAACTGCACGTTCTATCCTTTCGTCTACTGCATGGCTAATAGCTTCTTTAAATGCAGGCATCTGAACAAAATCATCTATAGTTGGTGTAGGAGGAGGAGGAGGAGGATGATGAGTAGATTGAGCGGTGTCAATGTTGAATATTAACTTGCCATCTTTGCCACACACCATAGCAGAATGTGATCTAAGCCCATAAACTCTATCATTCTTCTTCATTCCACTAACTACATTCAACCATGCTTGAGCCACCTATTCTAAAGGGAGAGATGCTTGAGTTTGAATGAAGTCCTCATCATCTGCATCAAATTGTTGCATTGCTTGTTGATCTACACCTTCATTTTCAAGCCCCACAACATCATCAACATCTCTTTGTTGTCCTTCCTCATCTATCTCTCCTGAAATTGTAGCCACATGCATTTGAATATTTCTTTTGTACTTTACCTAAAAAGTTCAAATTGATTTGTAAGTAAACAAAATTGAGGTAAAGCTTCATTACTGAACACCACTATAGTGTAATATACAACTCATTCTTAATTTGATTATAAAAAAATAATACATGAATAAATATAACAAAATCTGTATCATAAATTCACAATCAAAGATGCAAAATAGTAACAAATCAACTTTGGCTCAATGACATTGCAGATATCTCCAAAGTTAAAATATTTGAATGAAGATCCTAGTCAAAGCCACACTAATTGAAAGAAAAGAGAAAAGCAGCAACATTTATTCATATCCAAAAACCTACAGGACCTTTTTTTTAGGAGTAAGCCAAGAAATTATTGATGAGAAGAGAAAACAATACAATATTGAAGGACAATGCACAAAGATACTAAACCAATAGTTATGGCAATGAACTTTTGAGAGTTACATGGAACACAATGCTTAATTTGTAATCGAAATAGCAACCAGCATAGTTTTATCTTAATTAGTATTTGGTCAAAGCAATCAACTAATGCACACTACAACCATTTATCCATCAAACAATGCAAACTTGACATTTCAAAGGTAGCATCTATAAAGGGCAAGCAAAATTAGTATATAGTAGCATCACCAATAAAAACCACAATGAAAAACACTGCATACTATCCACTTGACTAATTTTACACTAATGTCAAAGCATAATTGATCTTCTAGTTAGAAAAAAGATCATAATTGATCTACCATAAACTGAAAGCTAGAGCAAAATAGGATGATTTGCCTCATATAACACTTAGGATAAAACTAAAGGCAAAACAATGGTACCCTTCAAGGCTTAATCATCCTTTTTTATTTTAATTGTACACATATATATGTGATATATGATCTTTCTTGTTTGTTCATCAATATTCAACCAGCACAGTCACAACAAAATGAACTAGTTATATTCACAATTACACAAGGTTATCTCGAAGCTAAAAAGTGAATTGGGTATATTATTATATTATGAAGAGAATAGGCCATGATGATTCATGATAAAGTTAAAGGAAGTGCAAGGTAGAACGCACATTGTTGAACTTTGTTATGATCCAAATTCAAGTTGGGCCCCACAAGAGAAGAAAGCACAATTCATAACTCATAGTCCCTTCAATGCTAAATTAGAAACATGTCACCTATATTAGGAGACAAAGCATATTTACGAGAAGGAAGAGCAAACTCAGGATTACCAAAGAACCTTTTAAGTTGACATTCAAGTACTAGAAACCATGGTGGGCATATTCAGTATGTGGGCATTTTATTTAAATTAAGGAACTACAAAAGGATGCAAAAATTTGAAGCAAATTTGACTAGTTTAAGGTTGCTATAATCAAAGACAAAATATCTTATATATATATATATCATATAATCATAGAACAAATTGAAGTATGAGTTTCTTAGCTTGTTAACATTAGATTTTGGAAGCAGATAAGTTCTGTTACACACATTGAATTTATGAGTATACCCATGCAGGGTCATCAATTGGACTCAAAAAGTGCACAAATAAGTAAAAAATCAATCCTTATAAGTTCAAACATGAAACAGCTCATATAGTTAGACTCACAATTGTCACAAGCGACATCCACAAAACCAAAATTTAACTAGGCCAAGGCATGTTATGGCTCAAATTTTGCAATAGCTCAACAAAATTCAACAACAACTTACATATCTATCTTTGGATTTTTCATCAATCCATTGCATGTCTTTCTTTCTCTTATGAGTTGCCATATACACCTGCGACAGCAAAGGTTTCTTTCCAGTCTTCTTTTCTTAGAAAAAAAATAATCATTAATATAAATTTAGTATCAAGAGATTAATGATACAAAGAAAACCTACTTTTTATAACTTAAAAAATTTAAACTTACTAATTTGGTAGCATGTTCATGGACAGGGATTGATCCTCCTGTATGCAAAGAAGGATTTGCTTATCTATTCCTTGAACTAATTTCTGAGATGTCTTTGGACTTTGGGTTCTTCCAAAATTTCACAAGTTCATTCCAATGGATTACACTAATCCAATCAAGAACATAGTCTTCTTTCAGTTTCAAATTTGCTCTTTCTTTACTAAGCATGTTACTTAGTCATCTAGAGCCAATTTTTCAAAGGCTTCTCTTATAATATCTCTTTCATTTTCTTCCCAATGATATAATCTCTACAATAAAACAATTGAAAGAGAACACATTTAGTTATTATCAATGTTTCAATTGAAAAATAAGAATACCAAATAGTTTATCTTAACTTACATTTAATTGTTCAAACCATAAGTCTATATTCTTATTTGGTACTTTTGTCCAGAAGGGCCATGGGCCAGTAAATGACTTCTTGAATATCTTGGTGACATGGCCAATTGCACAATGTGGGATGAATCTAGAAGACAAATGTTTTAGGTAAAAATTTAAACAACAAATTTAAATCAACATTTGACATTTATATAAACATACGAATCCGCCTTTCCAGCTATGCATAAGTGTGGTTGAACACTTCCAACATATGTGTTGGGAACTTCTTCTCAAGGCTCTGAACATTGTGATGGACTCGAAGTTATGCCACATCTTCCACTATTGCTACTACCTCTACCCTGTTGTGTTCATCTTCAACCTCTTCCTCTAGGCATAGCTATAAAAAAGAATTTGAAAGTTATTTTAGCAATATGCAAGCATAATTAGAAGTTATCACATTAACATTAAAATACTATATGGAACAACATTACAGTATAAAAATGATATCAAAATAAACATTGATGAAATAGAAATAACACTAGTAAGCTTACTAAGTCTTATCAAGAAATATACTTCATCAATCTGATTCTCCATCTTCATCATTATCATCATATTGGATATTTTCATCATTCTCCTCTTCACTATCTTCCTCTTGTGACTCAAATTCAAATTCCTTAGTGTCTTCACCATCCATATTTTCTTGATCATTTTCCTCATCAACTATTTCACAATTGAGGCCTTCTTGATCTACTACAAGTTCCTCTTCATCTTGTTCAACTTCTACTCCCAAATGATGGATTCCATTGTTTAAATATGGTTCGATCATACTAGATACTTCATCATCTTGATAAGCCAAATCTAGTGAATCGATTACACTTCTAGCTTTTATTTTATACACAACCCACCAATCAACTCTCTCGTTTCTTCTACTAGCATATTCAACAAAATAGACTTGTTGAGATTGTTCAGCCAATATGAAAGGTTCATACTTTGAAAACCTTCTTTTACAATTAATATCAACTAGGCCATATTGATTATGCACCTTCCATCCTTTATTAATAGTGGGATCAAACCAATCACACTCAAACAACACAAGTATTGTTCTTTTGATACTTGGGTTATGATATTCTAATTCTGTTATAACATTTAATAACCCATAATAGTCATTGTCAAAATCACCATAATATTTCCCTTTAATGCAAACACCACTGTTCATGGTTGTTTTATTTGAGCCATATGCAATTGTATGGAACCTATAACCATTGACATTATATTGAGGCCATGTATGCACTTCTCGAAGAGAACCAGAAGCTAAGTACTTCACTCGACTATCAAGTACAACATTTGTGTGGATCAAATACCTATTAAAAGTGAGATACAAAAATGTTGAATAATTCATATATGATATAAGATATAAAAACTTAGTGTTCTTGGTAGGGAGAGTTTGAAACTAACATATTCTTTTAACCAAGCCACAAACTCATTATTTGTCTTTCTCTCAATCTCTTCCTCAGTTATATTGGGATTCACTGCCACTAACCCACCTTCAAAAATCCTACAATTTTAGAAAAATACTTTCTATCAAAGTATACCAAAACATTTTTATAAATATAAGACAAGTCTTTTTTGTCCTTACTCCACAAATGACTCAATCTCAGCACAATTTAGAAGCACATAAATGATAGCTACATTAAACTCATCATCACTTAAAAATCTCGTACTCATTTTCCCACCACCACGACCTAGATGAGTAAATATTGAGAGGCATCCATTTGGTGCATCAACCTCACCACCATCATCGTTTCTACCCATTTTGTTTAATCTGGTTTCAATTTGAGAAAGAAAATAGTATAAACTAATGTTTGAAATTTCTTGCATCAGGTATGCTTTACAAATTGATCTCTCCACACGAGCTTTATTCTTAACCATCTTTTTGAAGTCATGTAAAATCCTACATAAATACATTTGAAAAATTATTTGTAACAAATTGTGACCTAATTATTCATTTATATATTTTTAATATAAATAATTTAAACATCTTACCTCTCAAATGGATACATCCACCGATATTATACTGGACCACCAACCTTTGCTTCATATGGAAGATGGATTGGTAAATGTTCCATAAAATCAAAGAACCTAGGGGGAAATATTTTCTCAAATTTGCAAAGTGTTATAACAATATTCTCTGTTAGTCTTTGCTTTTGCTTTACTCGCAACACAGTTAAACATAAATCTCTAAAAAATATGCTAACTTCAGTTATGGCATTCCAAATTGGCTTAGGTATTAGGTCTCGCAATGCAATGGGTAACAACTTTTCCATGAACACATGACAATCATGACTTTTCATCCTAGATATTTGAAGAGCTTGAATATCAACACACTTGGAAAGATTTGATGCATATCCATCTAGAAGCCTTAATTTTGTTACCCATTCACATAACAACTTCTTTTGTTCCTTTTCTAAGGAGTAAGCTGCTTTTCGGCTTGGATTTCTTGCCATTACTACTTTTTCTTAATTCAAGCTCTATCATTATCCTTTGTCTTAGCCTTGTTATCCATAACAATGTTGAATATGTTGTCAAGCATATTTTTCTCAATGTGCATCACATCAAGATTATGTTAAATGAGATTTGTGCTCCAACAAGATAACTCTCAAAATATACTACGTTTGGTCCAATTGTGTTTTTTTCCAAAACCAGGTAGCTTGTTTGTCCCAATTTTTTCCATAATAGATGGTAAGCGACACACTTCATCCCATGCTTCTTAACCAGATAACCTTTTTAGAGGAAAAGATTTCTCAACTTGGCCCATTTTGAAGGACTTCCTATCCTTATGGAAAGAATGGTCAATTGGTAAAATCTTTGATGACAATAAAAAAAGGATGTCTTTTTCTCATTTTCCAAGTGAAAAGCTTTACTTTGGTCTATACATATAGGGTAAGATAAAGTGTCATACGTGCTCCATCCAAATAACATGTCATAAGCAGGAAAGTCATTTATAGTCCACATAAGAGCAGCCCGCATTTGTAAGTTTTGTTTTCTGAAAGAATCATATGTTTCTACACTAACTTCCCATAATTTTTTCAACTCATCTATTTGAGGTTGCAAGAACAAGTCTATATTTTGGCCAGGGCTCTTCAGACCGAGAATCACAAGAGTTAGGAACATATAAGGGGTGCTCATGCACATTCTTGGTGAAAGGTTGTATGGTGTGACAATTACTGGCCAACAAGAATAATTATGTGATATTTGCCCATGAGGACTAAAACCGTCAAATACAAGAGCTAATCGAACATTGTGAGATTCCGCAACAAAAGAAGGATGGCATTGGTCGAAATGTTTCCATGCCTCTCTATCACAAGGATGGCTCATCACCCCTAACTCTCGATGAGTTGTTGAATGCCATATCATGTGTTCGGCTGTCTTTGATAACATGTACAACCTTTGTAGCTTAGGAGTAAGCCGCATGTATCTCAAAACTTTATAAGGTATATTGTGCTTTCGCCCATCGTCTTTCTTCCTAGGTTTATAATGGGCATGACCACATATTAGACAAGTGATTCTGTCTTTGTGTTCCTTGTAATAAAAAATACAGCCATTTACACATACATGTATTCTCTCATACCCTAACCCAAGTTTACTAACCATCTGCTTTGTCTTATACAAGTCACTAGGCAACTTTGCATCATCTGGTAAAAGTTCTTTGATTAATTGTAACATACGATTAAAACAGCTCTCACTCATGTTAAATTCAGATTTAATATTCAACAACCTTATCACCACAGACAATGTAGAGTATGTTTTACACCCATCAAAAAGTGGCTTATCTACATCTTTCAACATTTCATAAAACTTCTCAGCCTCGCAATTAGGAAGCTCTCCCTCAACTCCAAACATTTCATCCCTACCAAAGATCCTATCCCTATCAAATACATTGGGATCAAAGTAAGGACCAGCAGCTTCCAAAACCATTTCACAATAAGGATCTGTAGTTGGTACACTATCAACCCTCAATTAAGAACTTAAATTGATATTATATTCTACTCTAGCCATAGCTTCATAAGGTTCTCCATGAGAGACCCATTGATAGTACTCAAGCACAAAACCATACTTGTAGAAGTAAGTTTTGACAACAGCAATATCAACAAATTTTCCATTATCATACCTTGAGCAAGGACATCTTATTTTTCCATTAGACACAAAGTCTTTTTGATATATCACAAACTCTATAAACTCATCTATGCCTCTTATGAATTCTTCAGTTATCGCCTTGTTATGTGGATCCAACCTATTGTACGTCCAAGTTCTATCAACCCTCATTTTATCTACATTATAAAAAGAAAGCTTAGAAATTATAGGAGAAAAAATGGACAATACCAATTAAAGAATCACAAAGTCATACTTCACAAAACAAGATTTTTATATCTTAATGCAAACCATATTTTAGCTCCCATTTAAGAATGATAAGCAAATAAAAATTCAAACAAGGCTAACATGACAACAACAATAAGACATATATCCATATGGGAGTTAAAAAGTAAACAAAGAAGCAGAATCATAATCTAGTACATTAATCTAAGGGCATCTTTGTCACAACAAATCGGCAAAAAGACTTAATAGTTTCCTAAACCATATATTATCCTATTACTCTTTCATTGAAAGCAAAAAGGTGAAAAATATCCTAAATTATTTCATGTTATACTAAAAAAATATTCATCTAAAGAAAATAAATTCCAAGAAATTTTAAAGAAGCATATAGAGTGATACCTCTTTCCGTGTGTTTTATAGAACCTCTTGCACCAAATATAATGTTAGATGATATATGCTTTCATTTGCTCAAACTAATCACCTACAAAAGAAGAATTAAGTTAGGTGCAGAATGAAATCACCTAGTGTAATGTTATTTTTTTGTACCTATGACTCTGTAAAATCTAATTTCATGTAAAAATGTGATAAATTTAGACAAATAATTAAAATGTTGATATTTATGACTCATTTGATGGAAGAGAAATAGAAGGAAATAAAGGTAGTAAATCTATTTTTTTCCATGCGAGTTGCATAAATAAGAAGAAAACCAATATATTAGGAAAAATAGAAATGGGTAGAAGAACAGCATCATTTCATTCATTTGTATATGTAATATTCATTATAAATGAGTATATAAGAAAATCATTGTAAATGAGAAAGATTACATGTAACTTGAGTATCTCTTTGATGTTAAAATTATCATCTAGCAAGTACCAACATCAACCGTATCTCATTAATGTTACCATTTATCAACTATGAAAATTTTAAAATGTAGTATTGGGATATACAATAATTAAGAGTTAAGAATTAATTAAAAAGTTATAAAACTATAAATGAGCTCATGTGTGGCATGTATTTGAAAAACTATTTGTATGGTAAAATAAAAATTAAAAAAAAATATAAAAACCATGTCAAATGAATGCTCACTTACATAAGATATATTACATCAATATATCATCACTAATACCAATATAAAATAAAATATAAAATATGTAAGGTCACATGTGATTTATATGCCACCCATAATTTGGCTTATTTCCAAACACATAAAGAATACTTGTGGTTATCACCATAATAGAATTTTCAAGTTGGTTCTAATTGTGAATGATTGGACAACTGGAGAATGTCGTGCATTATTTTTATTCACTGTTCAAGTCACTATCTATTAAATAAATTGTAGGAGTGGATAAGAAAAGCTACTCCTAATGACTGCCACCTTCTGAATCAAATGACATGCTTTATTTGGCTTCCCTCCTTTTTCCTGAGCTTTTCTTAAAGCTTGTGAAGTTTCTGCATATATCTATCCAATAAGATAACTGGCTAACAATAATATGCATTTTTAGAAGGGGCATCCCACCTAGCTAAACTAAAGTCATGAACATCTTTGCCATATGACTCAGAGGAAAAATTCATGATATCCATTCACATAGGCAATAGAAGCGGCAATTTAACAAATTCCCCTATTCAATATATATATATTAGTAAAATGTGCCCAAAATAATTTTCCTGTGGCATTCAAGGCTTTCCTTCATATAGATCACACATGATACAGATTGAAGTTTAAAGTAACTTGTTCAAAATACAACCAAATGTAGATGATACAATATATTAATACTTCTAAGTAACTTTTTTCATAGCATTATAGAAGTCAAAACCAAGATATCAAACTCAAAGGCAATTTAAGGGAAATGGATGCTCTAAAACTCTATATGCATATGCTTCTTTCACAAGAGTAGAATTGTAATCCATTATGCTCATGTTTTCCATAAACTTAATTGTTTTGTCCTCACCAACTATGAGCATAAATAGTTGAGCAAAAAGAGTGACAATCACAACACAATTCAAACTACAAATAATTCTGCAGGACAAATATGCCTTCTTGCATAGATACATGTTATAGCTGCAACAAGAGAGAAGTATGGGTATAAAGTTTGTTTGACATACCTAAGCAAGCTATCAAGTATCTCTGAAAGCAATATAATGCAAAAACCTCATAGCAATCTTGGATAATTTCTTAGTTGAATGCTGCACTAGGATCTAGTAGTAACAAAATCTGTATAATAAAATATCAAAACTTGACAATGTATTATTCATGGGAAAATAAACCTGTGCCAAAGCAAAATAGGAAAAGGAAAAACGTATATTGGGGTGTATGATCTGGAGTTTTGTTTGTTTACCGTATAGGACTTGAATGATGTGCTCTTAAATCATCCCTACAATCCTTATTTCCTATTTTTCAAAGTATGTGATAACCTAATTCTTTATTATGTGCTCTTAAATCAACATACTAAAAGTTGTAGTGTCACACCCGAAAATGCGACGCGGATGGCGCGAGAAATAGAAAAAAGAGAGAAATCGGCCCACACGGCGGGAGGCCGATTTCGGAGGGAGTCACCACCAAAATTTTAAGGGAAATTTTGGAAAACCGGAATAAAAACAAAAAGGGATATGGTATGGTCTGCGAATCAGAGTTGGGTTCGGGAGTACGATTGTGAGTGGGGAAGGTGTTAGGCACCCCCACAACACCCGTTCCTAAGAACGGTTACCTTAGGTTGATCATGGAATTTTTATGGCTTTTTACAAATTTATTATGATTGCCCTTTTACCATTCACATGCAAAAATAAATGAATGTGAAAATAAGAAAAATGTAAAAATGAAAATAAAGAATAAAATGAAAATATGGAAAGTTAGAAAAAATAAATTAAAGAAAATGTTATTTATTTACAAAAATGGACTTGACCCAGAATGAGAGTCTAGGGCCTACGTACCCTGCGGTAGGGATCAAAGTCGACGTAGTTCAGACTAAAAAAGCGTGTCACTGGATTGGTATTCTTTATTATATATTCTTTGAAAAGAGAGGTTCATAGAAAGTAATTTGTCTTTCCACATAGAAAACAATTTTTAAAATTGGTTGGTGTGTTCTAATTTGTAAAAGACAGATCGATTTCCATTATCTAAGAATATATATTATTTTTTTTTTGTTTAATCAATTTCTAAAAGAGGAAATATATTTTTCCTCAATTTAAAAAAATATGATTAAAATTATTTGTAACTTTAAACATTTTATTTTGATTTGAAAAAAAGAAATATTTGAAAACAATTTTATTTTCACAAAATAAAACCAACTAGCTCATGTGGTGACTTTATCACTCACATTTACCCATTGATACCTAAATGTCCACGGTAGTGTTACTCGAGACAAAAAGGCACAAAAAGTTCAACAGAAATATTTTTTCTTTTTATACAAATGATTTTTTGTTATTTTTATTATAAAAATCATTTTAGCACCTATTTATTTAAAAAAAATGAAAAACGTGATCATTAGTATAATAATCAGCATATGTGGTGACTTTATCACTCACAAGTTACTGATCAATATTTGAATACTCACGGTGTTTCCACTCGGGGCAAATAAGGGATGAGATCTTGAATGAAAAGGATTTTTTTTTTCTTTTGTCAATTACTTTATTATTATTTTTTTTTTATGAAATAAAAGACAATTAGAAATAAACGAATAAAAATTGAAGGAAAGTAAATAATTTTGATATGAGTTATTTTTATAAAAATGGAAATAAACGAGATTATTAAGAGGAAAGCGTTAAGAAGAATTTAAAGTGTCGTTCTTACATAAATTTCTAACAATAATCAACATATGTGGCAATTTCGTTGCTCACAGATTGCTGATTAATATTAAAGTACTCCCGGTGTTACCACTCGAGGTGAATAAATAAAAAAAAATAGAAGTTTGAGGGATAAAATTGAAAAATGGATTTTGTGCAAATCATTATATTATGAACGCAACAAGGGTAACATAAAAAAGAAGAATGGTAAAAGGAATTTGGAAATAAGACTTTGATATATACAGTCTGTATATATATATATATATATTTTTTCATGCATTTAGAAAACCACTTTTATTTATTATTCTACATATATATATTGGGCCCTAATTAATTCCTAATAATCTTTTGAATCATAAAACAAAACTGAACATGCTTAGTATATAATTATCACCTATGATCTTAAATTTGAACAAAGTAGCCTACATATTTATCCGACTGTGTTGAAACTCACAACAGGTTTAAGCTATACTGGCTATCCTAAGGAGAACACGCGGCTGGATTGTCTCCAGTACCTCTGCATCCATAGTAGAAAAGATGTTTCTTATGAAAACTTGTCCAAACTTCTAACCATTCTTATGACATTCATACATCAAACATACACAGTATCTCAGTAAGAACATTCGCTACCCAGCACAAACAAAAGATTCTTTACGGCTAATGAATTACGCAATCACTGCCATAACTTCGGCAGACGTTCCCCAAAGAAACCACGCATCATACCTCCAGGTATGACATACTAGGCCTAAGTTCATGCTCAAACATGTCCAATGCACAACCCTAAAGCTCAAAAACAGACCAAAAAACGAAATGGAAAAAGAATCCTTGAACAAGAATCCCCCACATACAAACAATAATGCCCTATATACGGCTACAAGTTCATTTTGGGAGGAGACAGTGGTGTAACAACTCAGAAACAAGGTATTAAATCAGCAAACTATATGATAAAACCAAATTCGATAAAGGAACAGAACACGACCAAAGCAAACATTACCAAACCAACAATGCTAATGTTCGTATATGTTCCTTGTGTTGCTGTGATGGCCAAATGATTCGTCTCGGCACTGTCTTTTCCCTTTTTCCCCTGCTTCTTAGGATTTTCAGCGTCCAATAACTCTTCACTTCCTCTCTGTTCTCTGCCAAAATCCCCTCTGTTTTTAGATTCTCCACTCTCGGACCGCAGAAATCTCCAGAAAAAGCCCCCCTTTAGGGTGTCACTCCACGGCTTATATAGGCAACACCGAGGGTGATAGGACGAACCGATGGAGCGCGTGATCCTTCTCTCCTCTGTTTCTTCGTCCCATATCGTGCCTTCGTTCCTTCTCACCTCCACTACTCTGTTATAACATGATACGGAGCAGAGCCTCTTTGTCGTTTCTGGCCTTCAAGCTGTCCCCTTCTCGTAATCTCACTCTCTTTCTCTTCTCTCTCTGCGGTCCTAACTCGTGCTCGCCCTCAAATGCCTCTTGCTTCCACTACTCTGCTGTGATAGAGTACGGAGTAGTGGAGATCCCTTTATCGTGTCTTCTCGGCTCCCTACTCCTCTGACACCACTGAGCCCTAAGGCTCCTTCAGATTTACCTCCACGGGCAGCTCCCTCGGTGGTTTCCTTCGGCCGAGCCCATGCCCGAGTCTCAATCCCACGGTTCCTTTGTTCTTGAACTCCCTCACCCGCGGCCCTGTGCCACTGTACCGCAGCCTCTAAGAGGCTCTCCTCCTTTCTTTTCTTTCGTGGCTCTCGGCACCCCCTGACCTTTAGTCCTAAGCCCTAATTGAGGGCTCAGGAAATTGGGAGTGAAATGCTGAGCTTTCAGCGTCTCATCCCCCTCCCCCATTTTTTTTTTTTAGGGTTTCAGCCCAAATTTTTTTTTTTTTACTATTTCAGATCTCGGGCCGAATCTCAGCCCAAAACCTCTTTTTTATTTTATGTATTTCGGACTCTGGGCCGAATTTTGGCCTCAAAGCACTTTTTTTTTTTAACATTTCAAATTTTGGGCCGAATTTCGGCCCAGATTAATTTTTTTCTTTTTTGCTTTGGTTCATTTATTTATTTATTATTTTTTGTTTCTTTCTCTTTTTTTTCTTTTTTTCTTCTCTTTTTTTTTATGTTTTCTATTATTTATTTATTCATCTATTATTATTTTATTATTTTTATTTTTATATTTATATATATTTTTAAAATTACCCGGACAAATACGGTGTTCACATGTAGTACACAGTCCAATAGATTGAGAAAACTTGTATCTATAGACCTTGTTTGGCGCATGAATGTTAGTATTGATATTGGACCTGCAATAAAATACGAGCATGATTATTAGTCATTCCAAATGAGATTTCATCTTCAAGTGCTATTACATTTTCCATCTTCCTCTAGCTGCACCCAAATCCACCAAAATCTTGGAACATATAGCTTTCCAAGGAAGAGGAGGAAAGGAAGTATTCATTTTAGAATCTAGACTGGCTAGATGGAAAAGACTATATGAAAACAACTACACAACCAAATAATTCTACTAATAATTTTCTAAATTTTCAAGATGGTTTTCTCCTTATTCTTGAACCAAGTGATCCATACAGTCAAATATCATAATAACAACTCAGAAAATCAAGGAAATGCCAAGAATCTAGAGAAATATAAAATGAAATTTCTATACAAACTAATGCCTTCACTGTCCATTTTCTACGTAGAACAAAATATGACAAAGTAAGTAAAGATCATGCACCACCAAAGATTTTTCTCAAAATATAGTTGTCATCATTGTCACTATTAGAATATGAAAGAAATTTAGCAGATATCATTCAATTCTTATCATCATTATCTAGAAACTTGATCTACATATTAAACCCATCTCAAATTACATCTAGAACACAATAATACCATAGCCAAGGGACAAAACCCAAATAAAAAACCCTGACTTGAAGGAACCCACTAAAACAAATTCATCAACGAGTAATAACATCATCAGAGTTATCAGTAGGTTTATCCATGAAAAGAAAAAAAATTGAACTTTCTTGAAATCGTGAAGCTTGAGATAGCAAGCAACTCTATTGCTGTGCAAAGCGATCTTCTTAGCCTTAGACTAAAATTAGTGATACAGTAGGGGCATGAAGGTTAGATTGACCAAGGGTGGGAGAGGTAGAGATGGACCAAGGAGCTTGAGGTGTGAAAGCAGAGAATATGAAAGGTAGAGACAGAGCCACAGACGGAGCAAGACTGAGTGACGAGCTTGAGTTATGAAGACAAAGGGTGTGAGACGGAGGGAGTGAGATCGATTGACAATGCTTGCCTGGGACCAAGGATCCTTACCTGAGAAGAAGAAAGCCAACCTAGGAGGTGCGATTGAGGATTCAAGATGTTAGCAAGGCTGACTTCCCAATAGGGGGGTGAATTGGAAGTCTGAGATTTTTCTGCACAAAGTGAAGTTAGTGAAGATATCACAGTATAATGAAAACAATGCGTAAAACAGAGCAAGGTGAAAGGTAGAGATAAAGAAAAGAGAACTCAGTGGGTCTATTCTCTTGACCTACATCCAGTCCCCAAGACACTTCTTGAGATTTATCCACTATACAGCAAGAATTTCAGTGGGCTTCTTGCTAAAGCCACAGTACATGAGTATGCTCTATTTCTGAGCTCTCTCACACTCTCCAAGCACTTTCACTATGTGCTTCCCAATCCCCTTGTGAATACCCCTCACAAGTAAATCTATCTCCAAGACGAAGAGTAGATTGATTACAATGAAATAACTCTCTTGAAAAGAGTAGATATGAAAGTTTAAGTACTAGTATAGAAGTTGAGAGGGTAAAAGCTTTTGAGAAAAGATTCAGCAGAAATTCGGTGTATATTAGTTTGATTCGTTACCCACAACTTCAAATGATGTTGTATTTATAGATTTAGGTCTCAAATATCCGTTAGAGACTAAATCTATCCGTTAGGGAAGTTATCCAATGGTTACTCTGAAAAACTATCCGTTTACCAACCGCATTTAATGTTTCTGACATACTGAAATTCGAATTTTAGTTGGTCAACAGACGAATTTCGAAGGAACCAAAGATTAAAGCTTCCAACATTACAGCACGAAGTTCGTCTGTTCATGAAGTGAAATTCGAATTTTGAAACTTACAAAACATTTTCACAATGTGACATACGAATTTTCAAGAAGAAAGTTTTTCGGTTAAGTGTGAACAGTGTTTTCAATTTTCTACAGTGCCTTCGAAATTCAAATTTTGGATCCCCAAAATTCGTCTGTCCATTGAACGTTTAAAGGGGCACAGTAGATTACTTTCTTCGAAATTCGAATTTTGAAGAGTAAAGTTCGTCTGTCAGAGAGACTCTTTTCAGACTTCTCTCTGACAGACGAACTTTATCATTCGAATGTTGCAAGTTCACATCATTCGTATGTCAATGTTTCATTTCAACAGACTCGAACTTAGCTTCTGAAATTTGAATTTTAATGTTCAAAGTTCGTCTGTCAGAGAGCAGTTTTGAAACTTAAATCATTCTTGATCTCAGATGAACTTTAACATAGTTTCAGACGAATTTCTTCTATTTTCTCAATTTTTGTTTTGTTCAAAATTCGAACTTTGAAGACTCAAAGTTCGTCTGTTGCAAAGAAGCATCTATCAGACTTATATGAAAATTCGAATATTGCAAGTTCAAAATTCGTCTGTCAGAGAGCATTTATCAAACTCAATTTCATTTTGATTTCAGATGTACTTCATCATAGTTTCAGACGAATTTCTTTGGTTTTTACAAACTTCATTTTACTTGAAATTCGAATTTTGAAAGTGTGAAGTTCGTCTGTTACCAAAAGGCCTCTTTCAGACTAGATGAAAATTTGAATTTTGAACAACCAAAATTCGTCTGACAGAGAGCCATCTATTCCAACTTATTCAGCTTTAGCTCAAAATTCAAATTTCCAAAGGCAAAGTTTGAATTTTCAACTTGACAGTTTAGCTTAAACTTTCAACCTTCGTCTGTTTGTGGGTGTTTTCAGATATTTAAAGATTTAACATAAAATCAAAGTTTGAAAACATCTTTTCTTCAAATCAAAATCTTTTACCCAATCATAACAAAAACTAAGATTCTACAAGAGATCTAATTGCAAATACTCAGAAAATCTTCACCTTAGACAGCTTTGATCTCCTTTGATATCTTCAATCCAAGCTTTTGAAATGTTAGTTTGGAATCATCAAAACTCTTGTTTCAACACAAGAAATAGAAGATTTAAGGATTTAGGGCAGAAAGCATGAGGATTTAGAAAATGAGTAGAGAGATTGTCGTAAAGGAAAATGGGTAAGGCTGTAAGGGAGGGAGTAGCTGATTGAGTCAGTGGAACGAAGTGAAGCAACTGAATGAGGTGGAGTGAGAACGACCAACGGAGGTGGTGAAGGCTGAAGATGACAAGAAAGACTGAGGTGTCGCATGAATGGTAAGGGTTTGTGTCTCCTTTTGGGCCAGATACAAATAAAGTGCGAAGGATGAAAAGAAATTATCACTTTCGCGGGTTTTGGGAAATTTTATTTAATCTGGCCAAATTTTTATATAAAAAATTAATTAATGAAATTATATAAAATTATAATTAGTGAGGAACCTGTCCCTCGCTAAAATCCATAATTTTAATGATGAATATCATTTTCCCACGCTAAATTCCTCACTAATTACTTTCGCTTAGCGAGGAATAATAATATGCCTAGTTAAAGTCCTCACTAAATTTAATTTTTGTGATGAAGATTACTATTCCTTACTATTTCCTCGCTAATTAGGTATTTTAGCGAGGGATATATGATCCCTCACTAAATTCCCCTGCTAAATGACATTTTTCTAGTAGTATGTGAGTTTTGAAAGGTATATGTATGATTTAAGCTTAACCCTTGATTGTTTTTAGCTATGGCTCTTGGGAATCTGAAGTATATAGGATTGAGTAGTGTTTGAATGGTCCCTAGGAGCTTAATGATACATGAATATGGGGTTAGAACCTTGGGTTAGGCTTAGAGTAGTTGAATTGTGGAATTTGGATATTTGGATTGTATGTTAATTAGGGTATTATGGTGTTGTTAAGGTTGTTGGCTAATTGAAGAAGACTAGTCATTGGATTGGCATTCAAGAAAGCTCATGGAATCACGCGTGTGTGTGGTATTGACAACCTAAGGTAACCAGATATTTGTAATGTATTGTATGTATTGTTTGATATTATGTATATTTGTGTATATATGCATGTTTCTTTCATATCATGATATAGATGTGTTTGTATGTACGATTTTCTATATATCATGGTATGCACATAGCTAGATAATGATTATGATGATGATTATATATGTGATAATGATATGACATGACATGATGCATGCATGACATCATGATACACGAGGATGATGATTATATCATGGTATGATATGAGCATCACCACATAACATTTGTGATGTATATGGTGATCAGGTGGTGATAATGTTATATGATATGATATGATTGTGAAAATATATGATTAGAGAGGATAAGGATGTGATCTCTGAGCCTAAATCGCCTCCTATGGCCAGGAGGGAAAGGTGCGTAATGGATTGCGCCTTCCCTAAATTGCTGTCAATTCATGGTGAGAAAGGGGAAGGAGAACCACGATTCAAACATTAGTATTACCTTTGGTCGGGTGTACTAATAGGAGGTGAGCTTGGTGATATCCCAGAATCAGTCTTCACTAACTGTTGGAAGAGAATTACCTATACGAAATGTCCTATTATGATGACAGCTCATGGTTCTAGCTGTGTGGAAGGAGACATGCATTTCATTCTATTTCATATTGCATTCATGAGTTGTATGAGTTATCTGTATATATGTGTGTGTGTGTGGTTATCCTCAGTTACTGAGACATTATCTCACACCCCTCTCCCATGAACTAACATTTCAGGTGATGGTTCTAGCACTAGTCTTGAGAAGATAAGGGAGTAGCATCGGACGTCGGAATACCAGGTCTATGTAGTGTATATGTATTTTTGGATATGTATCTTATGCCAAGAATGATAGATAGTTTGCAACTAAGTGGTAACTGATATTGTTGTTGTGATTGAGTTATTGTTATTAGTATGATATGTAGGTGGCTTTGTGGTGTATGTGATATGTATAATGGATCGTGGTGTATATGTGGTTCGGGGTGTTGAGGATTCAGTGTGTTGGTGCTTGAGAGCCCAAGAATGGAATTGGGCCTTGTTGATGTGTTTTAGGGTCTATAGCCTGATTTGTTATTTCGGGTTCAAGGGGGGTCAAATCTCAAAGGAATGGTTCCTTTGAGGTGAAACCTCTTTGGTCAAGTTGCTTAAGTAGATTTGGACCTGCATGAATGGTCCCGGATAGTCAATTTCCCTTTGGTGGCAAATGGGAGTTGTGAGTAGTGAGTTTTGGTCAAAAAGTGGTCAAAACAGTATCAGGTATCTAGAATCTCCATATGGAGTTGGATTGAGGTGAAAGCGGTATCTATGAATAGAATGGGACTAGATTGGCTTGTAGGAGTTGGAATTAAGTCAATCTGAGATTGAAGTATAAAGTTATGCGCATCGGAAGTTCACCCCAAAGTTGGAAATTTGCTGGTATGTGAACCAGCAGGGGGCGCCATGGTGCCAGGAAGAAGCAGGCCGCAACACCAAGGGTTCTAGTAGCATGAGAGGTTCTGGGAGGAATCGAAGCTGTAACAATACTATAGCGACCGTGGCCCCAACCTAGTTTCTGGTAGTTTTTGGCATTTTTCCACTGCTATGTGGTTTTGAGAAGTTTTTGTGAGTTATTTGGGTTGTGTTTGGTTGTTTTTGAAGTTTTTGGTCAGTACAAGAGGTGTTTGGGAGTAAGGTGTTATGGAAATACTATGGGATAATGCATATAGTGCTGAATGTAACTTATAAACAACTCAATTAACACTTGCAATTACAAGATCTTCACTTGCAAATCCTTATTAGTCATGACAATTCATGCATTAGTTGATCATCAAAGGAGACAATCAAGACATAAATACTAGATCTCAAAACTACTTGCAAATAGCCTAACAACACTTGCAAATATACCATATTTATTTGTAAATACCTAATTATCACATGTAAATAATATTGTGTTAGTTATGATCTATGGAACACAAATGCAACACAAAAATATCCCCATAACACTTGTAAATACATAACTTTAAGTTGTAAATACATAGTGATCACATGTAAATGGCAAGATATCAATTATACAGGAAATGGACCATACCTCTTACTTGTAAATGACCCAATAGAACATAAAAAAGAAATCATTTTTGCTTGTAAATACGCTGATATCACATGTAAATCACTTGGTATCAATTATGGCAAATGGACAACTCCTATTATTTGTAAATAGCATTGGGAAACATGCAAAAACATGATTTTCTCTAATGAGTATGCAGTTATCACATGTAAATGCACTGAATTGTAAGAAAATTGAATTAACACATATGTACATACATGTAAATCAAGAAATCATTCATATATACATATAGCCATATATGTGTAGTCTTTCACATATATAAAAGGTGTCCTTTGGTTCAACATGTATTAATGTTTGATCATACGATGCACAGTTTCAGGAACATGCTCATGAACCAAATTAAGGTACAATTCATGTTTTTCAATTATTGAAAAGAATCAGTGCTTCGAAGAAACAACATTTGGGTGGTAAAAAAGACGCATTGTTTGCAACTCCCAATTTTTGTACCTCTTGTCTAGAAGAACCTTTTTAATAGCCATAGTATCACCAGTCTCCAAGCATTTTACCTAGAAATTGAAAATTATACACAAAAGTACATAACTAAAAGCTGTGAGTATTAAAAAGGCAAAGGTACCACAAGTCAACTTGTGAATTAGAAGGAAAATGTGGTAGAGTTATTAAAAAGTCAAATGAGTCCATATGAAAATAAAGAGGCAACAATGAAGGATCAATGGAGCTTATCGATAGAGGAGGAACACTTCAAGCTGTGGATACTTGTGAAGAAGAAATACAAATCATTTGTCATTGATTCATTGAGTCGTAGCAAAAATTGAAACCAAAAAAAATTAAATAAAAACCTAGAAAAGAAAATCAAAACCAAAAAATATAAAGTGAAAATCAAAACCCCTCCTCCATCACTAGTTGAAGATTTGTGTTGAAGGTCAACATTGGTCAAAGGTTGGAGATCTGGAGGAGGACTTGTAGATAGAAGGTCATAAACACTGATAATGGAGGAGGCTAATAGTGGTGGTAGATCTTAGGGAAAAATGGGTGAAGCACACCCTCATTGAACTCATGCTTCACTAGTTTGATCTCATTGTTGAACTCATGTTTCACTGCTTCGTCAATTTGTCTCTACCTCGTTGGACCTATTGCATGTGGTTAAGGCTTATTTGAGGTTATTGGAAAGGGAGAAGAGGAAGTATGGAAACACAGGAGGAGAGAAGGAGGGTGGAGAGAGGAGGAGGGGAAAGCAATGGCGAGGTTGTGGAAGGGGGAAGCGGAGGAAGAGGATGAGCAGTACGAAGCGCGAGAGAGAGATCAAGTGACAGAGATGATGTTCAATTACTATGAGCAGGGCAATTTAGTCCTCTCCCTTCAAATTTTAGTTCCATTTTCAAACTATGGTAGATTTTAGGAATTAGGCAAATTTGTAATATGTTGTCGGAGATAACTTTTTCTTTAATATAAATTTATCTATAATTTTCCTCGAGTGACAAAGTGTCATTTTTGTAGTATAAGGAACATACCATGATTCGGCTGCACTATGCTCCTTTTGGATGATTGATGATGATATTCATTCCCAAACAAAGTTGTTATAATTGAGTATATATTGAACCACTTTAAATAATAATTAGGCCATAACAATTAAGTAACAGCTAGTTTTTTTTGTGTAACAGCTATATTTTATTCTTATCTATAAATATAATCTTCCAAACTGATTTCTCTATGGATGTGAACATATTTGAACTAGAATGTGATTCATAAATGTGAGTATGTAAATCATTGAGCCATATCTTGGAATATATCTATTGTTTGAGCTCTTAGAGCTTCATTGTAACATTCTACTCTTGGTGAGAGATTCTATCATATGTAAATCATTCTTTTCTACTTAGGTGGATTGCTTAGAGTGGGGAAACTTTAAGGGAGCATTGTAATCACATTTTATAGGGGTGTAAGGTAAGATTCAAGGGTGTGGTATCTCTTGTGTTATGTTGGGTTGTGACTTTACAAGTGCTCAGATTGAACTTGTGGGGATAATAAAAATTTTCAAATATGTTGCTTGAGCATTGGACATAGGCCAAATGGTTGGGTCAAATCAAGATAAATCTTGTTGTCTTGATCTTTTACTTTATCTCAAACTTTATCTTCTCACTATACTATGTTCATCGCTATTTTATGCTTCTTATTGTTCCATTGGATTGTTCTATATAAAGGCACAAAATTTGTAACACCCAATTCACCATTCTTTTGGATGACCAGTCAATCTAACATTATAAATTAGGCAAACTCGCAGTATGTTTTAGGAAATAATTTTTTCCATAGTATTGATTTATAATTATCCCTAATAGGAATCCTCTTTCTTGATACATTAAATTTATTGAAATAAATTTTGCTTATAATAGGCCAAACATTATTTATGCGTGTGTGTCTATATATAGCTATATATGTGTGTGTCTATTGTGGCAAAAAAAAAAATGTGTGTGTGTCTAGAGAGAGAGAGAGACCGAGAGAGGCAGAGTGCCATTTTTGAATCACAAAGAACATGCCATGATTCAGCTGTACTATACTCCTTTTGGATGATTGATAATTATATTCATTCTCGATCAATGTGTTATAATTGAGTATATGTTGAACCACCTTATATAATAATTAGGTCAAATCCCACATTCATCAATAACGAATAAATATTAATTCCTCATCTGTTCACTTTTTTTTCTTCGTGAAAATTTGCATGCAAGACAAAACATTCCAATGCATAAATGAAATTAATACAAATTATAAAACTGAACATAGCTTTTTTTATTTTTATTTTTACAACTATCAAATATTTGTACTATCAAGGATGAAACTAAGTGTTTCGTTTTAGGGGCGGTCACCTCCCAATCATCTTAGTTATATGTAAAATCTGTTAAAAAAATCTTAATTTTTTTAAAAACTATGTATTCACCACCCTTAATATTTTATGTTCTCCCCCTCCCCAACTTCCAAAAATTTTTTATCAGTTGCCTTTATTGTCTTGACGTCTTAAACTCACTTCCAATCAGAATCATACTTATTTTTTAAATTTACTATATAAAAATATAATAACACATTTTAAAGGAATTAAAAAATTTTTATATTTACTTTTCAGGAATGAATAGTAATATACTTTCCATATTTTTGTGCATGTCATCTATTCATTGACCACCGTTGTTTCTTTTGTAAGTCATATGAAGGAATTGTTAGTAATTTATTTTAGGAATATTCAAACACACCTATTAAACAACCATGCTTGGTTTGGTTGAAGATTTCATTTTCTTAAAATTCATCCACCGGCGAAAATCAATTTTGCTAGCTCTGTATATCATGCACGTCAATCTGAATCATCTAACACTTACTATCAATACTGTCTTTTTCAATCTACCTTTTTTTGGCATTTCTTTGACAGTTTCAAAGGTATGTTTGCAAACTAAAGTTAGAAGAAAAATGTTGCTTGGCATATTTTCAAACCTTATTTTGTAAACTTAATTATTTTTTCCTTAAAATTATGGTTTAGTCAACCAACTAAAGAAAACTTTTGTGTTTGTAAATTTACTTTTATCTCACAATTAATTTTTCAAACTTACTTTTGTGATAAAAAAAAATCTAAACATAAATCAAGTTACACAACAAACTCATTTTTATTTAAACTTAATTTTGTTAAAAAAAATTTTTGGTTGGACATTTTGTTAAATTTTATTTTGTACTAACTTAAGTATGCATAATTTAAATAGTGAGCTCAAATAGATATAAACTAAAACTTTGAGATAATGCTATGAATCTCATACATTAGTAAATTTATCTCTCAAATCCTATTTATAAAGGGAAAAAAACCTAATTCACGAATATTAAGGAATAAAGTTGAAGTTAGTTAAAGATAATTAATATGTGTCATATTTTTAATTTCTTCCAAAATTATCTCTACTTAATTAATTTCTTTCTCTCAATTCCTTCCAATGATGCATATCATAACTCTCAATAAAGTTAATGAAGATAGGTAATTTTGATAAAAAAAAATTGATGTAACATTAACTCTCTTTTTCCCCCATATAAATAGGACATCAAAAGAAAAAAATTTTTCTTATAAATAACATCAGAGAAATATTAATTTTGCTTGAAATGAATAAATAAATGAAAATATATTCCCTTAATGACTTGGTGAGGGCAATAAATTTTAGTGGTTTGGAGTTGATGGTTGCATGGATCAAAACGGAGAAGATATGATTGATATACAGTTGAAGGTATGCATCGGCAGCCAAATCCGATAGTGTGGGGGCCACTGCGCACCCGCCCTTGTCCATCTGCCTCTTCCTATCAATTCTTCACAATATTTCTCGCAATCCAGGTTTCTTAGTTACACTCTCTATTTTAAATTATACCAAGTCACCTTGTTTTTTTCTAGGGATCGAACATATTCAAAATATAAATTACTTAATAGAATTGATATAGAATTTATTTTTTTCATTTTTATCCTTCTGAAAAATAATCGAAAGAGTTATAATAAATAGGAATTAAAAATAATACTTACACTTTAAAATGATTAGTTTTTTTATTATTAATTGAAGAATATTCTTAATGTACATCCAAAAAGATAGCATTACAATTTAATTAGGGGCGGACACATAACATGAACTTTGGAAGGCCAAATCATCTTCTTGGAGGTAAGAAATATTATTAAAAAATTAGAATATATAAAAATCAGATTTTTAATATATTTTTGGTGTATAACATTATTGACAATTTAAAAAGAATATTATAATAGATATTTAAATTTTATACTTTATTTAATATAATAAATGCGTAGTATATACAAATATATGTTTGTATTACATATTACATAAACACAAAAATACTAGGAGGGACAAAAATATTAGGAGGAGTCAAACCAACAAATATATATATATATACTTGAAAATAATTATATGCAAAAACTAAATAAAATATATTAAATGTGGAGGGGGTGAAGGGGCCACAGACCCCAAGCACCATTTGTTTGCTAGCACTAGTGATCTCACCTGTTCACTTTTTTTTTTTTGTCGTGAAAATCTACATGCAAGACGAAACATTCCAATGCATAATGAAATTAATACAAACTACAAAAACTACATATTTGCGAAGTGCGCACTCCCTCTCACATCCATATTTTTGTGCACATCATCTATTCAGTGACCACCTTTACTTGTTTTGTAAGTCATGTGATGAAATTGTTAGTAATTTAATTATTTTCGCAATATTCAAACACACTTATTAAACGGCCATGTATGCTTGGTTAGGTTTAAGATATCGTTCTCTTAAAATTCTTCTTGTGATGGACATCAATTTTTGCTAGCTAGCTAGCTCTATATATCATGCCCGACAATCTGAATCATCTTACACTTAATTAATATCAACACAATGTCTTTTTCAATCTGACTGTTTTAATTTTATAAAGTTGTACATAGTGAGCTCAAATAGATATTAACTAAACCTTTGAGATAATGCTATGAATCTCACACATAAGTAAATTCTTACCTGTGCTTGAAATGAATGAATAAATGAAAATATATTCCGTTAATGCATTGGTAAGAGCAATAAATTTTAGATTTGAGAGTTGATGATTGCATGGACCAAAATGGAGAAGATATGAATTGGTAAGAGCAATAAATTCTTACGACATTTGGGGTATGCGTCGCAGTCCAATCCGCTTGTGTTAATGGTGCTCACTGCTCACTCACCCTTATATATCTATATCTTCTCATAAATTCTTCACTCTTAATTACACTCTCTATTTTAAATTATACTAGGTCACTGTTTTTTTCAAAGGATCACCGTATTCAAAATATAGATTACTTTGTAAAATTTATATATATAGCAGTTAATATTTTTTTCATTTTTACATCTTTGGGAAATAATCAAAAGAGTTACCGTGAACAAAAATTAAAAAAAATACCTACATTTCAAAATGATTCGTCTTTAACTATTGATAGGGGAATATCCTTGATGTACATCCAAAAAAGATAGTATGTACAATTTAATGTGGGTGATTTTAAAAGATTATGATAATTTGTTTTAAAATTTTTAAAAATTCCAACTAATTTTAATCAACCAATGTGCTTAAACTAAAATAGTTAAAAGTAACTTATAATTTGAAACAATGGAATATATCAAAATAATCATCTATACCTTCCTCTCCCTTGCTTCAAATTGGACTTCAATTTGATCTTCATTAACATTATCCACAAACATGAGCACCCATTAACCATGCAACGAATACATCTAGTCATATTTTAGCTAGCTTGAGAAATATGCTACTTAAACTAAAATCTTTGGACCAAAAGTTGTTCTTTCTTAAAGCAAAATTATGTGCTTTTACATAGAGTACATTATAAATTTTTTCCAAGTTTTCACATGATTATTTTTATGACCTTGTTCGTCATATAGAATTTAAGGATAAGTTGCTAGACTTTTTAGAGATATCTATATGATTGAGATTGTCGTAACTTCACAGTAGAACACTACACAAACCTTGTCCTATGAAAGAAAACCCCAACAACATCTTCAAAGAGGAGTCGCAAGCACTCATTAGGAGAATAAGATAGAACAATAGTACCTAGCTAGGAATTCTGTTCATAAGCAGCCAATTTGTCAACAACTTTGTTTCCCTCACTACAAATATGAGAAACTTTTATGTGCCAAGGGAGTTGCACAACGAAACAAATTCTCTGCAATTGGTTGGACATGGGGTGACGTTTAGAGCATCCCTTAGTAATCAATCTCCAAGCAATGTCATCAGAATCTGTCTCAAAACAAACATATTTATATCGATCCCAAGCTCCAAGCAACTTCAATCCCCATTAAGATGTCCCACAATTTGTCTCCAAGCACACCGCATCTGCCTAGCTTCTTGGCGAAGCTTGTCAACCACTTCCCCGTATCATCCTTGAGAACTTCATATCATTATTATTAATAGCTCCATCAGTATTACACTTGATCCAACCAGCCACCGGAGGTAACTGGCCAATGAGCACTTCAGTTTTCATACTCTTGACAGGTGTTTGAGCATTAGATTTCTCTCCATGTCTTTAGTTGCTGCAGTTGTCCTCAAAAGCAAAGAACATCCGTCATCTTGACCATTGTTGAAAATCAATTTATTTCTCATATTCCAGATATGCCAAATACCATATCCAAAGCGAACAGTTCATTCATAACATTTATCTTTGCCAAAGTCTGCACATTCATTCATATTGATCCAATCAATCAAGGTAGCATGCATGTATTATACATGTCAAAGAGTATGAAATTCAAGAAAAGAAATAAATTAAACGTGTATGCTTTATTTTGGTAACCTTCATTTTGGTCTAACTTAAGTATGCAGAATTTAAATAGTGAGCTCCAATAGATATTAACTAAAACTTTGAGATAATGCTATGAATCTCACACATTAGTAAATTACTCCCTCCAATCTCATTCATAAAGAAAAAAAACTATTTTATGAATATTAAGAAAAGAAGTTGAAGTTAGTTAAAGATAATTAATTTGTATCACATTTTCAATTTCTATTAAAATTACCCCTACTTAATTAATCTCTCTATCTCAATTCCTTTCAATAATACACCTTATGACTATCAAGAGAGTTAATCAAGGAGGGTCATTTTGGTAAAAAGAAATTAATGCAACATTAATTCTCTTTTTTTTTTCTTATAATTAGTTACATCAAAAGGAAAAAAATTTCCCTCATATATAGTACCGAAGGCAGTATTAATTTTGCTTGAAATGAATAAATAAATGAAAATATATTCCGCTAATGACTTGGTGAGAGTAATAAATTTTAGAGGTTGGGAGTTGATGACTGCATGGATCAAAACGGAGAAGATACGAATGATATACAGTTCAAAGTATGCATCGGCAGCCAAATTCGAGAGTGTTGGGGCCCACCTACCATTATCTATCTGCCTCTTCTTATCAATTCTTCACAATATTTCTCCCAATTCATGTTTCTTAATTACTGTCTCTATTTCAAATTATACCAAGTCACTTTTTTTTTCTAAGGATCAACATATTCAAAATATAAATTACTTAATAACATTGATGTAGAATTTATTTTTTTTATTTTTACCCCTATGGAAAATAATCGAAAGAGTTATAATAAATAGAAATTAAGAAAAATACCTACAATTTAAAATGATTAGTTTTTAACTATTAATTATAAGATATTTTTTATATACATCAAAAAAAGATAGTATTACAATTTAATTAGGGGCGGATGCAGAATGTGAATTTTGGGGGCCAAATCATCTTCTTAGAGGTAAGGAATATTATTGAAAAATTAGAATATATAAAAATCATAATTTTAATACATTTTTTATGTATAATATTATATATTGATAATTTAAAAAAATATTATGATAAATCTTTAAATTTTATACTTTATTTAATATGATAAGTGTATAGTATATACAAATATATTTTTATGTATTTACATATTACGCAAACACAAAAATACTAGGAGGGGACAAACCCACAAATATATGTATACTTGGGAACAATTATATGTAAAACCCAAATAAATTCAAGAAAAGAAATAAATTAAATGTGATATAGAAATTCTTGATTTGATCAAGATCAAGCATTATACGTGCCAAAGTATAAGTCATTTTTGTCATGATTTCATCACACAAAATAAGATCAAATATTACAAAACCATGTATTTACTACAAAACCATATAGTTATAGATTAGAGATCCTCTTATAAAATATTATCGGCTATTCTTTAAGATTAGTTATATAAAATAATTTTTTATTAAAAAATTAATAATAATTTAATTTAATAATAATACTTATATAATTTTATTAAAAAAAATTTAAATATATAATTTGTAATTTACTAAAATAAAATGACAAATATGAAGGGTCCTTTTTTTTATGGGGCCAGAAAATAAGAAAAGTGACTTCTCTGTTGGTGAATGAGGAGATTCCCTCCAATTTTTCCTAAGACTAGTCAGACTTAGCCACCCCACTTCACTGTCACACATTAATGCTATATTTATTAGAAGAAAACTAATAGAGATCAAGGGGACATCCTAAAAATCTTTAGGCACCATTCACTTGATCGCTTACAATGAGTTTTTAGATCCATTATGTTTAGATCATTTTATTTATTTATTTTTATTTTATTGATTTCCAATTTCTATTTCTTTGGGGTTAAACTTATTAGTTAGATTTAAATTTAAAGAAATAAAATCTATTAGATATCCTTTAAGATATTTTCTAAATTTAAATTAAATAGATTATCTAATAGTGTTAGAATTAGAACATTAATTTTATTATTTTTCTTTAAATTTTAATTTTTATTTTTAGGATTTTTTATAATTAGAAAATTTTCTAAATCTATTAGAATAACTTGAGCACCAAATATTCCTAGTTGTTTTAGAATTAGATATTTCATATTTTGCCTATATGAAGACATCTATGTGATACATTTTTTTTTAGAGAATAGTGGAATATTTACAAAAATAAAATGACAAAAATGACGGGTCCTTTTCTTATGGGGCCAAAAAATAAAAAAAGTGACATCTCTATTAGCGAATGGCGAAATTCCCTCCAATTTTTCCTAAGACTAGTCAGACTTAGCCACCCCACTTCACTGTCACACATTAATGCTATATTTATTAGAAGAAAGCTAATAGAGATCAAGGGGACATCCTAAAAATCTTTAAGCACCATTCACTTGATCGCTTACAATGAGTTTTTAAATCCATTCTGTTTAGATCATTTTATTTATTTATTTTTATTTTATTGATTTCTAATTTGTATTTCTTTGGGGTCAAACTTATTAGTTAGATTTAACTTTAAAGAAATAAAATCTATTAGATATCCTTTAAGAGATTTTCTAGATTTAAATTAAATAGATTATCTAATAGTATTAGAATTAGAACATTAATTTTATTATTTTTCTTTAAATTTTCTTTTTTATTTTTAGGATTTTTTATAATTAGAAATATCTCTTAGATTTTCTAAATATATTAGGATTACTTGAACCCCAAATATTCCTAGTTATTTTAGAATAAGATTTTTCATATTTTGCCTATATAAGTACCTTTATGTAATACATTTTCTTCAGATAATAGTGGAATAATATTATTGTGAGTTTTTCAGTAAAGATTTACTAAATTATTTCTTTTTTTTCTCTTATTTTCTATCTCTTTCTCCCATTTTTCCTCATCTGACCTACCATGAGAAGTAATCAACCTTACGAACATTGTTATATTTAGGAATCTAGAGATGAGTTCTGTTTTAACTTATCATTTTTTGAATCTTTAAAGTTAAGTTCTTCCTCTACTCCATATTTTCTAGGTTTTTTAGGGTAAGTTTCTAAGGGATCCATATCAGTTGGTATCAGATCTTTGGTTCCGGAATTCAAATTTATCCTTTCTTTGTTTTCTGTGTTCTTCCATCTTCTGTTTGGTTGTTCTTTTCTTGTATCTGTTGTCTTCTTTTTTTTCCATCATCTTGTGTCTTATTTTGTGTTGCTTCTTATCATCTTCATATCACCTCCATCTCTGTCTCGATCTTCATCTTATTCTTTTTATCTTCTTCTATTTGTGTTTGTGAAGATATTAGGAAAATAAAAAAAGTGACTTTTCTATTAGCGCATGGTGAGATTCTCTTTAATTTTTCTGGGACTAGTCAACCCTACCCCACCCCCACTTCACTGTCACACATAACTGCTATATTTATTAGGAGAAAGTAGCCTCTCCTCCAAGCTCGCGCATATGTATACTCGACGCCACCAAATGGCCATACGCACACTCCTCTCTCTCATCACAGTTTAGTGTGCTTTTCATTTCATTCATTTTTTTTCCCATTTTCGGATTTTCCTTCCACTTGACTCGCTTCCTCTTTTTTGCTCTCTTTCTTTTCTCTTTTCTTTTTTTTTACCTCATGATTCTTTGACGTAGAAGATTTTTTCCTTTAATAAGTTTCTCTGTGACTCCATTTTTTTTTAAGTGCATTCCCTTCTAAACTCATTTCTCAAATTTGTTTTTTATGCCTCCTGCATCTGTGCATGCCTTTATTTTTTTTCATTTTTGGTTCGATTCGTTACATCGATGATTCTGATTCGCTGTCATTGTTTCTTTTTTTTTTTTTGTGATGTGTTTAGATCTTTGCAAGATTGTTCTGAAATCTACTACTAAAGATGGCGAAAGCAGGCGTGTTGGATCTGGCATCTGGTGTTGGAGGAAAGATTGAGAAAGCCGAAGTTTTGTCTGCTGTTGATAAGTATATATTCTCTATTTTCCTTCTGACTTGAATCTATGAATCTCTGTTTTGCTTCTTCCAATGACAACTCTGTGCTTTGTGCAATGATGTTCCATTTTGTATCTTCGTGAGAAGTCTTTTTTTCGTTCTGATTTCTAATGTGGATTAGACTTCAATAGCAAAGGACTGGCTGCAGTCAACCCATCCTGTTTAATGCATTATTTTTATATGCATGATGATTCTGCTTGTGGAATTTTATTCCTTACCTAACTGCTCTTAGTGCGTCGAAATATTTATGCTTCATGAATACTGAATGGGATACTTATTGTGAAATTAACTGTGCTTGAGAAATTCTTAAATACATTATTCGCACTCAAGATACCTAAAAAAAACCGATGCAAACTTACCCATTATAATGAAATTTTGTTGGTACTGTTTTAATCAATTTGAAGGTTTATAGAATATTTCAATTCAATTTAATTTAATTTTTGGGCGGAGAATATTTCAATTTTAATATAATTTGAATGCGTTATTATTATTATTGAGCTTCAAGCCTTGGTGTGTGGGTTCATTCTTATTTCTTACGCCGAAGCTTCCCTCTTGCCGTTTGATTCAAGGCTCCACTTCACCGCGTGGTTTTGACGGTGAAGATTCAACAATATATTTCTCTTAGCACTTTTTAAGTTATTCTTATCAAATTATTTTTATATTTGATGACAATATGGTGCGTATATGTTTTTTTTTTTAATGATTTCACACTATATACAATTGATGAATTGAAATTATTTGAATAATTTTATACTCTACATCATATGCTGTTAAGCAAATCTGATAAAGGATATCATTACAAACTCTAGCTATCTGGATTTATTTCTTCCAAAATTGTAATACTGAAACCAACAACTAGCCCCTCTTCCACGATTGGTCAATTTATCACGAATGTCTCAGGCTCTTGGGCATAGTTAATCTATTAGGACACGGCTCAATTAAAATAAAAATATACTCCTACTACTGCTACATATATATAAAATTAATTAATTAATTAATTAATTAAAGTCATCATAATCTCCAACTCTCTTCGACGCTCTACATATAATTCTTTTGCCTTTACACAGCCACTCATATTGCTAGTTAATGGGGGCAGTGTACTAAAAACCATTCGAATACCAAAACACCACTCCACCACTGAGTTGCAAGTTGTTTTTGTTTTGCAAGTGCAAGATTTAATATATATGTGTGTGTGTGTGTGTGTGTGTGTGTGTTTATTAAATTAAACTTTCAAATTAAAGTTAATAAACATCCATATGCACCCACATTTTTTCAACTACAAGTTATTATTATTATATATGTTCAAAATTTGTATATATATATATATATTAAATTAAACTTTTGAAATTAATTACAACAAAAGAACCTTTATTCTACTCATTATCATGGAAATTATGCTAAAAAATATTAATCTCAACCAAAATTAATCTTCACAAATGATGTGATTCATATATCTTATTCCTCTTTTTTTTAATATTTTTATTTTTATTACGTGATAATATAAATTTTGACTTTCTTCATTTTAATTTTTTTTCATATTTTTTTTAATTTAAAAAAAAAGTATAAAATTTGTAAACTTATAATGTTTATGATAAATATTGGTTACTTATTATACTAAATTATTTTTTTTATTTTATATTAAATATTAATTTTATTATTATGAATGAATATATTTTATATTTTTTATTTATATTATTTAAAATATATTAATTTATTCTTAAACGATTCGATCATGATTTCATCACGATTTGACCCGATCCATCCATTAAATGTTAAAGTGGTATCTCAGTCCATCCGATATTTTATACTTGGGTATAGGCGAGCTTTGATCACGTGTCATGTGTGCGTACTGTCACAAGAATGAATAATTGTTTCGACTGTTTATTGGGGCCGGTCAGATCCCAAGGAATTTCGTTGAGTCTGCCAGCTCCAACATAGATGGCGTGCTGTTGGTTAGGTAGAGAAGTGGGTTGGTTGAGTTGAGTTGGGCACAAGTTGGCCCACAAGGTCGGTATAGGTGATGATTGATGAAGGACTGTGGAAAATTTACTCCTGCTATACTTTCTGACAATTACGAAGCTATTTATTTTAGTTGGGCCGCAATATAATTTTGTAAAAGGCCGGTTATTCCACACTGTTAGTGATATTGATCTCATAAAATAGAAAACCGATGTTTTTGGTTCTTTCCCTCTTCTTATTGTTGTTGAGTTGTAAATTGAGATGTTGATTGCCAGAAGTTTTACTGGTCTTGATACTGAGAAAATTGAGAATTATATTACTTCAATTCCTTAGTTACATAAGAAAAACTGATACATTTAAATTATACATATGTATGTTCTATGTATATAACCACAATATTATATATTGAAGGGAATAAATAAAAGTGTTGCTGTATTATAATAACTGAGATTTTGTTGTTGAGTTATTCTAGCTGCTGCTTTCTACGGTTTGATGTTCCAATATTATGTTTCAGGTATGAGAAGTATCATGTTTATTATGGAGGTGACGAGGAAGAGAGAAAAGCTAACTATGCCGATATGGTGAGTTGGGAATTTAGGAATATTCATATTTAGCAATTTACAATTTGAAGTTTTCTCTATATATTGCGATAACCTTACACTCAATGTAGTTCGTTTACATGCTATGCATGTGAAAGGATGAAAATGGGTTTACATTACGGGTACATTACGGGAGTTGTTGCATTTGATTTGTCAAAACACATATAATCCGGATTATATGTATGAAGTTGATTACAAGCTAACATGTAAATAGTTTCACATCCAAAAACTTATGTAATCCATATTACATTTCTGTAAATGAAATAAACATACCCAATACCATTTATGAAGAGTATACAAAATAAATTTATTTCACATATATTTCAATATTATACCAAATAAACTCCCATGTATTTTATTTATATCCCTTCCATTTATATTCTTTCCCATTATATCCCATAACCTCCTAATAATTGAACTAAACGGCCTGTTAGTGTCAACTGCATGCTAAAAGCTATGTCAAACTTAAGATGATTATTCTATATTGCACTTTGACAGATATGTTGAGGATAATCATCCATGGAGGATTTATTGACATTTATGTTTTACTGTGTACAATTAAACATTTTCTTAATATTTTCATTTAATATTTTATGTTTCTGCAATTTATTAGATATTCAAATGATATGGCATTGAACAATTTCTAAATTATTATTTAGATACCCAGGGAGTTAGATTGGTTATCAAGCCAAGGATGGTTCGGATGACTAGCTTATAGCTTAATAACCTGTGCATTGTGAAGTTGGGAATTCCCTATATTTAAACAATAAAATATAATCTCCATGTGTCTTACAGGTTAATAAATATTACGATCTTGTTACCAGCTTTTATGAGTATGGCTGGGGGGAATCTTTCCACTTCGCACCCAGGTATCCCCATGCTTCACTCTTGACCGATTAATTTAAGAATTTTCTTTAAAATTTTAACATTCATTCATGCTGCTACCTTTTTGGTTATCAAGATGGACGGGGGAATCTCTTCAAGAAAGCATCAAGCGACATGAGCACTTTCTTGCTTTACAACTGGGCTTGAAGCCTGGACAGAAGGTGTTCATATTCATTGCTTGTATATGGTTTACTGTATTGGATTAGACTAATTGGGTATTGTTTCTTATATATTTGCAATCAGGTTCTATAATAAAAAATGACTTGTGAAATATTATTTAAAATACCTAATGATGTGACACTAAGCAGTAAAAGCAATACACTTGTTTGCGAATTTCAACATTTGCACATTATTGATGGCAACAATACAAAAACTGTACCCAAGTTTTTTTCCTATTTGCGTTTCAAAAATAAATAACTTACAAGTCGTTTTATTTCATTTTATTTTTGGGTTCTAGGTTTTGGATGCCGGATGTGGAATTGGGGGACCTTTGAGAGAAATTGCTCGATTAAGGTATATGGAACTTTCGTTGCTTTTTGATTTGATAGTTATTGCATATTCAATTTTTATAAATTGGGTTCTACTATTGTGATTCTCCTCCCTAATCAGCTTGTTTGTTGGGATATAACGGGAATATATTCAATAAATTTTCAATAAAATTGCTTCATATTTATAGGAAAAGAATATATGATGAAGAATTACTTTCTACCAAAACAATATCCAAATTTATATTCCTTATAAGGAATCTCTCATGTCATAGAGATAGTTTACATTAGTGGGGATGGTGTAAATGTGTAATAATCTATGGTATGGGAATTTTAGCTTTTAATATGTCTAGATTCCCTCTTTGTGGGTGAAATTGTAATCACCAGCTTTTCTCTATTTGTACAGTATGACATCAATTACAGGATTGAACAACAATGAGTATCAAATAACACGAGGAAAGGTGTGTAATGCAGTTTTGACTTTTTTGTTCTTTCCTTGAATCTAGTTGTTATTATGAACATTGTTTTATAATGTTATCTCCCATGTTTCAGTGAAAAGCGATTTATTGATAAACCATTAAGTACATATTCGTGACAATCTTCTGGTACTTGTTTGACAATACAGTTAGACAATATGATAGGTGATAGTACTTAGTGATGAATCTTAAAATTTAACAAATTACAAGCTTCCATTGGCTAACAGGAACTCAATCGCAAAGTTGGAGTGAACAAGAATTGCAATTTTGTCAAGGTTGCTGTTTCAAAAATCAATTTTTTATATTCCAGTTAATTGTTACATTGAATACTTTAATTATATACATTATGGTCAATATTTTGATCATGCAGGCCGACTTCATGAAAATGCCTTTCCCAGACAATTCTTTTGACGCAGTATATGCAATTGAAGCTACTTGCCATGCTCCAGATGCTGTATGTGACCATCATGCTCTAAAAAGTTTCATGTTTTTAGTCCTTTTTTTTGTCTGTTTTTAGTTTAACACCTTTTCTTTCGTTTTTTCTTATATGGACAGTATGGATGTTATAAAGAGATTTATAGAGTGTTGAAGCCTGGCCAATGTTTTGCTGCATATGAGTGGTGCATGACTGATGCCTTTGATCCCAGTAACCAAGAACACCAAAAAATAAAGGTATGATCCAGAGGAACTGAGAGAATCTTAATTGACATTAGTTATTTATTTTCTTGGTTCTAAATTCTGAAAATAAAATTCCTTGGCACAGGCTGAAATTGAGCTCGGTGATGCGCTTCCTGACATCAGATTGACCTCAAAGTGTCTGGAAGCTCTGAAGCAAGCGGGGTTTGAGGTGAACAGCTACCTGTTATTAACTCAAGTCGTTTTTGTTCTCTATTTTTGATAAATGAGAGGGCTCACGCCCGAAATACACTAGATAGCAACAGAATCAGGGACTAAGTCTTATTGTTTGAACTTTTGAGAGACGAAAAATCTAGTTGGCTCATTGAGATGTTCCTTCCTTTTGCAAACGAAGGTCGTCTGGGAAAAAGATCTTGCGGTGGATTCTCCTCTTCCTTGGTACTTGCCTTTAGATGCAAGTCCCTTCTCACTGAGTAGTTTCCGTCTGACATGCGTCGGTCGACTTTTCACTAGAAACATGGTAATACTTCTGATCATTGCATCCTCTAATTTATTTTCGTTTAGGTACCCTTTCTGTATGTGACTATTTGTTTCGGTGATATTCTATAAAATGTCTGCGTGTGGCTGAAAGTTGTAGGATACAAAGTCTTTTAGCTCTAACACTCACTATCAGCATAGTTTGTCAATCTGTTATCGATCAGATCTACCTGAAAATCTCTCTACTCTGTTTATATTCAAAATATTGATATTGGTTGTTTGGCTTTGAATTTATTTGTAGGTCAAGGCTCTGGAGTATATTGGACTAGCACCAAAGGGAAGTCTGAGGGTTCAACAATTTCTGGAAAAGGCTGCAGAGTCCCTAGTTGAAGGTGGAAAGTAAGTATTGCCCATTGGTGACATTTTCTGAACCGCAATTTATATGCAATAGATTCTTCTATGAAAATGAAGTTAGGCTATTCAAATTACATATAGATTGTTGGAATCTAATCCAACATTAAGGAATCCGTTCTCATTGTGAATGTAACATATAGACATATTAGGTCCACTTTTAAGTGGAACCCATTTCTGATTTGGTTGAGTTGTATGTCTAATTTGATCAACTTGGTCTGGCCTATTTTCTGCATATGGAATCTAAGAATCTATTTTATCATATTTAAGCACATGATTTATCAGAAACTTGACTTGAATGTGTTTGTCCCAGGAAGGAGATTTTTACGCCAATGTATTTCTTTTTGGTTCGGAAGCCTCTTTCTGACAATTGATGCTGCAGTGAAGAGTTGTCTTGACTCTGGGGGGTAGAGTTGTAAGTATATCATAGTCTTTGCTAAAGTAAGTGTTAACGTTGTTTTGGATATTCTTCTCGTTTTGGGTTTGTGACCAGAGCTCACTTTCCATCCTTTTATGCTTAAGCATTTTGTTTGACCTCCTTATCTGTGGATACAAACTCTAGATTGTAAAAGTTATGGTATTGTTTGTGTCAATCTCAAATAATTTTTCTTTAAAATATCAATGCTATTAAATTCTTCGATTAAAATATGATAAATATTTAATATTTAATCAAAATATAACGAGTGCATTTATTTTAAAAAATCATTTGTTATAATATTATTATTGAAATGTATTGTTGGGTTTTGATTGAAATACTTGATTAATAATATGGTAAAAAAATTGTATTTAACCAACAAAGATATAAAGAAATTGAATATAATTTATTTATATCTGGTCTTCTTGCCATAGAAAGTTCTGACTTGTATAAATTTGGAAATTTATATTATTATCAATATTAAAATTGTATAATTTTTTTTTATGAAACAGAGAAACCAAATACTCTACATTCAGAAAGGAATAATAATTTATGGACAAAAAAAAGGTTTTAAGAAAACCAAATTGAAATCGGGAAAATCTAAATGAAATTAAATTATTATTTTGTTTTATAAATTTTATAAATCAATAAACAATAAAAAGTTATGGTAAGTATTATTATTCGTAAGCTTATTCCCCAGCAATACACATACATGGGAACCGAGTCACATGGAGTTATTATAAAACGGCCAAATTACACTAACTCGCCGAATCAAATACATCGATATAATGCCTTAGATTTCATGCAAGAAAAGGATATAATAACATCTCATATCAACTAAAAATGATCAAAGACATCACTGTCCACTGCTTCTAATTTCACTAATTCTTGTCGCAAATTAATAGATAATACTATTGATTGATTCGAATTTCAGCTCATCAGCTTTCACATAAGGAAATGTTCTCCCAAACCTAATTTGTTTTATGTAAAAGTCTCATAATCGATTTTATTCTTTTGTCATAAACGAGGAGTTTTCCAGCAAACCATAAAGACATTATGCCTCTGAGGTATTGAAAGTAAAATATAAATCCCTTTCAACTATGTTTATTTATACACTAACTTAAAATTGGGTCCTAATCACTTGTTTTAAAAAAAAAAAAAAAGAGCTCATATCATTTAAACTAATATGAGTTGAAATTTAAAATTTTACTTATTGGAGATTGAATGCTTCGTATTTAATTCAATCATTGTTAAAACTTTTATTCATTTTTGTTAAATGCTAATAAACCTCTCTGATGTAAATTTATTATTTACATGCTGAAAATTAAAAAGAAAAAAAAAGCTGAATATCGTTATATATAAATTATTAAAGGAAATGATAAGAGTATCAACCAAATGTCTCTTCTAGATGCTGTGTTCAATATATTCTCAATGGACGAAACAAAGTCTGACCAACTTTTCCAATTTCGAGTCATCTCCAGCTACCACACAATTTGGCAAATTGCGAAAATATTCCTCCGTGAACAAATAAAAAATATATATTTATAAACCACAATTAAAAACATTTATATTGAAAGTTTTAAAAACTTTTAAATTATTTTATAAATGATATGTTGGCCAAAAAAATATAGTTTTAAAATTCATTAATTATTTTTTAGCTTAAATTTTTAGTCAGTGTTTTTTAGAATAATTTTAAAATTTAAGATCTTTTCATATGAATATTTTTAGCTTGAAATATTCAATTATAATACTTTCAATTCTTTAATTAGATCATTTACAATTACTTATTTAAAAATAAAAAAAGCATAACCCGAAAGAAAGAAATTATGTACACTGTGCAAAACTCATTTTTTTATTTGTTTTCATCTTTTATTAGTTTTTATTTCTGTTGATCAATTGTAATTATAAAAAATATAAATTCGTATTTTGATGTGATAAAAATGATTCCATGTTTTTGTTCAATATATTCCTTTTTTCCGTCCCATCTCTGTGATTCCAAAACCAATACTAACATCTTCTTGCTTTAAAATCAAATCGAGGGGTACAAGTTAGTTTTATAATACTTTTACTTTTTTTTATGCTTGGAAATAACTTGCTGTTTTACTCTTTCATAAAAAGAAATCTTCGCAATGGAACTCTCCCTTTTTTTATTAACTGAATCGAACTCTTGTATTAAGAGCGTGAAAATTTTACATAAATAATTAGCCCTGTAAATAAAATGAAAATACTAATTAATTTAATCAATGTGATGCATGTTTTAACCAAAGGTTTTCTGTTTTCGTTGATAAAATAGTAAGCTTTCTTTCCCGCAAGTTGGGTAGTAACAAACAAAAGAAAGGGGAAAAAACGAAGGGAACAAATTATATTAAAATTTATAAAAACTAATAGTAATTGAATATGAGTTGTAACATATGTATTTTTATATATAATAAAGCCTTAATTTTCTGTACATCTGCACGGAATTTAGAATTTTTTTGAAATATTCCAATTTTGAAAAGGTAAATTAATTATTCATAATAAAAAACAATAATCCAATCAATAAATAGTGTAATAACTGTGCTCAATCATTTTATTTTTATATAATATATAGTATAATATTTGATAATTAAGAAAATCATGAAAATTAATGTATCAATTTCCTATGTGATCTTTTTATTTAATTTTTTTAATGAAAATAGATCCTCAAGAAGTAAGTAATAAAAATATTAAGAATAATACATATAATATTAAGAATAATCTATCAAAAAAATATTAAGTATAATACATATAATATTTTTTCGTTAATATTAAGAAGTGTTAAAAATCTCGGAATCAAATCATGTGGTATGTCTATTGTTCACATTCAAATAATGCCTTTTGGTAAAGGACAACTGTTTTTTCTTTTGTGTTCTTTTTGGCCAAAGACCATTTTTTTTAATATTATCGTCCAGACAATGTACGGTTTAGTTTTAAAAAAATATTTAACATATTTTAGAAGACCTAAAAATATGGATATTTATATTTTCATTAAATATGGATTGAATAATATATTTTAAATAGTGAATTGGATGAAAATATAGATACATTAGATATTTTCATAAATGGGTATTTCAAGATGCTTAAACTTTGTTTATCTAAGAACTAATTAATAAAAATAATCAACACTAGCAATGTTTTCATATTCATGATATAACTTTAGACCGCTGAGCTTTTAAGGTTATTCATTGGTAGCTCAAACCGCATAGAAAGCTAAACCACATAGAAAGCATTGTTTAATGTCTTGGACTTTTATAACTCCACATTCCAACGTTTTAATCATTTAACATCAACATTTATTTTGCCACTGGTGTTTACAAGTAATCCATAAGAAACTTCTAACCACTTCATCTAAATTAAGAAAGCTAGTTATTTTTTTTAAAATTAAACAAAAAAAATTTTTTATTCCTATTTATTATAATAATGCAATTCACCTTAAATAAGACTTCCAGTTATTATTAAGTTAGAAAGTGTGACATCAATTGAAAGAAGGCTAAAAATATTATCAATTGACCAATTGAAAGTGTCTATTTTATTCAAAAAATTCAATAATAATTTATGAGAAAAAATAAATGATGAGAAGAAAAATTTAAAAGAATCTTACTAAACATTACAAGGTTTCTTATAAAAATGATTAGAAAAAACTTCTGAAAGATCCCTTATAAAAAGTACCGGGGGAAGTATATATATAGGGATGATTTATTTATTTAATACACACCAACAAAAGTAAACACACTCCTCTTTCTCCTTCTTTTGTTTGGGTTGCAGTCATACTTTCTATAGTTCTTATGTCCATGACTTAATCCTGTGGGACATCTGTATAAGCGGAATAGTTCATAAGGACAACTTCATTTTAACTTGATTCATATAATTCCTATTCCTGTTCCGTCAACAAACATACAAACATAATTTGAAGGATTTGTTTTCATTGAAAAATCCCAAAAAAAAAAATTAACACAGGTTGCAAGAATGGTAAGGATTCTCAAACAAATAGTTGATGATTTCATTCCCAAACTTTTTGTAAGAACTAAGAAGCAAATTTAAGTGGGAGATGTCCACCTTTTGCTCTTAATGATACTCCAAGTCCACCCAAAAAAAAAAAAACTATACAGCACAATTAGATTATTGTATAATTCTGAGCAAATAAGCATTTACAAGTTTGGTTTGCATTTTGAACTAAAACGAACCAAGCTAAAACTAGTCCTATTACCACGC
Organism: Adenanthera pavonina; assembly: GCA_026686845.1. NCBI lineage: Eukaryota > Viridiplantae > Streptophyta > Magnoliopsida > Fabales > Fabaceae > Adenanthera > Adenanthera pavonina. The sequence continues at coordinate 4,954,486 of JAIVEN010000033.1, read as the reverse complement.
GTGTTAAAGTGTATTAATGTAAATAACTATAGTATTCATGTAAATAACTATATTTATTCTAAATTCCCAAATAAATATATTATTATTATTTGCTTACAATAAATAAATGATATATTAATATGGAAAACTAATATAATTAGTATAAACCAAAGTATTAAAAATAAAACCAAACTAGCAAGTCAGACCAGTTGGACTAGCAACCGGTGTAAAATCTGGTCCAATTGAAGAAGGGAACCAAATGGTTCTTAAACCAATACAAACCGGTAAAAAAATGATCAAACCAACTATGAACCGATGTAACCTATAAATGAACCGGTAAAGAATTGATCAATTTCTTTTATAATTTTTTTTAGTTGTTAAAATAAAATAACATTATGTTTAGTACTAAATAACACTTTTGTTGTATAAATTTTTTTCTTTCTATATTATAATATTGTATAATAATTATTATGATACATAATTATTAATAATGATAAATTTACTTAACAAATAATGTGAAAGTAGAATATTATTTTAAATTCAAAATATGATTATAGATGAATATTAACTTATTTATATTTTAATATTAAATTATGAAATTTATTAATAATATTTTATTAATTTTTCTATATACTATATAACATATAAAATTAAAAAAAAATATTAATTTTATTATTACCTATTTAATTATGATTTGATTATAGTTGAACTAATGAAGTAAAGTATTGAATCTTCATGTAAACTAAGATATTGTCACTATTGTTATTATTATTATTATAGTACTCCACTATAATTGTCTCTTTCTATGATTTTTTTATTAGAGGATGAAAGATATTTTTATTTATAAATTTAAAATTTTCATTTTATTTCTTTTTTAACATTATTTTATTTTAAGTACTAAATGGTCTCTTAACCGTCATGAATCATGTTCTCAGTATTCACTTTGTTCTTTTGGCCAACCTTCTTATTATTCACTCAAGCTCATAGAAAAAATTTATAATATCATTTATTCATTTACCATTCTCATTTACATAAACTCTACTGTCAAATCAAATCTCCTTATTTATCTTTTGAACAAAGCCAAGATAGGAACATTGGTTTAACCAAATTTATAGCTCAACAAAGACTTCAACAAGCCAAGATATAAATTAAGCTCTAAGTTTGACGATGATGAGACCAGACCAAGATGACTGTCACATGGGAGAGTTGGTGAGACTGATTCTGCATGTAGAAGAACAAATCCTTGGAACTAAAAAACAGTGGAGAAGAGAAGTGAAGTTGTGCTTTGTGAGTGAGGAAGTAAAGCGGTGTCAACCTTAAGCACAGGCAACTTCGACAATGGCATGTTGGTTTAGGTGTATGGATAGCGACTTCCACAGTGGCATGGCATTTGGGTTTTAGTGTCCAGCCAAGAGAATGAGAAGTTAGGGAGAAGGAAGGAAACCCAGCTTAGTATTTGAAATGATGAAAGAAAGAGTCGCGTGTTTGAGGATTAAAATGTTACTTTGTTTTTATTTTAGGTGTCAGTTTTGTAACACCTTACTCCCAAACACCTCCTGACTTGACCAAAAACTCCAAAAAAAACCTAACTAAACACAGTTTAAACATATCACAAAAACCCTCCAAACATCAAAGCAGCAGAAGAAAACCCAAAAAGACACCAAAAACTAGGCTGGGGCCGCGGCCACTATAGATAATAATAGTTTCCACTCGAGTTTGCAAATGACTCCGTATGAGGCTTTGTATGGTAGAAAATGCATATTGCCATTGTGTTGGGTTGAACTTGGTGAACAAAGTCTTTTGGGACCAAATATTGTGGATCAAACCTCTCAACAGATAGAGAGTATTCAACAAAAGCGTTTGACCACTCAGAGTTGGTAGAAAAGTTATGTGGATAGAAAGAGGAGACCATTGGAGTTTGATACTGGAGATCATGTGTTTCTAAAGGTCACTCCTACTACAGGTGTTGGGAGATCAATTCGAGCAAAGAAACTCACTCTACAGTATATGGGTCCATACCAAATTTTGGAGCGAACTAGGCTAGTAACATGTTGAGTGGTGCTACCACCTAATCTTGCTAGATTGTACAATGTTTTCCTTGTGTCTCAACTCAAGAAGTATCATCTGGATCCATCTCATATAATTGATGACGAGGTAGTTCAAGTATAAGAGGATCTAACTTTTAAGGTCATGCCGTTACAAATTCTTGATGTAAAGGAAAAGCAATTGAGGAATAAGACCATTAAGTTAATAATTGTCTATGGAGCGGCTTGACATCCAATGATATCACATGGGAGACGGAAGAATCCATACAAATGAGGTATCAAAAGATTTTTGCCTGAGGTAAGAGTTGAAATTTTGAGGACAAAATTTTTATAAGGAAGGGAAAATGTAACAACCCTCATGATATTTGTTTTGGCATTATGTGCAGCACCGGAGGAAATAGGACGAAGAAAGATTCAAGTGGAGCAAAAATGAGGTCCACGCCACGACGAGAGCGAGTTCTAGTGGCATTTTTTAGCTAAAACTGGTGCCACCGCAGTGAGCTTATCTAGAGTCACGATGGGAGTCAGGATTTTTGCTTAAAATCAAATCATTTCAGTCGGCCGGATGAGAAAAGAAAAGAAAGAAATAGAGGAGAACCGAGGAAGCTCTGCTAGAGTTTGAGTTTTCCGGCCATTGGGACTGTGTTCTGGCATCCAAGAGCTTAGATCTTCATTGATAAGTGATCCCTATTCCTCCCCCTCTATTTTATTCGGTTTAAACTTGGGATTTTTTGGGTATAAGTTGGGATCTTTGGTTTTGCTCGAATCCCACCGATTAAAATGGATGATATGGGGTTAAGGAAGTGTAATTTGGTGTTCTTGTTGCTTAGGTGTGAGTTTTGAAGGATATATGCATGATTTAAGCTTAATCTTAGGTTGTTCTTGGTTGGGGCTCTTGGGAATCCGAAGAGTATGTGGTTGAGAAGTGTTTGAATGGTTCCTAAGAGCTTAATGATTCATAATAGTGATGTTGGAACCTTGGGTTAGACCTAATTGATTGAATTATGGAAATTGGATAATTGGATTGCATGCTGGCCTCAGTATTATGGTGTTGTTAATGTTGTTTGGTTACTCAGAGAAGTCAAGTCATGGGATTGGCGTTTAAGAAAGCTTGTGGAGCTCGTGTGCATGTGATAACGACAATTGAGATAACCGACTATTTGTATTATTTGTATGGTTTGTATTGTATAGTAAGATATGATAGTGTACAAATGTATATATACATGTTCCTTTTCATACCACGATATTGGTTGTGTATGTGTATGGTTTTCTATATATTATGGTATGCACACTGCTAGTCGACATGTGATGATTGTATATATTGTGCATGTATGATGTGTAGCATCCCCATACCATTGCATGCTTGCATGTCTATATGATGCTTGTGATAATGATATATATGTATGTGTAGTGGCATACCAAACATGGGAATAGTCTATATAGTGTATGTTTAATTGGATATGTATGTTGTGCTAAGTAGGATAGTCTGATTGTAATGGATGTGAGATTATGGATGGTTGTAATGATATTGATATTGTTGGCATGTTATGAATGTGGAATTATATTGTATGTGATGTGTATGATAGATGGTAGTGTATGTGTAGTTTTGGATATCAAGAAGTCTGTATGGTAGTGTGTGTAAGCCCAGAGCATAATTGGGCCTTGTTGGTGTGTTTCGAGCCTATAGCCTACTTTGTTAATTTTGGGTTCAAGAGGGTCAAATCTCAAAGGAGTGGTTCATATGAGATGCAACCCTTTGGACAAGTTGGTTAAATGATTTTGGACCTGTGTGAATGGTCTCAAATGGTCAAATTGCCTTTGGTGGCAAATGGGAGTAGTGAGTAGTGAGTTTTAGTCAAAAAGTTTTCAAAATGGTGTCAGTCATCTAGAATCTCCATGCGGAGTTGGATTAAGGTGAAATTGTTGTCTATGAATAGATTGGGACTGGATTGACTTATAAGAGTTGGAATCAGATCAATCGGAGGTCGGAACATAAAGTTATGTGTGTCGAAAGTTCACCTCAGAGGATGAATTTTGCTGATATTACATCAGCAGTGGGGCACCACGGTGCCAAAAAGGCAGGTCGTGGCGCCAGAGAAATAGTGGACGTGAGAGTTTTTGGAAAGGGTCAAAGCCGCAACGGTACTATAGCGGCCGTGGCCCTAGCCCAATTTTTGGTGTCTTTTTGGGTTTTCTTCCACTGCTTTGACGTTTGGAAGGTTTTTGTAAGATGTTTGAGCTATGTTTGGTTAGTTTTTTTGGAGTTTTCGGTCAATTCAGGAGGTGTTTGAGGGTAAAGTGTTACATTTTGGTATTGGAGTAATCGTTTTGGGTAATTATTTCTGCTTGAAGTGATACTTAGCACAACATTAAATACATAAACTTATATATTCTCATTGTAAGACTAGTCCAGAACCATATAGCTGAATATGGTGTTGCTTGTGTGTAGGAAGAATGTTTCGCAGAGCAATGCAAAGTAACAATGACCTAATGAGGCAGATGCATGAGATGTTGACTGGCCTCAGTAATCAGGTAAATACTCAGGGGGAGACATTGACCAAGTTGCAAGAGCAAATGAATAGGTGAGAACAGGGTGATGTGAATGAAGAAGCTGGCATGTATATGGACTTGAATGCAGGAGAGGATGAGAATGAGAATAAGGTGGAGTCTGAGAGAGCCCTAAGAGTTGAAAGAAGGGGTATCTCTTCACAATTGAAGGACTTTCGGAAGTTCAATCCCCCAGCTTTTGAAGGTACAATGGATGTTGCACAGGTTGAGGATTAGATAGAACAATTGGAGAATATCTTCAGTGTGATGGATTGCACCTCTAAGCAAAATGTGCAACTAGCTACATTCAAGCTTGAAAAGAAGGCTAAGCATTGGTGGAGAAGTGTTCTCCCAAGTATTGAAGAGATGAATCCTCCATTGACCTGGGAACAGTTTTGTTGAATCAAGTGTTTTGATGATTTCAAACCAACCATCTAAAGATTGGAAGGAAGATATCAAACATGTACAAAAGATCTCAGGTGGAAAAATCCACAAAAAACTAGCACAAGATTAGATTATAAGATTTGTTGCTGTGTTTAAATTGAGTAAAAAACTTTGAACTTGCACAAGAATATTTTAAAAATATGATTCTATGATAATTCATGGAATATTTGAAAAATACCCACTAACAGACGAACTTCAATGTGTTAAAATTGATTTATTACTTTGAAAATTCGAACTTTGACTTCTAAAATTTGAATTTTGGATTAAAAATAAGTTAGTCAGAAAAGAGATTCCTCTGACAGATGAAATTTGATTGCAGAAATTTGAATTTTGAATAAAGTCTAATAAGAGTTTTCTCTTACAGACGAACTTTGAGTTTTGAAAATTTGAATTTCTAGTAAAACACAAAATCATGAAAAATGAAAAATTTATCTGAAGATATGTCAAAGTTCATCTGAAAGTAAAGTTTAAAAAGAGTTCTAAGTGAGTTCTTTAGATGAACTTTGATTTGAAAATTCAAATTTTGGAAACAAAGCTTGCAAGTCTGTTATAATAATCGGTTGACATACAAATTTTAGTATTTAGAAATTCGAACTTTGAATTAAGTCTGATAAGAGCTCTCTCTGACAGATGAACTTTGGCTTTTAAAAGTTCAAATTTCGAAAAGATGAACTATTGTGCCTTATTGAGTTGCCACTGACAAATGAATTTTGAGCACCAAAATTCAAACTTTGAAGGCATTGTAGCAACATGGAACAACTGTTCACACTTACCAGAAGAACTTTAAACTTGAAAATTCCTATGTTCCAACAAAAAAACATTTGTCAAAAATGAAAATTCAAATTTTACTTTAGAACAGATGAACTTTAAAGTTCAATATTAAAGTCTTTAGCTTTTGGTCTCTACGAAATTCGTCTATTGACACACCAAAATTTGAACTTTGAGTGTCAGATACATTAAATGCAGTTGGTGAATGGATAGTTTTTTAAAGTAACCGTTAGGTAACGTCTCTAACAACTAGATCTTATCTCTAACATATAGTTAAGATATAAATCTATAAATAGAACTTCATTTAAAGATGTGGGTCACGATTTTACATTATATATATAGAAACTCTGCCAAATTCTTAAGTCAAAGTCTTCTACTCTCATATACTTCATTTTCTGTACTTCAACTTTCATAAGCACTCTAAATTAGAGAGTTCAATCACTGTAACTTCATCTGAAAGAAAGATTTTCTTGTAAAGGGATATCACAAGGGATTTGAGAAGCACTTAATTAGAGTGCAAAAAGGAAGATTGTAAGCTCTAAGAACATAGCATCAAGTTGTACTAAGGCAATTACAAGAAGCCCACTGAATTCTTGCAAGATAGTGGAAAATCTCTAGTGGTGGCTTGGGGACTGAACGTAGGTCAAGATAAAGAGACCGAACCAGGATAAATATATGTGTTTTCTCTTCTCTTGTACTGCTTTTACTTTGTTGTTCCTTTATACTTTGTTTTTATTGTCACTTTTGTTTTCATCAGTCTCTTGACTTTTGTAGAAAATTTTAATCTTCCCAATTCACCCCCTCTTGGGAAGCCAGCATATCTAACAAGTTTAAGGGACAATTCTTTGCACACTATCCCTCCGGCCCTAATGATGCAGAAGGAGGCCGAGTTCTTATCTTGTCAGCAAGGAAATTTGTCGACAGATAACTATATTGATCAATTCCTGGACTTGACAAAATATTCCACTTAATTGAAAAATTACCTTGATGATAGGTGGATGGCTCAGAGATTGTTTGAGGGAGCCCATCTAGAGATTAAAGAGAGGCTGTTAGTGGTTGAGTTTATGTCCTTTGAGAACTTGTGTGTGAAGATACATATCCTATCCAGATGGATGAAGGAGACTGAGAAGGATTGAAGGAATTCCATGATCTGAGCCTTTTCTCACCTAGAACCTATAGGAGGAATCAGTAAACGAAATGGATCTGGTAGTGGTGGTAGTGGTGGCAGTACATTTTCTAGTGGAGAAAAAGATCGCCATAATACAGGCCACCATGGTAGAGGAAGAGACAAGTTTGGTAGGGATTAGTCTAACAGAGATCGGAATGGCAGAGGACCCTTTTATCTATGAGGCATTGACTAGGGGAGTTCCAGTTAGAGTGAGTATGCAATGAGAGACTCCGCCCCATCTCAATACAGTTCAAGTAGTGCCTCAAATCCGTGCACAAAATACGGGTTGAGCCATGGTGATCGATCATGTATAATTTGTTCTAACTATGGGAGACCGAGACATATTGCATGAGGTTGTCATGAGTCCAGGCGTGAAGATACTATGAGGAGGCCCATGATGCCCAATCAAGTATTCGCCATCACCCTACAGGAAACGGATGCAGCACCTAACTTAATTAAAGGTAAACTTAAACTCAATAGTTACTCTATTCATGCATTGTTTGATTCAGGTGCATCACATTCCTTCATATCTTTTGATTGTGCTTGGAGATTGGGTATTGTGGCAATGGAGTTACCTTTTAAATTATTGGTATCCACACCCACAGGAGTTTCACTCAAAACTGCTCAAGCCTGTCTGAATTGTGTGGTTTATTTTAAACACTGAAGTACTACTCTGGATTTAATATGTTTGCCATTGCAAGAGATTGATGTGATAATTGGGATAGATTAGCTCCAGGCGAATAATGTGATTCTTGACTATGCTCGAAAGACTATATCTTTGCCCATGAATATCCCTAATGTTGAAGGGGATGAGAATGTCTATTTGTCCTTTGCCTAAGCTGACAAGTATTTGAGGAAAGGATGTCAAGGGTTTCTAGTTTTCTTCTCTGTTAATGTGGATATGGAAAGAGGTATAGAAAGATACTCGGTTGTGAGTGAATATCTTGATGTGTTTCCAGAGGAGATTACTGGTTTGCTGCCACCACGAGAGCTAGAGTTTTCTGTTGATTTGGCGCCCGGGACAAGTCCTATTTCTAAGGCTCCATATTGAATGGTACCGTCTGAATTGAAGGAGCTCAAGAAGCAGATTGAGGATTTGTTAAAAGGAGGTTTCATCAGATCAAATGTCTTACCTTGGGGAGCTTTAGTGCTGTTTGTTAAGAAGCATGGTAGCCTCAGATTGTCCATTGATTGCAGGCAGCTGAACCGAGTGATAATTAAGAATAAATATCCTTTAGCTAGGATTGAAGACTTGATTGATCAATTGGCAAGTGCCTCCATGTTCTCTAAAATTGATTTGAGGTCGGGATACCATCAACTACAGGTGCGTGCTGAAGATATGCCTAAAATGGCTTTTTGAACTCGATATGGTCATTATAGGTTTCTTGTGATGCCATTCAAGTTGACCAATACCCTGACAATCTTCATGGATTATATGAACAAGGTCTTTCGGCCATATTTGTATAAATTTGTGGTAGTGTTCATTGATGACATTATGATATACTCCAAGAGTGAGGAAGAGCATGTACTCCATCTTCGAATTGTGTTGCAAGTGTTGCGGGATCACCAACTGTATGCCAAGCTTAGTAAATGTGAGTTTTGGATACAACAAGTGAAATTTCTGGGTCATGTGATTTCTACAGAAAGAGCCACAATAGACCTCAATAAGGTTGAAGCGATATTGAATTGCGAAAGACTACAATCGATGACTGAAATCCATAGCTTTCTGGGATTGGCTAGTTACTACTGAAGATTCATTAAAGGATTCTTTCAGCTTGTTATGCCGTTGACTAGTGACATTGACTAGACTCACCCGTAAGGATCAATCTTTCATTTAGGATGACAGGTGTGAGAAAGCATTCCAAGAGAGGAGAGAATTTAGCGACATGGATCTTTATCATATCATCACCTCATCATCTGCCTCTCACTATACAATCATATGGTGATGATATCAATGTCATACTAACATGCTTTTACACATACATATATATCATCATCACAAGCATCATATGGACATGCTAGTATGCAATGGTATAGGGATGCTACACATCATACATGCACAGCATATACAATCATCACATGTGAACTAATTGTGTACATACCACGATATATACAAACTTCTCGATATCTAAAACCACACATAAACCACCATCCATCATACACATCATATACAATACAATTTCACATTCATAACATACCAACAACATCAATATCATTACAACCATTCAGAATCTCATATCCATTACAATTAGACTATCCTATATAGCACACATACATATCCAATTAAACATACACTACATAGACTATTCCCACGTCCGGTATGCTACTCCCTTATCTTCTCCGGGCTAGTATCAAAACATTCACATGAAATGTTAGTCCATGAGAAAGGGGGTGTGAGACAGAGTCTCAATAACCACACACAATATATATATATCCACACAATCGTGCACATGGTACAATGTAGTGCTAATGAATGGTATGCATGTTCTTCCTCATACACAGCTGAAATCACGAGCTATCGTCATCACAAGACATTTCAATAATTGATTCCCTTCGAACAGTCAGTGAAGATTGATTCTCGGACATCACCAAGCTTACCTTACCCTAATGCAACCCAGCCAATGGTTACACTAGAGCTCAAACTGTGACTCTCTTCCCTCTGGACCACCTCGAATTGGCGGTGATTTAGGGAAGGTGCATCTCCAAATCCACTACCACCTAGCTCTTTCAAGGAGAGAATTTAGTGACAGGGATGTTTCATCATATCATATTGTCCTCTACTGCCTAGCTCGCCCAAGGAGAGGATTTAGCGATACGGATTTTTATCATATCATTATCTCATATCATATCATCATTACCTCATCATCAACCTCTCACTATGCAATCATATGGTGATGATGCCAATGTCATGCCAAATGTTGTGGAGTTGCAAAAAATTATTCTGGAGGAAGCTCATAAGAGTAGGTATACTATTCACCTAGGTACCACTTGTGAACACCCTATTTTGTTTGGCCTTTATAAAAAAAATGTGTAATTAAAATTTATGCAAGTTTTCTTTTATTATCAATGGGAATTCGAACTTTTATAAAATAAATGGAAAACAAATAAAATAAAATAATAACAAAAATAATGGGATCTTGAAAAAAGAAGAAGAAAGAAAGACAACAAAAATGAAAAGCAAAAAAAATAAAATAACAAAAGCAATATAAATAAAAAAACTAAAAGAAAAAACAAAACAACTGAAACTCAAAAGTTAGTAAAAAAAAAGGGAGGGGGAGTAGCCTACATCGTTCGGCTTGAAATTTTGAAGCCCAGCATTTCAAGCCCATAATTACTTGAGCCCTAATTAGGGTTCAGGCACATAAGGGCTCTAGAAGAGCCAAAAGCAAGTGAGAGCAGAGGAAGAAGAACAGAGGGAGCTGCGAGAGGAGCAGAGCAGAAAGATTGAGCATGCTTAGAGAAGACCGGAGAAAGTGGGAGAGAAAAGAGCCGAGGGAGCCGTGCACAACAACAAAAAAATTGGCCAGAGAAACATATGTGAGAGAAGCATGGTGAAAGAGAGAACAAGGGCCAGAAAAAAAAAGTCAACCCACTACTCCGTACCTAACATAGCAGGGCAGAGCAGGCGAAGGCAGCTGGTCTAGTTACAAGCAACCGGAATAGGGAAGCAAGGCCGAAAAGGAGCATCCATGCGCTTGAGATCCTTTCTCCTTCACTCGCGGAACTGCTATAAAAGGGGATCGAAGAAATTTGAAGGGGACAGAAGAGAAAAATCGAGGGATTGAGATTGAGAGTGGAGGTAGAGTTTGGAAGACTGACTTGCTCAAGCGTGGTCTGTGGATAGGGAAATTTTCAAGGAACACGGTGAGCAATGGAGGCAAGGAAAAGCCACGCGTTAGAGATGAAGGAGTGGACAACCCAGAAAGAAATCTGAAGGATATTGGGTCATTTGGGTTAGTAGTTTCTTGTAAATTTTTTCTGTTGCCATGGGTTTACTATATCTGGTTGCTCTCCACATTTTTTTCTCTGTTGCTGTAGCACTGTTTTACAAACTTCGATAGCTAATTTGCTACTTGATCTTAGGTCTTTTTTCCAAGTACTTTGTTTTGGATAAATTTCGATTAGGCCTATCAGTTTCTTAGAATTTTGACTTCTTCCTTTGTTGAATAATGCTCTGTTTTGGTTACCATGCTTAGGATACCCAGTCAATGTTCATGCTAGTTCAGTTTGCTTGCTTAAAATTTACCACATAATTATGCCTATAATCAACTAGAAGTTATGTGCTCTGAGCCTTGGTTGTTTATTATACTCTAAGATTTGAATTCTAGTATTATGATTTAACTCATAAGAGGAAAATTTGCCTAGGGTCCTTTGCCACATATTTGATTTAAGAGGCTTCGGCCCCTGTAAGTGTTATGAAAATGACTAAGGTGTCGATGGTTGTTGATTTGGATGCCTGGATGAAAGTCTTGTATGGAGACCAAATTATCCCAGTTATACTTTGTGAGTATTTATGGTTCTCTTTCTATCTGAAAATGGCATACTGACTGGTACCTATGAGTAATGTTTGACTTATATCTAACAAATGTTTTGAGAGAGATTAGTCTAATTGAAATTTGGGTTTTGTCTTCACAGATTTTCTTCCTTGTGATCTTTGGACATGGGTGTTTCTATCTGATGATGTCTTAGCATTCTTGGGTTCATTTAAATGAATAAACATGCTGTAGGCAGATTGATATGATGCTTTACACAAATTTTTACTTTATGCTCCACTTTTATTTGAATTAGATTTGTAACAAAGGACGCTTTAAAGATCCAATAGCCAATCCCTTCAAGAATCCCCTCTTTCTGGAAAATATGTACGTGTGTATAGTATTATTATTATTATTATTATTATTATTATTATAAAGAGAAAATTGACTAAACATTTAAATGTCCCATACAAATAAAAAGTAATAAAGTGAATAAATAAATAATTGGTTTAATAATTATACCACGTGAGTTTTTGGAACCCACGCAAATATCTAAATTTACTAAGTTGTTGCGTGAGATTGTGAATCCATGTAGATATATCAGTTAATTAACTTTTTTTTAAGAAAATAATTATATTCTATAAAAAAATGAATTATCATAATATAACAAGTTTCTTTCCAATTTTATAATAAAACCTTTATATCGTGAGATTTAGAACTTCCGCTGATAATTAAGGAATCAATCTATTAGATACAAATATGAGTATGCAACAGGTGGATCGGTTTTCATTTTCTTTTAAAAGAAAAATTCCCAAAAGTACAAAAATATATCATTTTTAAAAAAAATCAAAACAAAATAAAATAAGAGAAAGTAAACAGAATTAAATTATTTTTTGGCAAATTAAAATGCATCAACTCAATCCCAAAAAAAAAATTTTTTTGCAAAAAAGTGAAATTATTTTTCATTAACTTTCTCTTATCAAAAAAATTCTATAATTAAAAAAAATATCAACTAACTGACATGCATTTATATTCCCAAACTACGTGGACTTTGATCTCCATCGCAGGGTACATAGGCCCCAGGCTCTAATCCTGAATCAAGTCCGCCTTTATAAATAAATAAATATTCTTCCAATTTATTTTCTTAATTCATTTTGTTTTTTTTTAATTTCCTTTATTTAATAAATATTTTCCAATTTAATTCTCTTAAATTGCTTTTCTTTATTTTGCCCTTCAAATTTCCTTAATTTTTTCTCTTTTCTTTCCTACCCTTAAATCTTGCATGTGAATAGTAAAAAGAAAACCAAAATACTTTTAAAACCATATTAATTTGCACAATTAATGTAAGGTAACTGTTCCTAGGAACAAGTGTCGTGGGGTACCTAATACTTTCCCCATGCACAATCGACTTCCGAATCCAACTCTAATTACGCAGACTATCCTTTTTCTTCTTAATTTGGTTTTCCAAGATTTTCTCTCAAAATTTTGGTGGCAACTCCTCATAAGTCGATTTTCATCAGGAAACCCGATTTGTCTCACTTTTATCTTTTTTTCCTTTCATTGCATTTTTTTGGGTGCAACACTACTAAGATGTACCAAGATTTGAAGCGAGGGTACTGGTGGCCAAGTATGAAAAAGGACATCACAGAGTATATGGCAAGATGTCTAATCTGTCAGAAGGTAAAGATTGAACACCAATTGCCCGCTGGTATGTTGCAACCTTTGGAGATCCCGGAGTAGAAATGGGATAGTATTTCTATGGATTTCTTGATGGGATTATCGAGAATCTCTTCAGGACACAATGGAATATGAGTAGTTGTGGACAGGTTGACGAAGTCGGCCCATTTTCTTCCAATTTGGGAGACTATTTTGATGGAGAAATTGGCCCAGTTGTATGTGAATAAGATTGTAAGGCTACATGGAGTCCCGATAAATATTATGTCAAATAGAGATCCTACGTTTACATCCAGGTTTTGGAAATCTCTTCAGAAGGCTGTGGGAACAAAGTTGAATTTCAATACTGCTTATCATCCTTAATTTAATGGGCAAACTGAAAGGACGATTCAAACTCTGGAGGACATGTAGTGTAACACCCCTCATGATATCTTTCTTGTCATTGTGTATAAAACCGAAGGAAAATAGGATGGAGGAAGGTTCAAGTGGGGCAGAAAAGAGCTCCACGCCGCAACAAGAGCAAGTCCAGTAGCTTTCTTCTAGCTGAAACACAGAGGTGCCACAGTGGACTTATCTGAGGTCGCAGTGAGAGTCAAGGATTTCGTTTAAATCAAACACATTTCAATCAGTCGGACATGAAGGAAAAGAAAGAAACGAAGGAGAAACTATTAGATATGCTGGCTTCCCAAGAGGGGGGTGAATTAGGAAGATTAAAATTTTCTACAAAATGTCAATAAAACGAAGAAAGTAAAGGTGACAATAAAACAGAGTATAAGTTAATAACAAGTAAAAGTAGTAATAGAGAAAAGAAGACACAGATGTTTATCCTAGTTCAGTCTCTCAATCTTGACCTACGTCTAGTCCTCAAGCCACCACTTGAGATTTTCCATTATCTTGCAAGAATTCAGTGGGCTTCTTGCAAATGCCACAGTACAGCTATGATACTCTGTTTTTAGAGCTCATACTTTCTCTCTTTGCACTTTAACTAAGTGCTTCCCCAATCCCTTGTGATATCCCTTCACAAGAAAATCTTTCTTCCAGATGAAGATAAGATTGTTTACAATAGATAAACTCTCTTAATCAAAGTGTGTATGAAAGTTGGAGTACAAAGAATGAAGTATGTGGGAGTAAGAGACTTTGAGTTGATGATTTGACAGAGTTTCAATATATACAAAGGTAAAATCGTTTTTCACAACTTCAAATGATGTTATATTTATAAACTTAGGTCTTAATTATACGTTAGAAACAAAATCTATCCATTGGAGAAATTACCCAACGGTTACTCTGAAAAACTATCCGTTCACCAACCACATTTAATGCTTCTGACATTCAAAGTTCGAATTTTTGTTGGTCAACAGACGAATTTCATAGAAATCGAAAGCTAAAGACTTTAACGTTGAACATTTGAAGTTCGTCTGTCATGAAGCAAAGTTTGAATTTTGATCTTTGAAAAATATTTCTATGTTGGAACATACAAATTTTCAAGTTTAAAGTTCTTCTGGAAAGTATGAACAATTGTTCCATTTTGCTATAGTGCCTTCGAAATTCAAATTTTGATACCCCAAATTTGTCTATCAGTGGGCAGTTCAACAAGGCAGAATAGTTCATCTATTCAAAATTTAAATTTTTAAAATGCAAAGTTCGTCTGTCAAAGAGGCCTCAACTTACTTCAAAGTTTGAATTTTTGAATACTATCATTCGTATGTCAACATATCATCATAATAGAGTCATAAGCTTTGTCTCTGAAATTCAAATTTTCATGTTCAAAATTCATCTATCAGTGAGCCATTTTGATGCTCTTTCCAAACTCAGTTTTTAGATGAACTTTGACATATCCTCAGACGAATTTTTCATTTTTCATAAGTTGTATTTTGTCTGAAATTTGAATTTTCAAAAGTCAAAGTTCGTCTGTCAGAGAAGGCTCTTTTCAGATAAGATTCAAAATTTGAATTTCTGTAGTCAAAGTTTATCTGTCAGAGAAGGCTCTTTTCAGATTTGTTCATTTTCAATACGAAATTCGAATTTCCAAGACTAAAGTTCAAATTTTCAAAACAGCATATCAGTATAAACATTTCAAACTTCGTCTATTAGTGAGTGTTTTTCAAATATTCCATGGATTAACATAGAATCATAATTTTAAAACATCTTTTTGCTAATTCAAAGTCTTTTACTCAATTTAAACATTGTTAGAGATTCTACATCTATTCTTGTGTTGGTTTTTCTTGAATTGCTTCAATTGAGATCTTTTGTATACCTTTGATATCTTCTCTCCAAGCTCTTGAAAGTTGATTTGGAATCATCAAAACACTTGATTCAATAGAAACTGAGGGAGCTCTACTAGGGTTTGAGATTTCTGGCATTTGGGAGTAATTTTCAGACCTTAGAAGCTTGGATTCACGTTAGTAAGTGATCCCTACTCCTCCCTCCCCATTTTCTTCGGTTTAAATTTAGGATTTTTCCATTATATGTTGGGATTTCCAATTTGACCAAAATCCACCAATTGAAATGGATGAAATGGGGTTAATGGAGTGTGATTTGGTGTTCTTGTTGCTTGGGTGTGAGTTTTGAACGATTTATGCATAGTTTGAGCTTAACCCTAGGTTGTTTTCAGTTGTGGCTCTTGGAAATCTAAAGTGTATGGGATTGATTGGTGTTTGAATGGTTCCTAAGAGCTTAATGATGCACGAATGTGGGGTTGGAACCTTGAGTTAGGCTAAAGTAGTTGAATTGTAATGTTTGGTTAAATGGTATATTGTGTTAATCGAGGTATTATGATGTTGTTAAGGTTGTTGGCAAATTGAAGAAGGCTAGTTGTGGGATTGACATTCAAGAAAGCTTGTGGAACTCATATGCGTGTGATAATGATAATTGAAGTAACCGGGTATTTGTATTATATTATATGTATTGTATGATATTATGTATATTTGTGTATATATGCATGTTTCTTTCATACCACGATATAGATGTGTTTATATGTATTATTTTCTATATATCGTGGCATGCACACAGCTAGATGATGACTATGATGATTATGATTACGTTGATGAGTACATATGTGATAATGATGTGATATGGCATGATGTATAGCATGATATTGAATTCATGATAATAATGATTATATGATGATACATGAGCATCACCACATAACATTGTGAGATTGTGATATATGGCGGATTGGGTGGTGATGATATGATGTGATTATGATAATATATGATTAGGGAGGATAAGGATGGGATCTCTACGACTAAATCGCCTCTTATAGCCAGAAGAGAAAGGCACGCAGTAGACTACACCTTCCCTAAATTACTGCTTATTCATGGTGGGAAAGGGGAAGGAGAGCCACGGTCTGAGCTCTAGTGTAACCTTTGGCTGGGTTGCATTAGAGTAAGGTGAGTTTGGTGATGTCCCGGAATTAGTCTTCACTGACTATTGGAAGAGAATTACCTATATAAAATGTCATGTTATGATGATAACCCGTGATTCTAGCTGTGTGCAAGGGAGACATGCTTTCATTTTACATTGCATTCATGAATTATATGAGTTATATATGTATATATTTGTGTGTGATTGTCCCTGGTTACTGAGACATTATCTCACATCTCTCTCCCATGAACTAACATTTCAGGTGACGGTTTTGGCATTAGTCAGGAGAAGACGAGGAAGTAGCATCAGACGTGGGAATACTAGGTCTATATAATGTGTGTGTATTTTGGATATGTATCTTATGCCAAATAAGATAGTGTGATTATAATAGATATAAAGATTCTGATGGTTTCAATCTTATGAATGTTGTTGGCATGTTATGTATGTGGAATTGCATTGTATATGATGTGTATGCTGGATGGTGGTATATGTGTGGTTTGAGGTGTTGAGGAGTCAATGTGGTAATGTTAGGAGCCCAAAAGTAGAATTGGGCCTCATTGGCGTGTTTTAGGGCCTGTAGCCCGTTTTGTCAAATGAGATTCAATGGGGGTCAAATCTCATAGGAATGATTTCTTTGAGGTGAAATCTCTTTGAACAAGTTGTTTAAGAGGTTTTGGACCTGTGTGAAGGATCGCGGTTGGTCAAATTGTCTTTGGTGGCAAATGGGAGTTATGAGTTGTGAGTTTTGGTTGAAAGTGGTCAAAACGGTTTCAGGTGTCCAAAATCTCCATATGGAGTTGGATTAAAATGAAAGTGGTGTATATGGATAAGTTGAAACTAGATTGACTTGTAGGAGTTGGAATCAAGTCAATCAGAAGTCGAAGCATAAAGTTATGTCAATCAGAAGTTTGCCCCGAAGGATTGAAATTTGCTGGTATGAAAACCAGAAGGGGGCACCGTGGCGCTAGGAAGGCAGGCCACAACACCAGTGGTGACAATAAGCCTGGGAGATCTTGAAGGGGTCAGAGCCACAGCGATACTATAGTGGCCGCGGCCCCAGCCCATTTTCTGGTGTTTTTGTGATGTTTTTCCTCTGCCTGGTGGTTTTGAAAGGTTCATGTGAGATGTTAGGTTTATGTTTGTTGGATTTTGAAGTTTTTAGTTAAGTCTAGAGGTGTTTAGGAGTAGGTTGTTACAACATATTACAGGCATGTGTTCTGGAGAATAAAGGCAATTGGGACCAATATCTGTTGTTAGTTGAATTTGCCTACAATAAGGGTCACGGTCGCTATAGTACTACTATGGCTCTGACCCCTTCTAGAAACTCTCACGTCCACTGTCTCTCTGGCACCACGGTGCCCCATTGCTGATGCAACATCAGCAAAATTCATCCTCCAAGGTGAACTTCTAATGTGCATAAGTTTATACTTCAATCTCCAATTAACCTGATTCCAACTTCTACAAATTAATCTAGTCTCAATCTATCCATAGACATCAATTTCACCTCAATCTAACTTCATATGGAGATTCTAGACCCCTGACACCATTTTAGCCACTTTTTGACCAAAACTCACCACTCATAACTCCCACTTGCCACCAAAGACAATTTGACCATTTGGAACCATTCACACAAGTCTAAAACCACTTAACCAACTAGTTCAAAGAGGCTTCACCTGAAAGGAACCACTCATCTGATATTTGACCCCCTTGAACCCCAAATTGACAAAGTGGGCTGTAGGTCTGAAACACACCAACAAGGCCTAATTCCCCTCTGGGCTTACACACACTACCATACAGACTTCTCGACATCTAAAACCATACATACACCACCAACCATCATACACATCGCATACAATATAGTTTCACATTCATAACATACCAACAACATCAATATCATTACAACCATCCATAATCTCATATCTATTACAATTAGACTATCCTACTTAGCACAACATACATATCCAATTAAACATACACTACATAGATTATTCCCACGTCCAGTATGCTACTCCCTTGTCTTCTCCGGACTACTGTTAGAACATTCACCTGAAATGTTAGTTCATGGGAAAGGAGGTATGAGATAGAGTCTCAGTAACTAGGAAGAACCACACACAATATATATCCACACAATTGTGCATATGATGCAATGTAATGCTAATGAATGGTATACATGTTAAGGTTTGTTTGACATACACCCCAGTGCTCATTATCCCTAACCCATCTGAGTCATTCACTGTTTACACGGACACCTCTAAGAAGGGTCTAGGGGGTGTATTGATGTAGCAGGGAAGAGTTGTAGCATATGCTTCAAGGAAGTTGAGACCTCATGAGGAGAACTATCCTACTCATGACCTTAAACTAGCAACTGTAGTGTTTGTCTTGAAATATTGGAGGTATTATCTCTATGGCGCTCTAGTGATCATAAAAGTTTGAAATATTTGTTTGATCAAAAGGAGTTGAACATGAGGCAAAGGCATTGGATAGAATTCTTGTGTAGATTATAAGTTTGCTTTGAAGTATCATCCTGGGAAGGCCAACGTTGTGACAAATGTGCTAAGTAGACAGTTGATCCATATAGCCACAATGATGATGAGGGAGTAACAATTGTTTGAAAGCCTGAGAGATATGAAATTATCCATTACTCTCCATCCTGGAGTATTGGTATTGGGATCCATCAATGTATCAAGCGATTTATTGAGGAATCTTTGCTATGCTCAGTTGGAGGATAACTATCTTTTGAGCATTCGGTGATGAATTGAAATGGCTAAGACTCAGGACTTTGATATATTGGAAGATGGTATCATCCGGTACCCTAATGCAACCCAAGCAACAAGAACACCAAATCATACTTCCTTAACCTCATATCATCCATTTTAATCGGTGGGATTCGTCCAAAACCAAATATCCCAACTTATACAAGAAAAATCCCAAGTTTAAACTAAAGAAAATGGAGAGGAAGGAGTATGGATCACTTACAAATGAAGATCCAAGCTCTTGGATGCCGGAAAACACTCCTAATGGTCGGAAAACTTGAACCCTAGCAGAAATCTCTCGGTTCTCCTCCATTTCTTTCTTTTCTTTTTGTATCCGACCTACTAAAATGATTCGATTTTAAGCAAAAATCTCGACACTAAGCCAGCTGTGGCGCCACCAGTTTCAGCCAGAAAATGCCACTAGAACTCATTCTCACCACAATGGCCATACTTCTTGCTATGGCGTAGAGCTCATTTTTGCTCCACTTGAACCTTCCTCCATCATGTTTCCTTCGGTACTACACATAATGCCAAAACAAATATCATGAGGATTGTTACAGGTTCCTTTTTAGAACAAATGAGAAAAAAGTGCTTTTTAAAAAAAATTATTCTAATTTTTTCTTTCCTACGTCGGTTGTTATTATAATCGATGTAGAAAAATTTCTACATTGGTTCTATTAATAACTAATGTAAATAGTTTAATTAAGATGATCTTATTTTTGAAAATGCCACTAGTCATTTTTCTATGCCGATTCCTTAAACAATTGATGTAAAAAAAGCGATGTAGAATCTCATTTTTGTACTAGTGGATAATTAGCTTAATGAGTTTCAATAAATAAAAAACTCAGCATCTTGGGGAATCCAATGTAAATTTCTTAAAAAGATTTATAATATGTCTTTATACACGTTTAAAAAATGAGATTGTAGTTTTTTAAATATCATTGGATTAATGTAAAATTATAAATAAATTATAAATCCAATTAATTTGTAATTGATTACACCCTCCTAGAATCAAATCGGTCAATTAAATATATTTGTAATCTTAATAACGGATATGATTATAATTAAGGACGATTTTTTTTGTACAATAATCATGGATGATCAAAATTTAAATTTAAATTTTAAAAAGTTTTGATGTAACAATAATAGACAATATTAAAAAAAATTAATCACAAGCAACTTCTATTAATTTAAATCTTTAAACTTGAAATTAGAATTCAAGCATTATTCTACTGTTAAATTTGAATATTTTATAGTTGTATTTTAAATATCATTAAATTAATGAAAAATTATAAATAAACCCAGTTAATTGGTAACTATTTACAAATAATCATGGAGGATTTTTTTTCAAAAAAAATAAAGAGCATTAATTGTTGCATTTCAATGACAAAAATTATCATGATACATGATTTGAATAAATCAATTTAAGTATGTGAGTAATCGGCAATTTAGATGCCACATAGGTTATCAAAAAAAAAAAAGATGCTACATAAACATTCCCCACTTAAATCTAATATTAAGGTAATGGAGTCCATGATAAAAATGCAATTTATTTATTTAGAGGGTATGGCAACGTACCCTGCACAGTATGAACAAACTTTGATTCTTTATAAGCTATGTCATGCACAAATTAATTAGAAATCTATTGTAATACATGATAGATCTATATACAAAGCCACTGGCAGAAAAAAAAATCTATAAATAAGGCATTTTAAGCCTTTCAGTAATCAAACAAACAAAACAAATTTGCGACACATGCAACCTTGAATCCAATGCAAATCTTTTATTAGAGCAAGTCTTTCACTCATCTTCATCATTGACATGGACAATTTTGAAGCCAAACACTGCAAACTCCCCTCCTCTCTTATCAGGCTTTTCCAATAGAGCTTCCATCCCCACAGTATATTTCACTTGTTTGATATAGGCTTAAGAATCAAGCAATATTTGATATTTATATAGCCAACCTTAAAGACAGCAGTGGATCCACATGTGACTCAATAAGAATGGTGAGGACACAAAAACACAGATTTTCTATAAGAATGATGGGTTAACAGAGGAATCATGAGACTAACTTGTTACTTCCATATGCAAGGAGAACCTTCATCCTTGGAGCCAGCCATCATATTACCACAGCACTGCAAGGTCATCATTTCATAATCAATCAACACTACATGAACTGTGAACAACTTTTAGGGAATAAATTGAACATTCACGTGGCACAATCATCCTTGGTTTATATAGCACGAAGTGGAGCACATATACAGTCTTGGAAATTAATTTGAATTAAATGGAGAGATTGAATGCATAATTCTCAAATGAATTAAAATTGGCACCAAAAGGGGAAAATTGAATATGATTAAAATGTTCATTGAAATCAAATTTCCTCATTTGAAATCAAATTGTCAATAAAAATTTGAAATTTGTATATCTAGGTAGCTATATGTGGTAGTGGTGAAATGTGAAATTGGTTTCCCTAATTAAATGCTGACGAATTGTTAGAGTAATAGTGAATGAAATACCGTAACTGAAAAATGATGGCAATATCAAAATATAAGAGACAGATTTGATCTATATAACTATCAAATAATATAAATAAATTAGATTTATTAAATATAATCATAAGAAGGTAACCGACATTAATTGTCAATGTATAAAAATGTAATTGACAGATTTATCAGTGATTTATATCTAACTTAAATATAATAAGGTGGACACACTAATATAATAAAGATAAATTAACATCAAAATCACACCTCACATATCACATGTCCTAAGTAGTATGTTTGTCCAATTTCTTGAGTACCTATTGACGTGGCCTCACAGATTTCCTCCGATCCCACCTATCTTTATATAGATAATCAACTAAGTTTTGTAAAGAGAGCCAACATGCAGCTACCAAGACTTTGCAAATTTGTAGTATATTTTTTGAAATATCTTTTACGGTGGTATTTAAGTGAAAATTTATGGACTTAATTTATCCCTAAATCAAAATATTAATGTTAACATAATCAATTAATCCCATGAATATAAATTATAAATTACAAATAATAAAATTTTATAAAAGTTGTAGATGATGAAGAGTATGATTCATTCCATGTATCTGCCTGCACCACACTGGACCCAAATCTTATTCGAGGGAAAATCAACTTGCAAAAGCCAGACAGTTAACTTTTCTAATTTTAGCCAAGGAGCTGAACAATTAACTTAATGCAAAACAACCTAACCTAACAAAAAGAAATTAATCATCATCACACTCCGCTTTCGATCTCACTCTGACTGAACTGAAGAGGAGTTTCCTAATCTTCTCTTTTCGTTTGTGCCAATCCTCCACATTCCGATCCCTTCTCGTCTTGGCTTATGAGGTATCTTCTTCTTCTTCCTTCTCTTTCCTCCCTTCTAGCTTTAGCTTTTGTTTCCGCAAATTTTCTTCATTTTCGCTTATTCCACTTACAAATTCGCATCCGTAGGCACCACCATTGTCGACGATTCAACCCCCATTTGCTAACTTATCTTCATTTTTCATCCAGCATGCCCTAAGAGAAGAGCCCTGGCTTGAATATCCTATGGCTTTAGACCATCGGAACCGCCGCTAGTACCCCCTATTTCACCTGCCTTTCGATTTTCTCTCTCTTTTTTTGGGTAATCTTCGTTTGACTTGAAATTTTCGTATGCACATTTTTATGGCAGTTTTGGTTACCAGTGTGGTGAGGACGAGGTTGAGAGATCTGGAGAACGCCATGAACATAGAACATCAACAACAACTACAGAACCAAGACGCTTTGGTTGATTCGGTCACAGTGGACACGTTCCCTCCTTCCGAAGAAGCAAACCCAAATGATAAAGTCTAGGTGGGGCTTCGATCAAACTTTGCTTTCTCTTGTGTTGACTTTATGTTTGGAAGATGGGATTTTCTGTTGGGAAGAAGGTATGCCAAGTGTTTGATGAATGTCTCTCTGAAACTCAAATATGAAAGAAAATTAGTTTTGAGTTGATTCAGTTCTTTTTTTTTTAATTTTGAGTTTTACATTTTTTTTCCCTTTCGTTCAGCTTAGCCAACATCGAACTATATCCCTACGTAATGACTTTTTTTTTAACTTTTTTGTTTTAAAAGAGGTCGATAGTACAACCACATAAAAACAAAATCCAAAAACAAAACAATAACCTAGGTACTTATCAGTTTCCGTTAATCTCCTGCAACTGAATATTGACATTATGTTGTACTCTCTTCTATTATGTTTATAAGATACTTTTTAAGAATTTTTCCTGATCCTTTTTATAAGGTGCATTGTAGTGTTTCATAATATTATTCCTATTTTGATCATAATCATTTATTTCTTGACCTTATAAATTGTCATTAGAGTTTTTTAATGATTGGTCAATGGTAATATTTTTAGTTTTATTTTAATTAATTTAATACATTCCCACTCAATCATGATTGAAAATCTTATTTAATAAGAATTACATTATTATAATACATAGAGGTAAAAAAAGGAATACTTATTTATTTTTTTAAGGTTTTAAGAATATAACTATCTTCCTTAATCTACATAAAATGGGTAGAAGTACCTTATAAAAAGGATCCAAGAAAGTACTATCTAACAAGCTAATTTGCACACTCATGGGTTTTTCCTACAGGTATAGTTATAAAAAATACTCCATTGAATCCAAAATATCACATCTTAGAGTGAATTTTTAATCTAAAATGTAAGCAATTTTAGAATATGTCTGTTACATTAATTATTTTTTTTATTTATGCCCCTAGTCTACAGTTAAAAGTTAAGAGATAAAGGGTCAATGGTTCACCTAAAGATATTAAAATTTAATATAACTAACAAGGGCAATGTTGAAAAGTATTTGAATTTATTGACAAATTAAATAAACTGACTAATTTTTAACTATTTTTCTTAATATATATATATATATGGGATAATTAAAAGGGGGCACTAATATTTTAGTCATTTGGTAACAAAAGTCTGATATCCTCAATGGTATTTTCTGTTGGATGCCCTTTTATGTTATCTCTATGAATCATATTAACCGCCTCCATAGAGTCTGTGGCCACCTCCGGACAGGAACAAGCTTTTTTCATGGCTTAATATACATTTCAAGGAAAAGAGATTTTTCAAGATTGGGTCTTTGCTGGTTTGAAAATTTAGATCGGCTTACATTTATTTGTGTGGGCCCAAGTGTTGGCTCGAGCATAGAGGATAAAACCGGCCCAAGCCCAAACTTTTAAGAAGATCATCTTAATAGAAAAATGATTTTTTATGCCAATCGAATTCATGGGACAAGGGAAACTAAAACCAGATAACGCGGGCGGTAATCTAAACCCGAGCCTTCTAACCTATGTACACACGCACACCCTCACTCGTTACCAAAAAAAGAAAATCATCTTATAAGCAAATACTTTTGGGTAGCTTCTTTTTTTTTTTCCATGTTGAAGAGAGATAGACATGATGCATGACTTTTTTTGTTTTTACAATACATAATGAATATGACTCAACAAGACTTGTCTATGTAAATTGGGAAAAAAAAACTTAAACATAAAGACTAGTCACCCAAAAAACCAATCATAAAGACATATTAAACAAGGAATAATCTCAAACGGAACATCACATCTCATAGATCATAACTTGCTATCGTAACAAACTTGTCCGATTCTGTTCATTTGTACAGTTTTAGGAGTTATCACTATTCGATAATAATTATTTATTATCATATTTTATTCATAAAAAACTTAAAAAAATATTTTTCATCTATTTTTTTTCCATATCATTCTTCTCAATTTTAACAAGCTACCAATCATCCCCAAGATCCAACATAGTTGGCAGATAAATGGCTTCCTTAAATATATTGTTGAAAGTTTGATTCCTTACTTATGTACGGAAAATATCATATTATGAGAGATAAAATTCACTTTGGTGATTTTTACTTTAAAAGAAATAGTCTTTTGCTAACAGTTTAGGAATATCTTTAATGCATACACCAACAAAAAAATCATTGATCGATTGGACCTACACCATATTGAGTTATTCAAACCTTATTACAAGTGAAGTTGTAAATTTGAACTACATTAATAAAAAAAATTACTTTGTGAAAACTATTCCTTTTTTTTCTTATACAATTATATTTTAGTAGGTTAGATTAGAGCATTATCAGGTTTAAATTAGGGTAGTTCTCCTAACGTGATTTTTTTCATTCACTATGCTCAAATTCAAAACCATGTTGAAAAGATGTTAAGTCATTCATCACTCAATCCATTTGAACCATAAAGTTGAGAAAAACTATTCCATTTGAACCATAATGTTTAGTCAATAGTACTAAATCTTTGTCAGTTTTTTAATTCTAATTCTAGTTGGACTATAGCCTAACTTTGAATATATTTTCAACTCAATCCATTTCTGATAGACTTGCTATGGCCCAATAATCAGACCAAACAAACATTTATGGCAAATTCAAATTTAAAAAACTTCTTATGAAAGAATTAAAATTTTTAAAAATAATAGAGTTAATAATAGGAAGGGAAAATTACGAATAAATACCAAGGAGAAAAATTATTTCCTAAAACATACCATAAATTTGCATAATTCCTAATATCAAATTGGAATTAAAATTTCATGTAAAATTAGCAAATTGCCCTCACTCATTTTCCTCCCTTATCTCTCCTCCCCCTCCTCCCTCCCTCCGCCCTCCAATGACTTTCCCAATATTGAAGATTTTTCCACAATAGTGGTGACATTTTCAACAACTTTCCAATGGCGACATCGAATTTACACAATATTCATTTATAGATACATGATTATCATATATAAATGATAATGTATTGATAAAGTTCTATGGATCACATGTGTATCTTGTAAATAGCCCAACTAGCACTTGCAAATACATGATTTTCACTTGCAAATGCTTACTAGACAATTCATGCATTGGTCAATTATCAAATGAGGCAATCAGGACATAAACACCAAATCTCAAAACTACTTGCAAATATATGATTATCACATATAAATAACATTATATTAATTAGAATCTATGAAGCATGCATGTAACTTGTAAGTAACTCAATAGCACTTGCAAATACACATATTTAACTTGTAAATACACAGTTACCACATGTAAATGTCAAGCTATCAATTATATTATAAATGAACTACATCATTGACTTGTAAATAACCTAATAAAACATATAAAAACATGAATTTCAGTTGTAAATACATAGCTCTCACATGTAAATGGCTTGGTATCAATTATGGTAAATAGACCAAATATGTAACTTGTAGATAACCCAATAAAACATGGAAAAAATGATTTTTTTCTTGTAAATACATTAATATCACATATAAATGACTTGATATCAATTATGGTAAATGGACAATTCATGTGACTTGTAAATAACCCTAAAAAACATGCAAATACACAATTTTCTCTTATAAACACATGGTTAATTTTCACATGTAAATGCACCTAAATTATAAGGAAACTGAAATTAATGCATCTGTACACACATATGAATCAAGAAATTATACATATATACATATAGCCATATATGTGTAGACTTTCACATATATAAAAGGTGGCCTTTGGTTCAACTTGTTGTAATGTTTGATCACACTATGCACAGTTTCAGGAACATGCTGAAGAACTAAACTAAGGTGTAATTCATCTTTTTCAATCGTTGAAAAGAAGCAATGCTTCAAAGAAACAACATTTGGGTGGTCAAAAAGACACTTTGTTTGCAGCTCTTGGTTTTTATACCTCTTGTATTGAAGAACCTTTTTTATGGCCATTTCACCAGTCTCCAAGCATTTTTCCTACAAATTGAAACTATACACAAAAACGCAACTAAAAGCTGTAAGTACTGAAAAGGCGAAGGTAACACAAGTCAACTTGTGAATTAGAAGCAAAGTGCAACAAAGTCATTAAAAAATCAAATGTGTCCATGGGTAAATAAAGAGGCAACGGCGAAGGATTAATGGAGCTTACTAATGAAGTAGGCACATTTCAGGCCATGGATGCTTATGAAGAAGAAATCAAAAGCATTTATCATTGATTCACAAATTCACAAGAAAAATTGAAACCCAAAAAATTAAATCAAAACCAAGAAAAGAAAACTGAAAACAATAAAAATATAAAGCAAAAATTGAAATCCCTCCTCTATCATCGATTAAAGACTTGTGATGGAGGTTGACATTGGCCTAAGTTTAGAGATCTGGAGGAGGGGTTGTAGATTGAAGGTCATGAACACTAATGATGGAAGAGGCTGATGGTGGTGGTAGATCTTGGGGCAAAATGGGAGAAGCACATCCTCGTTGAACTCATGTTTCACTGGTCCGATCTAGTTGCGGAACTCATGCATCACTTCTTTGTCAATCTATCTGTTCCTCATTAGACCTATTGCTTGTGGGTTTGGGCTCATTTGAAGTTATTGGAAAAGGGGAAGATGAAGGATGGAGTTGTAAAAGGAGAGGAGAAGGGTGGAGAGAAGGTAGAGAAGGCGACAACGAGGTTGTGGAGGTTTGAAAAGATGTGAGAATTGAAAAGGCAAAGATAACACACAAAAACATAACTAAAAGGCAAAGGTATACACAAAAACATAACTAAAAGCTGTGAGTATTGAAAATGTAAAGGTAACACAAGTCAACTTGTGAATTAGAAGGAAAGTGCTCCAAAGTCATTAAAAAATCAAATAAGTCCAAACGAAAATAAAGATGCAACAATGAAGGGTCAACGGAGCTTACCGATGGAGAAGGCATTCCAAGTTATGGATGCTTGTGAAGTAGAAATCTAAATCATTTGTCATTGATCCACGAATTCACGGGACAAACTGAAACCCAGAAAAACTAAATCAAAACCTATAAAAGAAAATGAAAAACCAAAAAAATATAAAGCAAAATTTGAAACCCTCCTTCATTATCGGTTGAAGACTTGTGATGGATGTCGACATTGGTCGAATGTTAGAGAACTAGAGGAGGGGCTGTAGATCAAAGGTCATGAACACTAATGATTAAGGAGGCTGATGACGGTGGCAGATCCCGGGCCAAAATGGGAGAAGCATATCCTTGATGAACTCGTTGTTGAACTCGTGCTTCACTGCTTCACCAATTTGTCACTTCCTTGTTGGACCTATTTCATATGGGTTAGGGCTCTTTTGAGGTTATTGGAAAAGAGGAAGAGGAAATATGGAGACATAGGAGGAGAGAAGGAGGGTGGGAAGGAGATGGCAAGGTTGTGGAGGAAGGTGACAAAGGAGGATGAGGTCTGTGAAATGCGAGAGAGAGATCGAGTAATAGAGATGATGTTCAATTACTATAAGCAAGGCAATTTAGTCTTTTCCTTTCAAATTTTAGTTCCATTTTCAAACTATTGTACATTTTAGGAATTTGGCAAATTCGCAATATGTTTTAAGAAATAACTTATTTTTATTTATCTATAATTTTCCTAAGTGATAGAGTGCCATTTTTGTAGTATAAGGAACATACCATGATTCGGCAGCAGTACTATATCCTTTTGGATGATTGATAATGATATTCATTCCCAATCTAAGTTTTTATAATTGAGTATATATTGAACCACTTTATATAATAAGTTGGTCATAACAAGTAATCGCTAGTTTTTTATTTAACGGTTATATTTTACTCTTATTTATAAATACAATCTTCCACACTCATTTATACATAAATTTAAACATATTTGAGCTAAAATGTGATTCATAAACGTCAGTTTGATTCTTTCAAAAAGAGAAACACAATCATTGAGTTATATCTTAGTAATATTTCTATTGTTTGAGTTCTTAAAGCTTCATTCTAACATTCTACTCTAGGTAAGAGATTCTATCATATGTAAATTATTCTTTTCTACTTAAGTAGATTGTTTAGAGTAAGGAAACTCTAAGGGAAAAGTGTAATCACATCTTATAGGAATGTGAGGAGAGATTTAAGGGTGTGGTATTTCTTGTGTTGTATTATGACTTCACAAATGCCTAGATCGAACATGTGAGAGATATTGAAAAATTTCAAGTGAATTGCTTGGGGACTAGACGTAGGCCAAATGGTTAGGTCAAACTATGATAAATTTTATTGTCTTGATCTTCTACTTCATCTCAAACTTCATCTTCTCACTATACTCTATTTATCCATGTTTTATGCTTCTTATTGTTCCATTAGGCTTTTCTACATAAAGGCAAAAAATTTGTAACACTTAATTTACCCCTCTTGAGTAACCAACCAATCTAACATTAGAAATTAGGCAAATTTGCAATATATTTTAGGAAATAACTTTTTTCCTTACTTTTTTTTTTATAATTTTCCCTCATAGAAATCCTCTTTCTTGATTCATTAAATTTATTGAAATAATTTTTTGCTTATAATAGGCCATGCATTATGTCCATGCATTATGTGTGCGGGTGTCTCTATATATAGTTATATGTGTGTGTGTCTATAGTTACTTATATACTTGTGTGTGTGAGTGTGTGTCTAGAGAGAGAGAGAGAGAGGCCAGTGCCATTTTTGAAGTACAAGGAACATACTATGATTCGACTATAGTATACTCCCTTTTGGATGATTGATAGTAATGTTCATTCCCAATCAAAGTTGTTATAATTGAGTATATATTAAACCACTTTAAATAATAATTAGGTCAAAACCCACATTCATCACTAACAAATAAATATCAATTCCTCATTTGTTTGGCAGCACTAGTGATCTCATCAGTTCACTATTTTTTTTTGTCGTCAAAATTTGCATGCAAGACGAAACATTGCTATGTATAAATCAAATTAATACAATAATAATTGCATTAATTTGAGGTATAAATGGAGAAGATATGAATTGGTAAGAGCAATAAATTCTTACATTTGAGGTATGCTTGGGCAGCCCAAATCCGTTGGTGTTGGTGCTCAATGCCCACTCACCCTTATCTTTCTGCCACCATGCATGCCCACTCACCCTTATCCATGCATGTACATCTTCTCATCAATTCTTCACAATATTTCTCCCAATCCATGTTTCTTAATTACATTCTCTATTTTAAATTATACTAAGTCACTTTTTTTTAAAGGATCAACGTATTCAAGATGTAAATTACTTTATAAAATTGATATAGCATTTAATATTTTTTTTCATTAATTTTTACACCTTTGGGAAATAATCAAAAGAGTTATGATGAATAGAAATTAAGAAAAATACCTATGTTTCCAAAGGATTAGTGTTTAATTATTGACTAGGGGATATCCTTGATGTATTTCCAAAAAAGATAGTATGTACAATTTAATGTTGGTGATTTTAAAAATTTATGGTATTTTTTTTTAAATTTCAAAGATTCCAACTAATTTTAATCAACCATCTAGTTGAGTTTAAACTAAAATAGATAAAAACAACTTATAATTTAAAAATATCAAAACAATAATCTACCGGATCCTCTCCCCTACTTCAAATTGGACTTCAATTTGATGTTCAGTAACATTATCCACAAATATGAGCACCCATTAACCAACAAATACATTTAGTCATACTTCAACTTGAGAAATATGCTACTTAAACTAAAATCTTTGGACCAAAAGTTGTTCTTTCTCAAGACCAAAATTTTGTGCTCTTACATACTCCGGTGGTAACCAGCCAATGAGCACTTCAGTTTTTCATACTCCTGATAGGTTTTTGAGCATCAAATTTCTCTCCGTCTCTTTAGTTACTGCAGCTGTCCTGTCCTCAAAAGCAAAGAACGTCCGTCATCTTGACCATTGTTGATATTGATCCAATCAAAAGAGAGCAGTCCATTCATAACGTTTATCTTTGCCAGAGTATAGTCTACACATATGTTCATATTGATCCAATCAGTCAAGGTTGCATCTATTATACATGTCAAAGAATAAGTCATTTTTGTCATGATTTCATTGCACAAAATCAGATCAGATATTACAAAATCTTGTAGTTATTACAAAACCATTGATTAGGGATCTTTAGACTATTAATTCTTTAAAATTAATTAGATAAAAAAATTTATTTAAAAAATAATAATTTAATTTAATAAAATACTTCTATAATTATATTAAAGTTTTTTTTAAATATGCCGTTCGTAATTTTTTTTGGTAACCATATACAGCTTGTAATTTACTAAAATAAAATAACAAATATGACAGGTGCCTTTTTTGGCCCTAAAATATGACAGTTCATGGGGAAAGTGACTTATTGGTTCTCATTCTAGTGTTCGATGGGCGAGATTCTCTCGGATTTTTCTAAGACCAGTCACGCTTATCCCACCCCGCTGCTGACCAGATCCTCTCTCCAGCCAATTTTTTCAATATCTTTCTACGATTAAATTTGAATGGTTAATATAATCTAATAATTATTAAAATAAATTGTAAAATTTATATTTTTAAATATAATATGATGTATTTATTTTTTATTATTAAAAATATTATTAATTTTATTTTTATCTTATTTATTAATAAATACTTACGATAAAGAAGGAATTACAAAATAAAAAAATATGAATTCTTAAATATATTATTAAATAGCTTAAATTTGATTGTAAAGAAGTATTGAGAAATTTGATTGGAGAGGATAATGATATGCGCGCTTCACTATCACTCATCACTGCTATTTATTGGAAGAACGTAGCCTCTCCTCGAATCTCGCGCATGTCCTCGACGCCACCAAACGGCCACACGCGCACTCCTCCCTCACATCACAGTCTGGTGGGCTTTTCATTTCATTCATCATTTTCGCATTTTCCTGCCACTTTAATCGCTTCCTCTTTTCTCTCTTCTTTTTTTCCCTCGCGATTCTTTGACGGGGACGATTTTTTTTCCTTTTCCTTTAATAGGTTTCTCTGCGACTCCATTTTTCATCTGCTTCGTCCCGCATTCCCTTCTAAACTCATTTCTCGAATTTGTTTTTTATGCCTCCCGCATCTGCGCGTGCCTTTAGTTTTTCTTTTTCCTTTTTTTTGTTCGATTCGTTACATCGATGATTCTGATTCGTCGTCATTGTTGTTTTTTGTTTTTCCGTTTTGTGTTGTGTTTAGATCTTTGCAAGATCGTTCTGAAATCTGCTGCTAAAGATGGCGAAAGCTGGCACGTTGGATCTGGCGTCCGGTGTCGGAGGAAAGATTGAGAAAGCCGAAGTTCTGTCTGCTGTTGATAAGTATATATTCTCTATTTTCCTTCTGACTTGAATCTGTGAATCTCTGTTTTCCTTCTTCCAATGACGGTTCTCTGTTTTGTGTAATGATGTTCCGATTTGTATCTTCGTGAGAAGTCTTGTTTTCGGTCTCATTTCCAATGTGAATTAGATTCCAATCGAGCATTATATCGATGACATTATTCTAGAGAGAGAAAACCACTCGCATCTGTAGTAACGTAGATTACCTTAAAAATGAAGGTTGTAGGAATCCTCTTATGATTGTCCTGAAGCAGTATGTTTATCATTGGTGATTAATGCCTCTTCTGGACTCTGAAAACGACTGGCTGTCAGTCCATCTGTTTAATGCATTAATTTTACACATGCCTGGCGATTCTGCATGTCTAATGCTATTCCTTACCTAAATATTCTTAGTGCACCGAAATTTTCTATACTCAGAAGAAATATTTATGCTCCATGACTACTGAATGGGATACTTATTGTGAAAATTAACCGTGCTTCAGAAATTCTTAATAAACTATTCGCACTCAAGATATCTACAAAAAAAATCCGATGCAAACTTGCCAAAATCGGTACCCATTTTAATGAATTTTTGTTGGCTCCTTGCACCTAATAGTATACCTAATAATTCTTTTGCCTTCACACAGCTACTCCTACTGCTAGTCAATGGGTTTCTGGATTATGCTTAGGCAAGCTACTGGGCAAAATTGGGGATTAAAATGAACCGGAAGTTTTACCCCTATTTAATTTGAATAGTGATTCCATAATTCCACAATGTGAGATTGAGTTAATACTTATTATCTTGGTTTGATTCATTTGGATGAGGATTGATGAAACCCAAAAACTTAAGAATGGTAGTGGTGAGCTTTCAATGTGTGGTAGGTATGCGTGCTCTCACAAGAATGAATAATTGTTTGGACTATTTATTGGGGCCGGCCAGAGTCTACTAGCACCAACATAGATGACGTTCTGTTGATCAGACAGAAGTGGGCTGGTTGAGTTGAATTAAGCACAAGGTGGCCCCACACTACTTGACCAACTACAAAAAAGTGATGATTGATGAAGAACTGCAATCATTTATGAGTAGAACTGTGGAAAATTTACTCCTGCTATACTTTCTGACAATTACGAAGTTATTTATTTTAGTTGGGCCGCAATGTCATATTATATTAGGAAAGTATCTTTTTTTTTCTCTTTAATATTTCCGCAAATAAAAAATAATGTAAAAGGCCGGTTATTCCACACTGTTAGTGATATTGATTTCATAAAATAGAAAACAGATGTTTTGGTTCTTTCCCTCTTGTTGTGGTTGAGTTGTAAATTGGGATGTTGATTGCCAGAAGTTTTACTGGTCTTGATACTGAGAAAATTGAAAATTGTATTACTTCAATTCCTTAGTTACATATGAAAAATTGATACATATAAATTATATATATATGTATGTTCTATGTATATAACCACAATATTATATATTGAAGGGAATAAATAAAAGTGTCGCCGGATTATAATAACTGAGATTTTGTTGTTGAGCTATTCTAGCTGCTGCTTTCCATGGTTTGATGTTCCAGTATTATGTTTCAGGTATGAGAAGTATCATGTTTGCTATGGAGGTGACGAGGAAGAGAGAAAAGCTAACTACACCGATATGGTGAGTTGAGAACTTAGGAATATTCATATTTAGCAATTGACAATTTGAAGTTTTCTCTATATATTGCAATAACCTTAGTGTCAGCTGCATGCTCAAAGCTATGTCAAACTTAAGCTGATTATTCTAGATTGCACTTTGACAAATATGTTTAGGATCATCCATAGAGGATTTATTGGCATCTCTGTTTTACTGTTTACAATTAAGCATTTTCTCAATATTTTCATCTAATATTTTATGTTTCTGCAATTTATTAGATATTCAAATGATATGGCATTGAACAATTTCTAAATTATTATTTAGATATCTAGGGTGTTAGATTGGTTATCAAGCCAAGGATGGTTCGGATGACTAGCTTATAGCTTAATAGCCTGTGCTTTGTGAAGTTGGGAATTCCCTATATTTAAACAATAAAATATAATCTCCATCCGTCTTACAGGTTAATAAATATTACGATCTTGCTACCAGCTTTTATGAGTATGGCTGGGGGGAATCTTTCCACTTCGCACCCAGGTATCCACATGCTTCACTCTTGACCGATTAATTTAAGAATTTTCTTTAAAATTTTAACATTCATTCATGCTGCTACCTTTTTGGTTATCAAGATGGAAGGGGGAATCTCTTCAAGAAAGCATCAAGCGACATGAGCACTTTCTTGCTTTACAACTGGGCTTGAAGCCCGGACAGAAGGTGTTCATATTCATTGCTTGTATATGGTTTACTGTATTGGATTAGACTAATTGGGTATTGTTTCTTATATATTTGCAATCAGGTTCTATAATAAAAAATGACTTGTGAAAAATTATTTAAAATACCTAATGATGTGACACTAAGCAGTAAAGCAATACGCTTGTTTGCGAATTTCAACATTTGCACATTATTGATGTCAACAATACAAAAATTGTACCCAAGTTTTTTCCTATTTATGTTTCAAAAATAAATAACTTACAAGTCGTTCTATTTTATTTTATTTTTTGGATTTTAGGTTTTGGATGTCGGATGTGGAATTGGGGGACCTTTGAGAGAAATTGCTCGATTCAGGTATATGGAACTTTCTTTGCCTTTTGATTTGATAGTTATTGCATATTCAATTTTCATAAATTGTGTTCTACTATTGTGATTCTCCTCCCTAATCAGCTTGTTTGTTGGGATATAACGGGAATATATTCAATAAATTTTCAATAAAATTGCTTCATATTTATGGGAAAAGAATATATGATGAAGAATTACTTGCTACCAAAACAATATCCAAATTTATATTCCTTATATGGAATCTCTCGTCATAGAGATAGTTTACATTAGTGGGGATGGTGTAAATGTGTAATAATCTATGGTATGGGAATTTTAGCTTTTAATATGTCTAGATTCCCTCTTTGTGGGTGAAATTGTAATCACCAGCTTTTCTCTATTTGTTCAGCATGACATCAATTACAGGATTGAACAACAATGAGTATCAAATAACACGAGGAAAGGTGTGTAATGCAGTTTTGACTTTTTTGTTCTTTCCTTGAATCTAGTTGTTATTATGAACATTGTTTTATAATGTTATCTCCCATGTTTCAGTGAAAAGTAAGTTATTGATAAACCATTAAGTACATATTCGTGACAATCTTCTGGCACTTGTTTGACAATATAGTTAGACAATATGATAGGTGATAGTACCTAGTGATGAATCTTAAAATTTAACAACTTACACGCTTCCATTGGCTAACAGGTACTCAATCGCAAAATTGGAGTGAACAAGACTTGCAATTTTGTCAAGGTTGCTGTTTCAAAAATCAATTTTTTATATTCCAGTTAATTGTTACATTGAATACTTTAATTATATACATTATGGTCAATATTTTGATCATGCAGGCCGACTTCATGAAAATGCCTTTCCCAGACAATTCTTTTGACGCAGTATATGCAATTGAAGCTACTTGCCATGCTCCAGATGCTGTATGTGACCATCATGCTCTAAAAAGTTTCATGTTTTTAGTCCTTTTTTTTGTCTGTTTTTAGTTTAACACCTTTTCTTTCTCTTTTCTGATATGGACAGTATGGATGTTATAAAGAGATTTATAGAGTGTTGAAGCCTGGCCAATGTTTTGCTGCATATGAGTGGTGCATGACTGATGCCTTTGATCCCAGTAACCAAGAACACCAAAAAATAAAGGTATGATCCAGAGGAATTGAGAGAATCTTAATTGACATTAGTTATTTATTTTCTTGGTTCTAAATTCTGGAAATAAAATTCCTTGGCACAGGCTGAAATTGAGCTTGGTGATGGGCTTCCTGACATCAGATTGACCTCAAAGTGTCTGGAAGCTCTGAAGCAAGCGGGGTTTGAGGTGAACCGCTACCTGTTATTACCTCAAGTCGTTTTTCTTCTCTATTTTTGATAAATGAGAGGGCTCACGCCCGAAATACACTAGATAGCAACAGAATCAGGGACTAAGTCTTATTGTTTGAACTTTTGAGAGACGAAAAATCTAGTTGGCTCATTGAGATGTTCATTCCTTTTGCAAACAAAGGTCGTCTGGGAAAAAAATCTTGCAGTGGATTCTCCTCTTCCTTGGTACTTGCCTTTAGATGCAAGTCACTTCTCACTGAGTAGTTTCCGTCTGACGTATGTCGGTCGACTTTTCACTACAAACATGGTAATACTTCAGATCATTGCATCCTCTAATTTATTTTCATATAGGTACCCTTTCTGTATGTGACCATTTGTTTCGGTGATGTTCTATAAAATGTCTGCATGTGGCTGAAAGTTGTAGGATATAAAGTCGTTTAGCTCTGACACTCACTATCAGCATAGTTTGTCAATCTTTTACGGATCAGATCTACCTGAAAATCTCTCTACTGTGTTTATATTCAAAATGTTGATATTGGTTGTTTGGCTTTGAATTTATTTGTAGGTCAAGGCTCTGGAGTATATTGGACTAGCACCCAAGGGAAGTCTGAGGGTTCAACAATTTCTGGAAAAGGCTGCAGAGTCCCTAGTTGAAGGTGGAAAGTAAGTATTGTCCATTGGTGACATTTTCTGAACCTCAATTTATATGTAATGGATTCTTCTATGAAAATGATGTTAGGCTTGAGCCAAGAAGAAATAGTTTGAGCTGAACTGAAGTCAGGCTGCACTTAGCCACATGTTCAACCTTTACCAGGCTTTAAAAATCAGAAGCACATTCTCTGATGTTGGAGAAAAAACAGTATCATTGTGTTGCTCCTTTCCAAATCACATATGAAATTTTAATATTTTTGTTTGAAAGAAGTAAATCACCGAACTTGAACAGTATTTCAACTATAAATTAAAAATATAAAATTTAGCCTATTCAAATTAAATTTAGACTATTGGAATCTAATCCAACATTAAAGAATCCATTCTCATTGTGAATGTAGCATATAGGCATATTAGGTCCACTTTTAAGTGGAACCCATTTCTGATTTGGTTGAGTTGTATGTCTAATTTGATCAACTTGGTCTGGCCTATTTTCTGCATATGGAATCTAATTAAGAATCTATTTTATCATATTTAAGCACATGATTTATCAGAAACTTGACTTGAATGTGTTTTTTCCCAGGAAGGAGATTTTTACGCCAATGTATTTCTTTTTGGTTCGGAAGCCTCTTTCAGACAATTGATGCTGCAGTGAAGAGTTGTCTTGACTCTGGGGGGTAGAGTTGTAAGTATATCATAGTCTTTGCTAAAGTAAGTGTTAACGTTGTTTTGGATATTCTTCTCGTTTTGGGTTTGTGACCAGAGCTCACTTTCCATCCTTTTATGCTTAAGCATTTTGTTTGACCTCCTTATCTGTGGATACAAACTCTAGATTGTAAAAGTTATGGTATTGTTTGTGTCAATCTCAAATAATTTTTCTTTAAAATATCAATGCTATTAAATTCTTCGATTAAAATATGATAAATATTTAATATTTAATCAAAATATAACGAGTGCATTTATTTTAAAAAATCATTTGTTATAATATTATTATTGAAATATATTATTGTGGTTTGATTGAATTACTTGATTGATAAAAAATTGTATTTGACCAACAAAGATATAAAGAGATTGTATATAATTTATATATATCTGGCATTCTGGCCATGGAAAGTTCTTATTTGTATAAATTTGGAAATTTATATTATTATCTATGTTAAACTTGTATAATTTTTTTTTTTTTGAAGAAACAAAGAAACTAAATACACTACATGGAGAAGGGAATAATAATTTATAGACAAAAAAAGGTTTTATGAAAATCAAATTGAAATCGGGAAAATCTAAGTGAAATTAAATTATTAATTTGTTTTATAAATCAATAAACAATAAAAAGTTATGGTAAGCATTATTATTCACAAGCTTATTCTCTAGCAATACACGTGCATGGGATACGACTCACATGAAGTTATTATAAAACCCGACAAATTAATCGAACTCGCCTGATTAAATACATCGGTGAAGTGTTTGCGAACCGATCCTTTTGATCATAACGCGTTAGATTTCATACAAGAAAAGGATATAATAAGTTAATACCATCTCATACCAACTAAAAATGATCAAGACCTCACTTTCCACTGCTTCTAATTTCACTAATGCTTGTCGCAAATTAATATATAATACTATTGATTGATTCGAATTTCAGGTGCGTCAAGTTCTAGCTTTCACATAAGAAAAAGTCCTCCCAAACATAATTTGTTTTATGTAAAAGTCTTTGGAACCCGATTTTATTCTTTTATCATAAACAATGAGTTTTTCCGCAAACCATAGAGACTAATGCCTCTAAGGTTTTGATGGTAAAATATAAATCCCTTTCAACTGTGTTTATATTACACACAATAGCTTAAAATTGAATCCTTAATCACTTATTTAAAAAAAAAAAGAGCTCATATCACTCAAACTAATCTAGTTGAAACTCAAAATTTTACTTGAATGCCTCATATTTAATTCAATCATTGTTAAAAATTTTATTAATTTTTGTTAAATGCGAATAAACTTGTCTGATGTAAATTTATTATTTACATGCTAAAAATCTTTTAAAAAAACTGAATATCGTTATATATAAATTATTAAAGGAAATGATAAGAGGTGTCAACCAAATGTCTCTTCTAGATGCCGTGTTCAATATATTCTTCGAACTACTCTTTTTTTATGTACGGGTGGCCGAAACAAAGTCTGACTAGCTTTTTCAATTTTCAGTCGTCTCCATCCACCACACAATTTGGCAAATTGCCAGAATATTCCTCCATGAATAAATAAAAAATATATATTTAAAAACCACTCTTAAAAACATTTATATTGAAAATTTTTAACACGTCTAAGCCATTTTATTTTCATTCATGAATTATATTTTTTAGCTTAAATTTTTAGTCTTCGTGTTTTTTTAGAATAATTTTAAAATTTAAGATCTTTTAATATAAATATTTTTAACTTGCAATATTCAATTATAATACTTTCAATTCTTTAATTAGATCTTTTATAATTATTTACTTAAATATTAAAAAAAAGCATAACACGAAAGAAAGAAATTATGTACACCGTGCAAAACTTTTTTTTATTTGTTTTCATCTTTTATTAGTTTTTATTTCTCTTGATCAATCCTAATTATAAAAAATATAAATTCTTATTTTTATGTCATAAAAATGATTCCATGTTTTTGTTCAATATATTCCTTTCTTCTGTCCCATCTCTTATCTCTGTGAACTAGGAATCAAACAAACCTTCATTTGATTCCAAAACCAAGACTAACATATTCTTGCTTTAAAATGAATGCGTGGGTTGCAGGTCAGTGTTAGCTTGCTTTTTTTTTTTTGGTTGGAAATACCTTTTTGTTTTACTCTTTCATAAAAAGAAATTTTCTCAATGGAACTCTCCTTTTTTTTTATTAACTGAATCGAACTATTGTATTAAGACAGTGAAAATTTTACATAAATAATTAGCCCTGTAAATAAAATGAAAATACTAATTAATTTAATCGATGTGATTATGTTTTAACCAAAGCTTTTCTGTTTTTGTTGATAAAATAGTAAGCTTTGTTTTCTTTTAAAAATTATGTAATATTGATTTTTAGATTATATTTAAATATAATTAACGGGATGCTTTTTCCTATTGCAAATTCTCTGTAGTCGATTCTTCGAAATATCATGTATAAAAACAGAATCACTTTTTTCTGTTGATTGGTAGATGTTTCTTTTAAGTTTAATTGGATATCTTTTTGCATTGCGTACAGAAATTTTTCTAATTTTTCAAAAGAAAAAATACACAAGCACTGAGCATCACATTATTTATAGTTTGTCTAAATATTTCATCAATATAATAATGTTATATTTCTATTATTATTATTATTATTATTATTATTATTATTATTATTACAAAGATCATTTATTTCTAATCTCAATCAATTTTCATTGTAATTCTTAAATTTTGATTATATCAAAAATATCATTTGAGTCAAGGGAAAATCAAAATCATAAACATCCCTAAAATTGAAGTGGCTGCCATAAACAATAAAAAGTAAAATTTTCTATTGAATATGATTCAGAAGATTTTTTCCTTCGCCAAAATTAACAAATGGTATACCGTGTATGCCTATTTGCAACATGAAGCAAGACGGAGAATAATCGGATTGCAAAATGATAACTCTCCAAAAATTACAACAACTAAAAATAAAATTAAAATTTGTTTTTTTTTTCAATTTTTCTATTTTCAACAGTTTTCTTTCCTATTAAACAGAGTACAGAATGACGTCTCCGGTCTCGATACGCGCCGTCGCAGCCGCCGCTGCCGCCTCCTTGGGGCAGCAATAGAGCATCTGCACCGACGAATCAAGGTGGAATCCGGCATGGTGGTGGTGGTGGTCGGTGTCGGTGTCGGTGTCGGCGGAGACTGAGGGGGGATGGTAGTACTTGCGACCTGTTTGGGGGCAATTGGAATGGAATCTGGCGACGATCCGGACGCCTTGGTCGAGCATCTCGACGAACCTTCCCATGCTCATCTTGATCGGCTGATTGGCGAATGAAAGAAAGAAAGAATGAACGAATGAATCAATCTCCGAGAGAATCAAAAATTGTGATTTTCTCGGAGAAAGAGAAAGAAGAAGAAAATTGGAGGAAGAATCGGAGGGAGGAGAAGGTTTTTATGCTAGAAGATGTCCCAAATGTAGAAGGAGAAGCAAGCCCTACACAGAAGGAATGAGTTGTGCGTGCCATAAACTGAGCGGTGGACTCATTTATGTAGCTGTTCTTTTTTTTCTTTTTTTATTTCCCATTTCCCCCTTCTTTCTTGGAACCGCGTTTGCAATTTTGCCCTTCTTTTTTTCCTTAATTATCGCTTCCTCCTTTTCCTTTCTTTTCTTTTCATTACACTTTAATCATTTTTTATTTTTGCCAAATACCCTTTAATCATTATTTTAAGTATTTTTTGAGTTTCTTCCTTTAATTTCATGAAAAATTATAAAAAAATTAATTAACGTGCATACAGGTTAGTTCCTTTATTTTACTTATTAATTTATTTTTAATTTATTTTTGTTTTATTTAAGTGTTATTATTATAATAATTAAATGATAAAATTTAATCATTACAATTAAATTCAAATGATTCACAATTTCATATATTACTTGAAAAAAATATATGTTCTACTATTTTTATTGACTTATGTTAAGCCACTTAAAATGTGTTTTATTTTTAGAAAATTATTTGTAGAATTTCTTATTAATTATTAAATAATTTAGTACAAGCATGACCGTTGGGTTAAAGGAAGCAAATGTTATGAAAATCCAAAGCGGGACCGTTGGAGAAATATACAAAGAGTAAGGACCGTGCTGCAAGATTAAAAATGAGCGTTGATTTGTTTAATGCAAGTTTGTCCTACAAAGTTTGAACAAGCCATGGCATATTCGCCGCGTGATGACCGCCAGGGCAACAAAAGAAAGGGTTTATAAGTTTTTTTTTCTTTTTCTAATGATCCTATTTATAAAAAAATAAAATTTATAAAGAAATAAAAGAGGATTAATATTATATTAATTTTTTTATTAAAATTATCCTCTTTAAAAAAATTAAAAATATAAAATAAATTAATTATTTTTATTTAATTTTAACTTTCTTCTTTAATATTTGTAAAGAAGATTTTTTTCGCAAGTGGAATCGAAGGAAGCAATAAATAAGTCCAACTAAATAGGTCTCTCAGTTTCCAAATACACCCCTGTCCTTTCTTCAGAATTACGGGATTGTGTCGTCGATTTTTTCTCCTCGTTTCGGCCTTCCCCGCACAAACCCAAATTTGACTCCGTCGAACTTTCTAGGTCTTCACCAACCCCCTCCTTCCCCTGCGATTTCTTTCCCGCAAGTTTGGTAGTAACAAACAAAAAGGAAAGGCGAAAAAAAGAAGGGAACAAATTATATTAAAATTTTAAAAAATTATAAAAACTAATAGTAATTGTTGTCCTTAGAAATAATTCTGAGTTGTAAGATATATGCATTTTTATATATAATAATGGCCCTAATTTTCTGAACATCTGCACAGAATTTAGAATTTTTTTAAATATTCAAATTTTGAAAAGGTAAATTAATTATTTAATATAAAAATAATAATCCAATCAATAAATGGTATAATAAATGTGCTCAACCATTTTATTTTTAAATAATATATTAATTTTTTAAAAAATTTTGGTAATTAGGAAAGCCATAAAAATTAATATATCAATTTCCTATGTGATCTTCTTATTTAATTTTTAATTAAAATAGATCCTCAAGAAGTAAGTAATAAAAATATTAAGAATAATACACATAATATTTTTTTTCATTAGTGTTAACAAGTGTACAAAATCTCGGAATCAAATCATGTGGTATGTCTATTGTTTACATTCAAATAATACCTTTTGGTAAAAGACAATTAGTTTTTCTTTTTTTGGCCAAAGACCATTTTTTTTAATATTATCTTCCAGACAATGTACAGTTTAATTTTAAAAAAATATTTAACATATTTTTAGAAGATCTAAAAAATATAGATGTTTATATTTCACTAAATATGGATTGAATAATGTATTTTAAGTAGTGAATTGGATGAAAATATAGATACATATATTAGATATTTTCATAAATGGGTATTTCAAAATGCCTAAACTTTGCTTATCTAAGAATTAATTAGTAAAAATAATTTTTTATACAAAATTTCAAATTGTTATGAACACTAGCAACGTTTTCATATTCATGATATAGCTTCAGCTTTAGACCATTGAGCTTTTAAGACTATTCATTGGTAGCTTAAACCACATTGAAAGCATTGCTTAATGTCTCAGATTTTGATAACCTCCACATTCCAATGTTTTAATCATTTAACATCAACATTTGTTTTGTCCTTTTTGCCGTTGGTTTCTTTTTTTTTTTTTTTGGCTAAACTTTTGCCATTGGCATTTACAAGTATATATATAAGGATTTTTTTTTTTGGGTAAACAGGATATTTTATTATTTGATACACACCAACTAGAGCAATACACACTCATACTTCTCCTTCTCTCTGGATTGCACTTTTACTTTCTGCAGTTGTTGTGTACCAGAGTTAATATTAGGAAGGGTTTATCTAATCTTAAGGAACATCTATATAGGTGGAATAGTTTTTAAGAACAATGTCATTTTGACGTGATTCATATTATTCCTATCCATATTCCACCACCAACAAACATGCATAATTTGAGGGATTTGTATTATTGAAAAAACCCAAAAAAAAAATCAACCCAGGTTGCAAGAGTGGTAAGAGCTCTCAAGTAAATAGTTTATGGTTTGATTTCCAGACTTTTTGTAAGAACTAACCATGTTTAGTAGGAATGAGAC
The DNA here is from genome assembly GCA_026686845.1 of Adenanthera pavonina. Taxonomy (NCBI): domain Eukaryota; kingdom Viridiplantae; phylum Streptophyta; class Magnoliopsida; order Fabales; family Fabaceae; genus Adenanthera; species Adenanthera pavonina. The sequence goes on along the minus strand of JAIVEN010000033.1, from coordinate 4,910,685 downwards.
ATTTTAATGGAAATGAAAAGAGAAAAGGAAATGGAAAGAAGAATTTCATGAAAATATTATATTTAATTAATAAAAAATTTGAATGATGTGTACCAAACAAATTTTATAAAAATTTCTCTCTCATTCTCTCTTTCAAAAAATCTCTTTCATTTATACCAAATATAGCCAATGATACTCCAAGTCCCAAAAAAAAAGTATATAGCAAAACTAGATTATTGTATAATTTTGAGCAAAGAAGCGTTTATAAATTTGGTTTGCATTTTGAGCTGAAACAAACCAAACTAAAGCTAATCCTGTTACCACGCGTGTTAAATTGTATTAATGTAAATAGCTATATTTATTCCAAGTTCCCAAATAAATATATTATCATTTACTTATTATAAATAAATGATATATTAATATGGAAAGCTAATATAATTGATATAAACCAAAGTATTAAAAACTAATTTGAATTGGTTAAATTGAGAACCTACATCGAGTCTGATCCAGATAAAGAGAGGAACCAAATGACTCGAAAACTGGTGCGAACTTGTAGAAAAATAGTCAAACTAGCTGGGAACCAGTACAACTTGTTTACTAACTAGTAGAGAATTAGTAAAATTGGTCAAATTATTTTTAATTTTTTTTAATTTAAAAATAAAATAATATTATTTTTAATGCTAAATAACATTATTTTTTTTATATTATAATATTATAAAAGTATTATAATTATTAATAATGATAAATTTACTTAATAAATAATATAAAAATATAATATTATTTTAAATTCAAAATATGATTATGAAAGAATATTAATTTATTTAGATTTTAATATTAAATTATAAAATTTATTAGTAATATTTTTTTAATTTTTCTCTCTAATATATAACATATAAAATTAAAAAATTGTTAATTTTATAATTATCAATTTAGTCATGATTTAATCATTGAATCATTGAATATTGAACTAATATCTTAATTGATTATCGAACCGATCTGATTTTTAATATTTTGATATAAACTAACATATTGTCACTATTATTATTAGTCTAGTACTCCACTATAAATGTCTCTTTCTATTTTTTTTATTAAAGGATGAAAGATATTTTTATTTATAAATTTACATTTTTCATTTTATTTCTTTTTTAATACTATTTTTATTTATATCTGTTTCAGTTATTCACTTTTTTATTTTAGCCAACCTTCTTATTATTCACTCGAGCTCATAGAAAAAATTTATAATATCATTTATTCATTTATCATTCTCAATTATATATTCTCTACTGTCAAATCAAATCTCCTTATTTATCTTTGAACAGAGCCTAGAATGGAACAATGGTTTAACCAAATTTGTAAGTCAAAAAGGACTCTAATAAGACAAGATAGAAATTAAGGGACTATTTTAATACATTTTAAATTTCGAAGATGAGTTTAAAATTTTAGAAGATTAAGGAATTAATTTAACATAATTAATCTTTCCACCGAAAACCAACATCAACTCCAACTAATTTTGTACCAAACGCAACCCATGTAACTCATTTATTTTGTCAAAACTCGTGGCAAATTAATTAATTAGCTATTTCAACATTAAATATTATAAGGAGTGTAATATTAGTCAAAAGACATCGTGGATTAAGTGAGTGCTTTCTTCAAAGAATGAAATACTGAGAATCAAGTTGAAAGGGTCAAGTCTTCTACACAACCATTGCAAATAATCAACAAATAATAGTCAATATATACTATGTATACATGTATGGATGTATGTATGTGTATATGCTGCTAATTGGACTCATATATGTGACAGTAGTACAATTGAGTGAAATTTTATCCCAATTTATTGGACTAATGGGCAAATAATCATCAATATAACATATAAAAATAAAGCAATTCTATTTATGACTTATTTATTGTTTAATAATTATTTGTTGGAATGATAATTTTTAAATATGAAAAGAATAAAAAAAAATTTTCAAATTATGTATTTATTCAAAAAATTGAATATGCTTTCATACAGTACATGAAGAATTTTTTTTTTTACGTTAAGAGTATGTCCTATTTGACAGTTGAAATTCAATCCCTTCAAGATGAAGAGAGCATTAAAGTTGATTTTACCTAGAGCCGTCAAAATGGGTCAAGCCCGACGGGCCGGTCTGAAAAGCCCGAAAAAATGAGCAGGCTCGGGTCTCAATTTCATGAGTAAATACATAATCCGAGCTTCTTAAACCCGGCCCGACCCGTGATGAGTCGGCTCGAAAGCCCGAGACTTTTTTTCTTTTTTTTTTATTTAAAATATTAAAAAATACATATTATTTCATTAATTAGTGATATATAAATTATAAAATTTAAATATTATGTTAGTTTTTGATTAATTATGATGATAATTAGTTATATTAATTTAAATAATTTTATAAAAAAAATTTATTAAAAAACATAAAAAATATTAAAAAATTAAAAAAAGCCAGCGGCCTGCCCTTAGATCCAATCCCACAAGCTCAGACTTGGAAAGCCAAGCCCGTTTATCAAATCGGGCTTTTTGGCCAGCCTGATTTAACAGTTTTAATTTTATCTCTCCCAATAAATCTTTTCCAACATGAAGAGTTTTTTATTTAATGTTGATACGTGATGTGTGATTTGAATGATTCTAAAATTTGTTGAATATTTAAAATAAAAAATTTTTAAATAATAAATTATTTTTAAGAGTAAGTAAACATTATAATAGAAAAAATTTTGAGGTTAATATCTATAAAATTTATTATTTAAAATATATAAACAATTAAAACTAATCTCTTACAAAATATTGATAATAAATTTATCAATACTTGGAAATTTGTGTTTGGTAACCAACACCACTTCAAAATAAATGACTTTATCTCATCAAAAAAATAAATAAATGACTTTTGTTATGACTATTTTGTATTGATATTTACTTTTTTTTTCTTTGATTATATCACAAGAGTTTGAACTCTTGACCTCCCCTACCCTTATCCCATTTTACCCTAAGCACATGAATTAATCTAGCATTCGTTGAATTTTGAATACAATCATTAATAATATTATGCAATCATCAATAACACTATAACGAATATATGTTTTATTAAAAAATCTAATAATATATACTTTAAAAATATACCTAACCTTACCCATAAAAAAATAAAAATATAGCTCAATTTTGCTAAAAACTTCCAAGTTAGCTTGTAAAAACAGAGTCAAGCGCAGACACAAGGAAATAATTAAACGTAGACTAAACTAGGGTGCAAGGCACCGAAATCACATGGATGCCAGCTATTATTGTGTCCAAACAAATGATGACTTTCTTTCTTTCTTGTTTTTTTTTTTTTCTTGCCAAGGATAACTTCACGCAAGACGACGGTGAGATTAGTTTGGTTTTCATGTTTCTTACTTCTTTCTTATTGTATTTTTAACCTACTTATGGAACCTGATTTTTTTTTTGGACCGTATATGGAGCCTGATTTGAGCTACATGATTTCCAACAAAACAAGCTACATTATTTATGGCTGAAATTTTTTACTATGCACAAAAAATAATCCATTTTATATTTTTCTAATTAAATTATATAATATTATATGACTATTTTGCTATTATTAATAAAAATATACATGTCATATTGTAATCGAGAAAAACTTGATTTCTTCCAATGGATAATCGTAACTCCAATAAGAGAAATTGATGAGCCTATTCATGCTAAGAATTTTTCTACTCGTGTATGGGTTTGTCATGATAGATACATTTAAATCATGCTTGAGCAGTTGGATTGGAAGGAAAAACCGAAAATTACGCCCAAAAAACTTATGTTTTTTCGAGTGAGGAGCGGCGCCTGTGGCCTAATGGATAAGGCGTCTGACTTCTAATCAGGCGATTGTGGGTTCAAATCCCACCAGGCGTAGTTTGCTTCTTTTCCCCCATCTTTAATCTTTAGGGTCCATTTGTGGGTCGTCCAGCCTAATTTCTAGTTTTCTACATCCATGCACATGGATATATATATATATATATATCTGCAAACACACACACACACACACACACACACACATATATATAATATATAGACACACACAATTTAAAGGAGGCACACTATTTATAAATTTTTTATAGTGCAACTCACCTTAAATTTATAACAAAGTATAAAGCACACAATCTAGCTATTTAAACATGCATTCAAATATTATTGGATTCAAGTAAAATAGTTTTCTCATTGGCAAAAAAAAAAAAGATGGCTTTCTTAATGTATTTTTAACATTTATAAGATTGAAATCCATGACCTTACTCGAAAGATATCAAATTTCTTCTATTCAACTCAAACTATGTTGGAATTTGAAATATTTAACAGTCCGTTTGGTTCAAATTCATGGACATAATGTAATATAAATGGAATTACATTACTTTAGTAGTTACGTTTGGTTCACTGAATTACATGATTATAAGATTACGTCCGTAAACCCAAATACACCTTTGAATGTAAATGATAAACATATCCAAAAGTTATGTATTTGAGATTACATGGATATAAATGGGAATAAAAAAATAATATTGCCCTTATAAAAATGGAGTAAGGGTATTTTAGTACCTTACTATTTATTTATATTTATTTAAATATAAAAAATAATTTATTTTTCATATACCCCAGTGTCATACTAAATAAACTCGCATAGATTTTATTTATATTTCATCACATTATATTCTTTCCTATTATATTCCTTGACTCCTCTATAAATGAACTAAACGAGCCGTAAATTCGCGTTTTGTATTTATTTCTCGAAAGCAATAAGTTTCAGCCATCTTAAGTAAATGTTTAACCTATCTTCAATGGGCCTAAGTCCAATAAGCTCTATTTGGACCCCAATTCTTTTCTTCTCGTGAGCCCAATGGTAGGAAGCGCACCTTTAGTTGGAGGCTGCATTGCTGCTCATATGATGTACTCTTGTTAGTGTTTAATCTTTCATTTTAGGCTCTAACGTTTTGATTTTTGGAAAGTCATTTAATTAATAATTTTCTTTTTTAGTGTAACTTTTTTGTGGTACAACTATACAGTATCCAGTATTTTTTAGCCAAATTCAAGTATTGTTAGATTTAAATAAGAATAACTTTCCTAATGTTATTTTTTCCACCCACAGCGTTCAATCCTTACTTAAGATTTATCGAATTTCTTCCGCTTCATCCAACTACCATTTGTCAGGAATTGGAAATATTTAAATGATACTGCTATTTGTGTTCATTTCTCCAGACCAAAGCTTTCAGGCAGTTTTAGTCAATGTTCAATGAAACCCTTCTAAAATGGGCCTAAATCCAACAGGCTGTCTTTGGATCCAAATCTTTTCTTTTTCGCCAGCCCAATGTTATGATGCTTAGCCCAAATTGGAGGCTGCTTATATAAATTGCCCTTGTTAGCGTTTAATCTTTCATTTGGCCTCTAAACTCTGGATATTTAAGACTCATCGTATTGATAATTTTCTTTCTAAGCGTAACTTCCAGATCATTTATTCTTTAACTTATTGTTATTGTCAAATCAAAACGATAGAATTAAATTATTTTATCAATCGACGATTAATTCGTTTTATTTACTGACCAGACTATTGATTTTGTATCCCAAAAAAAAATTCGTTGGAACGCCAGTAGGCCCCAATGTCTTAATTAGCACTAACTTTCTTTTTTGTCACGAGGGGTAGAAGTTCAATAGATACCAAAGCTAGATACATAGAAGTCATAAAAACAAAGCAATACAGCAGGAGAGCATAAAGAATAAAAGAAAGGTAATACTCATTCCTCGGGGTTTAGATTTCGATTTCTGAGAGGTGCAGTAGCATTAAAAAAATTAAGGTCTTAAAGAGGTCTTCCCATCGCTATCCATGAATCATTGTAAGGTCCTACACAACAGGATCTAGATTAGTTTAAAACGAGTAATAAACTCAAGATATTGGGTGATAAAGTATTAAAAAAAAGGAAAATGCAAACAAACAAAATAAACTAAAATTAACCGATGCAATATAGTAGCCTGACTTCACGGAGTACCACCCATTTTGATTAAATTGCCAAACTAAATAATCTTCATTAGCATGTTGAGATAAATGGATTTTGTGAATCAGAGTAAATGCATTACACGAAATAAATTCCCTGATCAATGATAAATTCCATCAACGCTGATGTATTATAACATACATAAGCCAATCAATATAACATTTAAAAGAATAATTTGATATTGTTACTTTATTATTTACTGGATGGTATACGTAGTCTTTTTTCCATATAGTATATTCTTTTATTATTCAACGGTTCGTTTTTTTTTTTTATTATTCAACGGTTCGTTGAATCTCGTGCAAATGATAGTTAATTACAAAAACTAAAAATCCCATATCTTCAGTAAAAACTTTTACATTTTTTAATTGTAGAATTCGAGAAAGAAACTAATACAAACTAAATATTTTTTTCCTGTGTGATGTACATGATAAATAATAACTTTAAAGTTTTGAGGAGATTGTACTTATTTTTCTAACATTTGAACCCTAGTTAAATTTGTATAAAAAAAATTGAAGGAATAAAGAAAAAAAGTTACATGAGGTCAATGAAATGATTTGAGAAATATTGAAAGAATAAAAATAAATGAATGAATTTAAGAGAAGTTAAACTATTCATCACTTTAAATAATGCGAGTCCTCATGAATTTTATATTTTATATTAAAATATTGAAAATAAAAAGGGAAAATTGAGTTTTGGGATAAAAAAAAAATATATTTAGTTTTTGGGACCAGGAATATTTTTTGAGGATGAGAATTGAATTTTTTGAATATGGTACCAAAAATCAAATATTTTTATTTTTTTTTGGTCCCCAAACCCAATTTTCCCAAATAAAAAATAGATATATGTTCACTTAGTGCTTGTTTAAATTCAATTATCACAAGCAATTATAAGCTTCAAAATTAATTATCTTTAAGTAAAAACAACAAATTATTGCTTCTAAATAATTAATTTTGGGTAAATTGTTGTTTCTAAATAATGAATTTTGGGCTCATAATTGATTATGATAATTGTGTTTCTTTTCTAATTTTACCATAAAATAACATTTCAATATTTTACATTACAAAGTCTCATGCTCACATGGATTTAGCTTCGTTGCAAATCTATATTTATAGATCGTCTATAGCCCAAAATAAAATTCTTATATTTAGATTTATATTTGAAACTAAAATATTAAAAACCAAGAATATATGTGAAAAGATTTATATCTCTTCCCATATATATTTTTTCGGTAAGAACCAAGAATATCCACCAATTGAGGATCAATAACTAATTTTTTTTAGAACATAAAAATTATTAAAATAAATTTTATTTTTTTCAATAAAATATTTTTTCATAAATATAATTAGAAAACGAACTTATAGAGTATATTTAAATCATTCATCTATCTATCATATGTTGCACACCCTTATTGGTACATATATAAATATATATGTATATATATATAGATGCAAACACAAATCTGCATTGCTGTGCAAAGAAGCCACACAACGTGGTCGGTCATAATAATTTGATTAGTGGGGCAGTTGGTTTGTATTAGAGCATGTGGAGGAAGGAACAGTGATTTTACTGTAATCGAAAGTGATATCCCTACTCATACCATACGGATATCCACATTATTTCCTTTTGCATAATCTTTTCGTACATAGTCATCATGCCTCTCATAATATATATATATATATATATATATAATATGTATCAAACAATGTATTATAGCCTCTCCCACTTTTCCCATTATACAGCCTTTGACCACATATACAAATTTGTTGGCCAAAAAATGAATTAGTGCATCGTAATATATATATATATATTTATTAAAAAATACAACCATATATAGTTTATCTCTTTTTGTTTTCAAAAAATAATTGGAGTGTTTTTATCTTTGAAAATAAATAAAAAGTGATTTGTAGTTTTTTTTGGTAAGAAAAGAAAAATAATTTATTCTAATCTGTATTACTTCCAAAGGATATATTGACGTGACATTTGCTTCAATTGACTGATGCCAAAATTAGCATTACTGCCTTCTCTTACGAGTTATAATAATTCCTAATTTGATCACATCTGCCGCAAAAGCATGTTAGAGTTATGTTGTTATTTATCAATTAATTAATATATTTATATATAATGTAAAATCTATATCAAGTGTCAACTTAGATTTTTGGCCCAAAAAACTAATTTAGATTAGCGTAATTAATTAGTATAAGCTCTTATCTCTTAAACAAGTGGTTAGATTTGATTCCTAATTACTTCAACAAGGAGTACTTCTTGTTGCATAACAAAATTTATAACAAGTATTTATCATAAAATATAAACATTATAACGTAATTTTTAAATTAAATTATGTGCAATGCAAAAAATGTCAAGTCTGTAAGAAAGTAAAATTATATATATATATATATGAGATTTATTAAATATATGTGTATATCATATTTTTATTTTATTTCTGATTATATTGTATATGCCTCATTTTGTCATGAATATTTATTTTTAAAAACCTTTTATCATGCTTCTGGAGAAAGTCACAGCTTCACAGAGGGTCCCAAAGTATTGGAGTTACAAAAGCACATTCCAATTAGTTCCATATTCTTGTTCACTTTCCCACTCTCAATGATATTTCCTAGTGGTAGTTGTTGAAAAACACCTCCTCTATACCATTCAAGTCATATTCATAGTGCTAGTGCATTGTAGTTTGGTGACATATTTTTCTAGAATTTTTATATTTTGTCCAAAGTTTTTAAATAATTTAAACAGGTTTTTCACATTACTTTCTATATAAATAAAATTTAAATTATTAAAATAAGAAGAGACTTATGCGTACTTTTTTTTTTATCTTGAAAGCTGTTCCTATTATAGGGTTATCATATTTTTATTAACTAATCTTTTTGTGGAAGTATAAAAATTAGACCTGTTTTTTTTTTTAAATCAATTTTTTCTTGACACTTTTTTAGTGTAGTTTGGGTTGGTTTGGTGATATAGCTATATGGTAGAAGTTTCTGTTTTGATACCCCACTAATATAGCAAGGTAGGTGTGGTCAACTCTTGTATGCGACTTGTGTGGGTGGCAAACTTTTGAAAACTTTCAAGTTTTGGACTTGGTTTTCTCAGGTCTTCCCTTTCATTCAAATTAATTTTCTCATGATTATGTAATTATATGGCAAAAAAAAAAACTATACTTAAAGAGAATATATATAATTGTATATAGACTTCTCTAAATTTTGCTAAAATTACATGGACTTCTCCTATATTTTCAAAACTGATACTGGCATTCACTGAATTTTGCCAAAATTACACATTCATCTCTCTTTATTTTCAAAATTCACATAAACCTCTCATAAAACAAAACTTAAGTGAAACAAATATCTCCTGAGTTTTTCTAAAGTTACATAGATGTTCTCCTTATTTTCAAAATATACACAAACATCTCTGACGAAATAGATCTGTACGATTTTAGAAAAATTTAAAAGAAGTATGTGTAAATTTTAAAAATAGAAGAAATGTTTGTATGATAAATCTCCCATAAAACAAATTTCTCTTGAGCTTTTCTAAACTTGTCCAGGCATTTTCTTTATTTTCAACATATTCACAAATATTTCTGAAAATAAAAGAGATAACAAAAAAGTTCAAAGAAGTCTATGTAATTTATTTATCATTTCTATGGGTGGTTTGTGCAAGTTTTAAAAATAGGAGGGACGTTTGCATAATTTAACAAAACTCAATAGAAGTGTGTGTAATTTTCTTTAAAGGGATGTTTACGAAAGTTTCAAAACTAAAATAAACGTTCATGTAATTTTTTTGGTCATGAACTAAGAGTATGATTTGCCGATAATAAAGACTGATCTCTTATAAGATACTGACAGCAAATGATAGAATTCAACCATTTATTTAAGAATCAATATCATTTCTCTTTCACACTAACTTAAGTTGTGATAATTTTATATTTTATGTAAAATTGAAAAAATCTGTATACTTTTTCTTTTGCATTATATTATATATAATTTAATTATGACTGGAATTGTCACAAATTTCAACTTGATCCATTCGGTTTGGCTAACTCAATGATTTGGGTGGGACTGCAACCATCATTGTATTACCTCTTCCCCACTTTCTGAAACGTCCATTCACACAAACTAAAGTAATAGTAATAGCCTTTCTCTTTTGATTCTCTTTTTCAATTTTGATGATTTGCTTTCACATCCATCAACTTCTTCTATCTGTCTATCTTCATCAAATTCTCGATTCCATTCACCTCTCATTTTCAATTCAACTCAGAATGAATTTCTCTCCTAAATCATTCAAATTCAAACCCACAATGATGCCACAATATATGTCCTATTAAAAGGTCAAAAGTTCATAAGTTGTGAAAACTGATGAGTTAAACTTGCTTTTCAAGAATATATATATATTACTTTACCAAACTTTTTCACTTTCTAGATTGTTATTGTTATTACTATTATCTTAATCGGAGGTCCACGCATAGCAATGATGCCTTTAGACTTTTATTCTTGCGAGCTTTTCAAAGTTTAAGTGCTAGCTATCTACAGATATTTATTAAACTATTTTTTTGTTTGTCTTTCTCTAGTTTTATCAAGTAAAAACTTTGAGTTCAATCACGTGAAAGATGCTTGTTGATTTCAAGAAATGCAAAGCAATTATATGTGTGTGTGTGTGTGTGTGTGTGTATTATGAAAGGATCCACTTTTCTAGATTTATAATATATTTATGGCTTGTTTGTTATATTAAGGGAAAATGTATTCATGAAAAGATGAAAAAATTTTAATATATGCCAAATAAGATGTGTATTATTATTTCTCATTTTTTAATTGAAAATAATTTATTTATATTTTTTTCATTCTATAGTAGACTCTATATCTAAAATATTATTCAAATATAAATGATTGATTGTTGAGTAATCAAAAGTTCATAGCATCTATATCAACTCCTTGTAACCCAAGGAAAAAAAAAAAGATCATGTTAATCAACATCATCCCCATGAGGCCAATGAAAAAAAAATAATTCTCATTCCTATTCTCCTATAACTATGGGTAAATTACCATTAATCTCTTTAACATTTTGGAGTTATTTGGTATAGGAAATTTATTTTTTTAAAAAAAAAGTTAAACTCACCAAAAAATAGATCAATCACTAGTGCTTTTTTTTTTTTTAAAATGTAAGTTTATGAGAAGTTGGATTTAATTTAAAAGGTCCTATTTTCTTAATAAAACTGTAGAAAATTCTACTTTCTAAATGATTTATAATTTTTTTCAAAAAATACCATTAATTAACTTCTTAATCATTTTCCTCAATAAAAAGGGTATTCATGTCTTTATTAATATAAAAACATAATATATTTTGTAAAAAATCATTTGAATTTCTTAGAAAATAAAAAATAAAATAAACAAATTGTACATGAACTTATTGAGTCAAAAAGTTACTTCTTTGAAAGTATATATATTAAGTAAGCCCTTAATCACAACATTACCCCAAGTTAAAAACAAATACAACATTGTGTTATGTATGTTAACAAAAACAAAAGAAGAAAAAGCAGCTTACCTGTTAGGGATTTGTACTAACTTAACCAATGGTATTATATTTAAATCCTTAGTATGTAACTACGTTAAAAATTTGTTAAAAGAGTTTTGTCACCCTGGCTATATATATATATATATATATATCTTTCTCAACTTGATGTGGATTAATCAAAATTCAATGTGACTTTTGGATACAATATTCATAAATTATGAATAATACAATTCATTTCAAAAGTGTCAAGTTTTTATTTAATTTAAGTATTTTTTTTCATATTCAAACACTTTCATCACATGTGTCAAGATTGAAGAAATTACTTTACATTTTGGGATCTTTCGACTCTGCATCTTACTTTCTCCGATCCTAAAGATAAAGCAATTTCAAGTATCTCACGTATTTTAAGAAAGAAAGTTAGATAATTAAATTTATCAAAAAATTTTAATATTTTTCTATATTTATCTTTATTAATTATATTATCTCTCATATTTATCATGTCATTTATCTTTCACCTATTAACTATAGACCATGAGTATAAAAGGAAAAAAATGATTAATGTACTAGACAACACCATAAAATACCTAATATTTGGAATCAAATAATAGTTATAGAAGCTACATTATATTTAAGACTTAGTAAGTAGTGAGAAATTAGAGACAATTTGTATGAGAGTGACAAGTACGTCTTTTACTTTTTTTCCCTCCTTTTGCATTGAACATGTGAAGATGTTAAAAAGACAACACCTAAAATACGAATTGATCATCATCTCCATCAAAACTGGGATTTCTTTATTTTGATGTGAAATGACTATAGTTTGGATTGTAGGTCGGTGACTAAATTTGGAAAAAAAAAGTTGAATTTAAAACACGAGGTGTGCAATGAATCTAAGTCATTTTGCTCATGGGCCTTTTTTTTTTACCGAATTCTTTCTTCATTATGACTTCCACGTGTTCAGGATTAATCATTATTCATTATTACTTAATAATGTTAGTAATGAATTAATGTCTGGAGATCAGGTTCATGAACAGATGTAATGGTCAACATTTTAATATTTGACTTTCTTTCTTTTGTTTACTACTTGTATATGAATTATCTAAAAGAAAAATTGATGCCATTTGATTTGAACACTAATTAATTTAGCATCAATGTATTCTACGGATTTTTTTTTTTTTAAATTACATTGCTTACCGATCGTGAATATATTTTGATTCACTGGTTTGTAAATAGTTGATTTCTTATAAATTAAATTTGGCTCGTGTTTTGCGCGAAATCTAAGGCAATCTTTTTTTAATAATATGATTTTATATAAATTTTATATTATATATAAAAATAGATATATAGATTGCACATTCTATAATCATATATTGATTTATTTTAGCAAAAAAAAAAGTAATTGGAATTAAGTTTTTTTATTGTAATCAGAATTATTCTCTACTGAGAGCAAAGGCTAATTTCCTTAAAAATACGTAGGGTAAAGAGTGGATCCTTTAACAAATTGCTTGATGGACAAGAGCCCTTATGAGTCACACCAACTTAACTTGGTAAATTGATATGTTTCCAACTAATAAAGAATTTAATATCACTGCAAATTATGCATTTATTTAAAATTTAAATACTCTCCTGCAACATGTGGCGTCTTCTAGTTTATGCATTAAATAAATGAATTCAATTGGTAAAAGTAGAAAGAACAAATTATATTTTTTATTTTAAAAATTCTTAAGCTAAACCTTCTTCTCCTACTTTTTTTTTTTGTCACCATTGAGCTAAACATTCTCTGCACAATATTGAATGTTCTCAAGTGATAGCTAAATTGGACTATTAAACTTGATCACATGTTCAGGGAGATCAATAAATGTGCTAATTGGCTTGCCAATCTTGCACATAGAACCAATTAATAGAGACTTTGTTTTGTTTTCACAGCCGCCTACCGGTTTGCAAGAGTCTTTTGGATTTTGATAGAGGGAAGAAAAGTTAGTACCCGTTTGGTTTGTCTTTTTATAAAAATACTTTTAAAATAACCACAGTTTACAAAAATGAAGTTTGGATAAAAGTAAAGTAGTTTACTAAAACCTGTTTAAATGAAAAAGGAGAAAATGATGGTTAGAAAGTACAGTTATGTTTTGATAAATAGGAACCAAATAGACGCTTAGTCTCTGAACCCAATTGCCCTTTTAGATTAAGGAGTTTTCCCTACTCTTCTTTCTGAAAAAAAAAAAGCGTACATGTTAGAAAATGAAGTAGTAATAGTTCTTTTTTAATTTATTTTAACAAGATAACATTTAATATTTTCGACTAATTCTAAGGAATCAATATTCCATAGATGGGTGGTAAAAAATTCCATAAAATAAAATAAAAAATGAGTTGGCATTCCAAGAATGCTCTTAAATGACCAAATTGTCTCCCAAAAAAAAAAAGACAAACACCAAATTGTCTTTATTTTTGTGATTGGTAATTCAAAAATCATTTATATGTATTTTACTAATTAATTTTTATTTTTATTTATAATTAAAATAATCATTTTAATTATTGGAAATGATTATTTTATTATTGATATTTTTAAAGTATTCTACAAACTAAAAATGTATAATATTTTAATTAATGGCTACAAAATTAATACATAATATTTTAATATATTTTTGTATTGAGAATATTATTTTAGTTATTTAATCAGCATCTTTTTTATTCGTACAATAATTTCATCCTTATCAAATTTAGAAATGAGATGAAATATTCAATCATTTTTATGATAAGGATATACCACACATAATTATTTCATTCTATCAAAACTCAATTATACTCTTAGTCACATTTTCGATTATTCTCACGATAATTATTCTTTAAACCAAACAAGGCACAGCTGCTTTAAATTAATTAATTATGATCTACAATAGTCTAAAGTATAATTCATGATTTTGGGTCAACTATACCTCTCTAATATGTAATATAAATATAATTGTGATGTAATTTCTCTAATTCTTAATATAAAATTATTCTAACTAAATTACACGAGTTAAGAATGAGAGTTAAAGTTAGTTAATTATCTTAATTTTTCTAAAAATTAAGATATTTTTTTAAAATTACTGTTATTTAATCTCTTCCTATCTCTTTGTGATAAATTGAATATGAATTTTTCTTAAAAAATATGTAATAAATATTACCTCATATTTTAAAGAAAGGGTTTTATATTTAAAATCAAGATTAAAAACCTTATATTTAAGACTCAAGGAGTATAATATAATTTCTTACAAATCAATATCAATAATCAATATCCAATATATATAGTAAAATCTATAACAATTTATATTATTCAGAACTCATAAATAGTTAATTCATTATTAAAACTATGTGCAATGCACAAGATTCGAAGCCACAACTTTGTCGAATATGAGCCACGTCCATGTCAATTGGATTAACTTTCATTAATTGATTTGCAACTTAGACTTCCTTTGTAAGAATAAATTATGATCTTTTGAAAAGAGTGTCTAATTAAATAAAACATATATACACTAATATTTCCTTTATAAGATTAAATTGTGATTTTTTTAATAAAAAAGTTTAGGTGAGTTGATAAATTGTCATCTTTTAGCTGTACAATTTTATGATTTGCAACTCTACTTTCCTTATTAGAAGAATGCAAGTTTCAAACATCTAATTAATGCAGCTCATAATCAGTATCTGATACGACAATTTTTTTTATTGCCAACTATCTAAGACTACATTAGTACTAGTATTAGTTTTCTTTGAATTAATGTCATGTTTTTATTGGAAATATAAACTTAAAAAAAAAACACTTGACTTCCGACTTATATATAATCCATTAAGGTATCAAAAGTAAAATGATAGATTTGGATCTGATTCATTTCTTCTTCAAGTATATAATTAAGGTTATTGACTAAAAAAAGTCAGAGATGCAGTATATCTTAAAAAATTCCATTTGTTTTTATTTTTAAATTCTATATTTGAACAAAACATTATTATTATATTTGCAGAACCATTGCATTTCGATCCACATATTCCATAATTATTAAAAAATTAATATTGCTGCAAAGTCAACGAAAATTAAATATATTTCTATTAAAGTCAAATACCAAATTTAATTATCTTCCACCAATAATTAAATTACAGCACATTATTAAGTGTTATGATACCTCCTGATCATCGACATCACTCATGACGTAAAATGCAAGTTAATTATGAAATAATTCATAGTGAGACAAATTGAGTTATTCGTTATTATTTATTATTCTCTTTAATTTGAAGCAATTACTAAAGTCAAACTACAACACATACCGTACATTCCATGTACACTATACGTACTTATACATGGCATGGCTTAATTGTAACTAAACCTCAACCATGTGTTCTCAAGTGCTGAAATCTACTATTAATTAATGTTTAGTATGTTGTTAATTGCTTTATTTTGTGCTTAAGAGTTAATAGTGGATTGGTTAATCAGAGAACTCATTTAATTTAGATCCTCACATTTTTAAAGTTTTATTTAGAAAGTAAAAGAAAATGATACTGAGAATAAAAACGTATAAGAATCTTTTTTTTCTTTTATATGTTTTGATTTGATTCAGTTGCACAGTTTTATACTTTTTTTTTTATTTTGAATAAATTTTTTTATCAAAATATATACAATTTTTCACAATTGAATTACGATTAAAATAAAATACTTTTGCTGCCCAAAAAGATAAAATACTTTTAAGAATAGTTCTGATTTCTATTAAAAATATGATTTATTTAGAAGACGTGTGTGTTAAACTTTAAAAAAAGACTACTATATATATCAACTAAATATTTAATACTTATTATAATTATAATATAATACATAAATAAAAATATAATTAGGATATTGTAGTCAAAATAATCTATGATAATAAATGACAATAGAATATTTTTTTATTTCAGAAGAAATTTAATTTTTCCAAAACAAAAGGACAACTATCTAATTTAGACATCTTTATCATAACTCAGAAGAAAAACAGGGTATAATTTATTCAACCAATTATTTATTTGGTTATATATATATAATATAGACACACACCAAGAAAAAAATTAAATTGGATATCAACATTTATGCATTTAGAGATAAAGCGAAACATGCAAGAAAATGTGATTTTATATATATGTGTGTGTGGTTTATATCTCATCACTGTACTTATTTATTCATATTTCTATCTTTCTCTGATCGACTTCTATGAATATAAGAGATGCATGCACATGGCATATAAATTGAAATGGATTATATATATATATATATATAGACATATCTTGTCAAAGGGGAGAATTTGTAGGCACCATTGTACTACATGAGTAACTGAACATGTCTCTGTGTTGTTTGCAGATGACTCAACATATCTTTCACAATTAACGTTCTGAAAAAGACCCTCAAATCTCCTCCTTACATACACAAGTTGTGGATGGCATTGGTTGGTCTTAGCAGAAATGATTATGGTTTCACTTAAATATAATGTTTTAAATTTGAAACTGTGTATAAATATATATATATATATATGTAGAAAATGTATTTGAGGGAGCTATCCTTGTTTAGGGTCCAATCGAGTTCAATTTGGATTATTCAAAGCTTAATGTGGTTTCAGATACCGGATGATTGATTTATTAAAAAAAAACAAAAATTTGTTTCTAATAGTTAAGATCAGGATAATGATTGCACAACTTGAGGGCCATCAATTATTGAATCTGTCTATCCATATAATCAAGAATTATTATTATTATTATTAAAACATGAATCATATTTTTTTATACAATTATTTTGGTATATGATACTAGCAGCATTTGAACCATTTTTAGTCCTATTAGACATAATTCTCACAACGTGACTTTTTTATCCTATTCAAACCTTTAATCTTGCTTAAGAAAAATTGAGTCTCTTCTACTCAATCTAACCACCATTAATACTAAAATGTTAATCATGGTATAAAAACTATTGCATTTTTTCACAAAAGGATAAATTCATTTTATATAAACAAAGTTCGGTTAATAGTATTTTCTTCTCAGAAAAATAGAATGTTATTGTAGAGATTTATTAGATTTACTATAACCAGAATCACTAATCATTTTATGTTTGCAAATCTTAATTATCCAACAAATTCCTTTTTATGAGCAATTTTTTTATTTTTTCGCTACAAAAAAATTGTGATCGGGTTTCAATTTTTAACCTAGCAATTTAAAACAAAGGTAAAAAAATTGCGTTTGTTTTAGTTCTTATAAAATTACATTCTTAAAATGACACATAATTTGCACAAATGGTTACGGAACCCGGCAAGTCATATGTGTGTGTGTGTGTGTGTGTGTGTGTGTGTGTGTGTGTGTGTGTGTGTGTGTTATAATGTTGTATTTGAAGTCAAATTCTTCACGCTTTCCTTTCAAATTTAAATTTGTAAAAACTTGTCATTTATTTGCTATTTGCTATAACATATTTTTAAAATGTGTGATTTTTTTGTCAGCTTATTCAAAAGTCACAAATTTGAACAGACATGCGATCACCTGCCATATATATGAATCTTGGCGTGTGTGTGTACATGAGAGATAGAGACACACACACATACACATGTGCGGTGCAATCCAAGAAGATTCCATGAACACGAACTAACTCCGTGACACATATGCATGGTGTTCGAACGATTCTTTTGCAAATTTCTAAACCAACCTTCTCCAAAGTACATTAATTTTGTATTGCCTAAAAAATAATATATATACATAATTTCAACCAAAATAATTCTAACTAAATTATTGTGTCTATTTTAAATCGTGTCCTTAATACAATTAAATTAAAATAACTAGATTTTTGTATCCTTGTGACTCATGAAAAACACAAATAGACAAAATAGAGTTCAAAATAAGCCATACAAGTAGTATTACAAAACTATTTATATCAAATTCACTTCCTATAAGATTTATATTATAATGTATTGATATTTAATCAATAATATAAAATATAAAATTTATAACTAATTGTATAATTTATAAGTCATAAAGAGTGCACTTGTTAATTAAACTCTATGCGATGCTAAAGCTCACATCTAATTAACTAAATCCTTTTTTCTAGGTTTTAAATTATATAATCACGTTATTTTAACTATACTTTTAATCTTTATATTTTTCCAATTTTTAATTTTTTTTATAACTTCTTTTTTGCAAAATTTATTTTTTATAATCTAAAAATGTATAATTAAATCTATAGAATGTATAATTTTAATTTTAATTTTTACGATTGAAATTCAGTCTACGCTTATATGAAATTGTGTTAATATAATGAGCTAATTATAAATCACATAGATTATTCACATTATACACATTATGCCAGCAAATTATAATATTTTTTAAGAAATTTTGTTGGAATCATTGATAATATCCATATATCTATAAAATCTTATACAATATATTATTAGGGTCTCTTTGGTTGGGACAAGGAGAGGGGAACCTCTCTTCCTTCTATGTTTTTGTTGAACCAAACAAGGAGAAAGATGCTCCTCTCTTTTTGTTTGGTTTAATAAAATTTCATTTTTTTTGTGAATGATAAAATTTGGTATTGCCTAGGGGGCCTTACACGATTTCCTCTTCCCCTCCCCCATAAAACCATACGAAGCCTTACACTATTTTCTATAATTTACAATTTCAAGTCATGTAATCACTAATTAGTGCGATTTGCATTACATACCATATTTCCCTTTCTCATCATCATCATTTCCTAATTTTTTCACTATTTAAATTTCAATTTCAAAATTTTTATCTGAAATTTTGTTTGAATCAATATATCCCTAGTAAGCCTTAGTTTGCTTATGAAGCAAATTTAAGTAAGAAGAATCAATCTTCTACCTCATAATATCTCAAGGGAATTTAGTCCATATTGTGGTTAAGGAGTATTTCATGACAAAAAAAATTCTTAGTGAAATTTTTTATCAAATTATTAACTATCTTATACATCCATGCGGAAAAAGAAAATAGTAGTATATACTGTGTAAAGTTGTAGATAACAAATGCCGTGATTGAGCAGTCACGGCCACAAGTAATAAGCACGCATCTGATGGCAAAGACAGCACAGGACAGCAAAGGGATTCCGATTCGATTCCAAAATTAAGCGAACCCACACGTGTGCTGTATACCCCCACACGTGTGTCCTCTCTCCACTCGTCCCGCCTGCCTGCCTGCTGCTTTCGGTTCACATTCCATTTCCCTCATCCTCAATGCTTTTCACGTTCCGTTTTTGACAACAGTTCCCACAGCGTCAAATAATTCAACTAATTTTTTATATTTTCAAATTTTTATTCACCAAAATATATATGTATATATATTTATTCACCTAAGGGGTCATCAGGAATGACAGCTAGCTATTCCATTTCTATTGGAATCCTCATTCTTCCAATGAGGAAGGAGGAGGAGGAATTAATGACTAGTGGTTCACGGAATAATGGTGTAAATACTGTATTGCCCTTACAACTTTTTAAAAATTACAGTAGCTTATCCTTGTCCATTTCAACCTTGTGACCTCTAAATAATGATTTTGTTAATGAATAATTTATAATCATCTTTATAAGTATTATTTTTAAGTTTTAAAATCGGTCATAACTTTGATAAACCCTTAAGGCCTAACTCGTCTATACCTTTTTTAAGACTTTTAAAATATACGTATTTTCAAAATATTAGGCATTATTTTTTATGTATTAGACTGTATTTGGTTAAAATTATATTTATAATTTATTTATACATGAATAATATGATTTGGTTAAATTTTGATATTTTATATATTGAAATATTGATTTTAATGTTATTGTTAATATTATTCCAATATACTTCCTCTGGTCTCAAATATAAGAGACTTTGGAGTAATCTGCTTTAATCTAAAATATAAGGTATACATATGTGGATTATCTAATGTATTTAATGATCTTTTTCTATATTACCTCTCATTAATTATAAATAAGAGAAAAAATATAGTAAAATATTAATTACATAATTTGAGTTTTAAGTATTAAATATGGGTGTTTTATTTAAAAAAATTTATTTGTGACAAATTTAAATATTTAATGATCTTGACTACTTTTAACTATTTTCCTTAATTTGTGTAAATTAGTCATTTATTCCTTATATTTGATATTAGGGGTAGTAATATTATTATTGTTAATAAAATAAAAAAATAATATTATTCTATTGAAATTACAAGGCTTAGATTTTTTTCCCCTTTAGCAAGTTAAGCGATTAAATATTAGTACCATCAACAAAATTAAATTACACAATTTCTTTGAATAAGTAAAAGAAAAGTGACAATCGTAAGTTACGTGTCGTGCATGCGTTATATATGTTCGCTTACCATGGGCGACTGGCTTTATTAATCTTTTATACGTTGAAAATTAATTAAAAGTTCAAAACTTTTCAATTTTATTTTAACTGCCTCGTTCCGAAAGGTCATTTTCTATATATTTGTTTATTTTCGATTCGTTTAATTACAAAAGCAATTTTGTATCGTAATTTATGTCACATCACCAATACAATAACATTAACGAACGATAGACGCATAACCAATTTTAATTTAGACTTATGTTCTCATCAACAATTAATATATGGTGAAATAAAGATAAAAATATTAATTCATTCCTTTTATCTGATAAATAGACTTATGTATAACTAATTTTTCGATCAGTTAGGTTGATTTTGTATTTTTTAGGATGCTCAAATTATTTTTTAAATAAATATATATATCATGTTTGATATCAAAGACATAACATGTCAATAAAATAAATTTCACATTTTATTTTCGTACAGTACATTTTTCAGTCATTAATTCAAAACCATCTTATTAACAATTATTTGATTTTAACAAAACCGATTCAATTAGTAATTTTGAGATGCGCAAAATAGTTTTTTTTTTACTTAATTCAGTTTTTTTCCTACTTTAACTTAATTTAGTTTAGTTATACTAAATCAATGTCTTAATTTGAGTCGAATTTATTTAATTATGACAATTTTTTTAATAATTAGAGGTTAGTACCAATTATTGGCAAACTTCTTAAAGTTGCATGAAACTTCTCTTCTTGAGTGAATCAGAATTCAGAACCATGTGAAACGAATCATTTTAGGGTTATGGAAATATTGAGCAGATCAGATTGTTGTCGTATAAGATATTCACTGCGGAAACAGAATCTTCTTTCGTACGTGTATAATTCCGTTTTTGTCCAGTTCTTTTAGGTTCAGCACCCTTTTTTTTTAAAATATAATATATGTCACTTTTATTTGCCAAATTATATTGTGTAATGATTTTTTATGGTATATTGTGTAATTATACTTTAACATTTTTCAATGCAGATTGTTATGTCAAAAAGCCATTTGCAACTTTTTTTTTTACCAACACATTTGCAATTGTTAAGAAAAATAAAAAATGCATTGCCCAAGAAAAATTGTCAAGAAAAATGCATAGATTAGAAGAATAAATTACAACTAAAAAATATTAGACATTTTCAAAAATCACATTGTAAGATTGAATTGAAAATAATTTGCATACGTATTAAATGAAAAATACCATTGAGGTTTATATAAAACCACAACAACAGCAACAACAACAATAATAATAATAATAATAATAATAATAATAATAATAATTATTATTATTATTATTATTATTGTTATTATTATTAAAACCCTTTTATCAAGTACCGGATAATTTTTGAACTGATTGTAGCCCCGAACCGTTTGATGGAATAAGGTAGCCGTTTGTCAAAAAATTAATTTTTATAGGATAAAGTAGACTCTTTCGCAGTTTAAAAACTGATAGTTTTGTGATTTTTTTTTTATTTTTTTTACCAAAATGATAGTTTTGTGTTATTATAAACAAAACTTATGTTTCACTTAAAAAAATAAGTTAATACACTTGCGCTACACTATCGGTACGAAAATTAAATTAATTAAATTTCAAATAGATAAAATATATTTATTTACAAATGAATATATATTTATTTATTTTCAAAATTTCCGCGGTCAAGACACGTCAAATTTGCTGGGCTGCGAAAGTGAGTGAGCAGGAAACGTCAGAGAAGCTACAGTTCTATCAGATTGGGAATAACAAAAAACAAAAAAAAAAAGGAAAATGAAAAGGAAAAAAACTATAAAAACCGACTCGCGCTATTTTTGCTTCTCTCCAACCATCTCATTTTCTCTCTACCTCCACTAGTATTCAATCCTTCTCTCTCTTGTTTCCCAACCTATATACATGGACTCGCCCACTCGCTCCTCCGTCATCATCGTCGGAGCTGGTATCTCCGGTGAGAGCTTTCGCCGCTGATCAATCTTTCTGTCTCTGACCATGTGTCGCTGTGGATTCATTTTGTTCTGATTTTAGTTTCTCCGTATGGAAGGTATATCTGCGGCGAAGGTGTTGGCCGAGAACGGAATTGAAGACCTGGTGATTCTGGAGGCTTCCGACCGTATCGGTGGCAGGATCCGGAAGGAAAATTTCGGCGGCGTGTCGGTGGAGCTCGGAGCTGGTTGGATCGCCGGAGTTGGTGGTAAAGAATCTAATCCTGTTTGGGAGCTCGCCACCAAATCTGGCCTCCGAACTTGCTTCTCTGATTACAGCAATGCGCGTTACAATATCTATGATTGCAGGTCCGCTAAACGGTTCTACTTTTGCTAATTCCGCTCATCTATTTACGCATTACTTTGCCAGAGCAATTTAGTGCCGGTTTTCGTCTTTTATGCGCCGTGGTGACGAGGCGCTTGTTCGGATAATTTCCAATACGGTGGCGCATTTGAGTGTTGTAATCGTTTCCATTCTTTTTCTTTTTTTTTTCTTTTACTGCTCGCTATTGTGGTTTTGTTTTAAAATTTTAAATCACTCTGTTTAGTGAATCTAACTGAATTTGTGCAACGAGTTGCAGCGGGAAAATCTTTCCGAGTGGAATCGCTGCCGACTCTTACAAAAAGGCGGTGGACTCGGCGATTCAGAAGTTGAGGAATCAGGAAGCCGATCACGGTGGCGATGTCAATAAAATGACAGAACCACCTTCGTAAGTTAATGTGGTTGGTGGTTAATATATGATTGGTTAGCTAATTATTCTTAATCTGAATTTCACTTTCCAATGTTTCATTTCAGGTCGCCTAAGACGCCAATAGAGCTAGCCATTGATTTCATCCTACATGATTTCGAAATGGCAGGTTAGTTCACAGCTTCAACATTGAGTTTTTAGTTTTTACTGTTCGTTTCACTTCCGTATGAGACGAGTAAGAAAGAAAAAGAAATTGAAATTTGTGGTGTGTTACTTTGTCATCAAATGATTCCATCCACAAATCTTTTCCAGCTCAGTGGACACTTTTTAATTTTTAATAAATTTCTTATACGCATTCATATTTTTCCACCGCAAAGTGGGTTCTCGGTGACCCTTGGGCTTCGTTTGCTCTTTCTTTCTTTCTCTTCTAAAATTAAAAAATAATAGACTGGGAATTTGGGTGTGCAGAGGTGGAGCCAATATCTACGTATGTAGATTTTGGGGAGAGGGAATTTTTAGTTGCAGATGAAAGAGGCTATGATCATTTGCTATATAGAATGGCTGAAGATTTTCTCTTCACATCAGATGGTATAATCTTGGACAGTCGTCTCAAGCTTAACAAGGTACTTAGCCCTCTCACTAATTTAATTGGATAATGAGGAAAAGAAAACACTGCTGAAAACGTTTCTTTCGTTGAAGAGCAAAACAAATATATCTTATCATCAACCCCAGGAGGCGGGACTTGACCCTGGCTTTTAAGTTGATGGGTGTGTGTATATGTCTTGTTTTTTTCGACAAAGGTGTGTGTAATATGTTGTCTCCAAAATAGGTCAGATATATAGTAGATGCATAGCATGTCATATATCGGCGAAGTATTAATATTTTTCTTATATATTCACGTTTTCTGAAATATTTTTTTCTATGAATTATGATTCTATAATTACTTTGCCATCTATGCTCTGGGGCTCTTTTTATGTTTAAAATTTTCATAAATTAAATATAATTATTCGAAAATTAATTTATTCTTGACACGTATCTTATCTATTTTTGGTAGATAAACATATTTTTTTCATAATATATTTCTTTTAAATATAAAATTACTTAATTTTTAATTACATGTTAAAAATAAAAATAAAATATTCGATTGTATAGAAAATTAATTTTTTTATAAAACATTAATTATTACTAAATTTATGCAATGTATGAAAGTCTATTTTTTTTTAAATCCGATATAACTGATTTAATTTTGAAAAATGGTGAAAATTTACTCAGTTTTTGATAAAGTTTGGAACGTAGGCCTCTTGTTTTATTTGTCTGTTAGTATTATTTTTCTCCATTTTCTCCTGAAGTTTGGGGAGGAAATATTTGCGGGACCCGTGCAGCATATTTCTCCTACAAATACTGCTCTCCTCCTGTTCCCCTGATGAACCCACCCCTTTTTGTTTTGTCTCGTCATTTTCTTCGACCCAAAGTTCGAACAACGCTACATAATTAAAAAAAAAAAGAAATTCTTATATTAAACTACCTTTAGTTTTATTCGTTTGTGAATCAAGTTTATGAATGGTGGTATAAAAAAAGAATCAAGTTTATGAATAATATGATATGTTAACTTAAAAAAATTGCTTGTCTGTTTGTGAATCAAGTTCATTTGTTGAGAGCAGAATTAATAAATGGTTGAAAAGAAAAAACTTGAAATTTTGTCCTTCTTTGCATGTCCTTGGCTTTCTTTTTTTTTTTTTTTTTTTATCTGTTACTGAAGCTCGATTGACCCACTTTTGGGCAGATAATGACTTTTCAAAAGATGTTTTGCTTTTGTTATTATATTTGAGAGATATCTGTCACTCTTATACTTCCTCTTGAAGTTTTGGACTATTTCATTTTTAGGAGATGACTTGAGATAAATCATAATTTATTTCCGTAACTAATAAATTTACTTTTAGATTTTAATTATCATGCATGTTAACTATCTATCTATCTATCTATTTAATAATTAATAATGCGTGAGTCATGAGAAACTTTTTGTGCAGTAATATAAAATCATAGTTCACCCGCAGATTTACTGAACAAAAAAATAGTAGTAACTATTCAGAGAATTATGTTGATTCAAAATGACTCTAGGAAATTTAATGAAAACAATTTCAACTACCAGAGGAAGGAATTTGACTCCCTAACAAATAAAATGTTATTAAAATTTTCCAAAAATAAAATATAAAATAAAATGTTACAGTAAATTTTCTAATCTTTTTTAAATGTTGCTTAATTTTACCTTTGAATTTTGATGGTGTATTTTCTGGTACTTACACGTCTCTGAAGAAGCGTAAAATATTTAAAAAGAAAAAGAAAAATTGAGATGTGAAGTTCACCGGATGTTAATTTAGGTTAAAATCCATGTACGGTTTTCCAGAGATCTTTTTCATTGGAATTCTTTTTCGTCATCATTTGACTTGAGCAGTCACTAATTGCTTAAAGCCAGTCGCCGAGAAGGTGGATTTCAGATTGTCGTTGACCATAGCTGCATATTTTCAACGGTCACAGAGGCTTATAGCGATGTGCCAAATGCCGAAACCATATGAAGAGGCCCCTGGGGCCGAAAAGGAAAGAAAAAAGTTCAATTTGAGCCACAGATAATATCCTGCTAATCTCAATACACTTTCAATTCTCTTTTGCAGGACGGAAGAGAATTTGAGACGTGTATATAAAAATATTTATAAATAAATAGTATCATTTAGAAATTTAATTTATTTAAATTGGGAATTCTGTTTATTTGAATTAAAAATTTTTAAAATAAATTTTTATTAGAAAATATTTTTACATGGGTCCTGAAATACCTCTCTCTTTTGCATCTTAAAGTCGTAGGCCCCCAAGTCCTAATTTCTGTAACTGTGCACACTATTTGAATTGACACAGCAACAATAACACGAAGTTGTGTTTTATATATATATATATATATGGATATGTACACACACACACATATATATCATTTCTTCCAAAATAGCATGAAAGATGGAAGTCTCCTCAATACATATATCCCCATGGCATATGGCTATGTTCTTGAAATCGGTACTATTCTAACTTCTGAGAAAATTAATCTTTCTGAATTTATATCTTGATTCCAAACCCTAGAGTGCACAGATTATTTTGGCTTTGACCACTCAGAATCACGTGGAATTTTGTTCGGACCTGAGGACTGGATCTTATTTTGAATATTTTAGTCGGTGGTATTTTTCAATGAAAATATTGATTTTTTGTATTATGTTATATTTTAATAAATAATTTCTGTTAAAAAGTCAGAGTCAGAGTTAGTAATAATTAAAATTTAATTTAAAATGACATCACATAGCAAAGTACAGTATAACAAAATCAGGAGAACCTTGGCCACCAAAAACGATCAAGAGAATCTTCATTTTTGACACATCAATTTCGATGTTTTTAGCCTGGATATCTGTATCTGACTGATATTTTTTGCATGGATTTGTGCAGATCGTCCGGGAATTGCAGCACTCGAGAAGTGGCGTTACCGTAATAACGGAGGATGGTTGCGTTTTCGAAGCTGACTACGTGATTCTATCTGTTAGCATTGGGGTTCTCCAAAGCGAGCTCATTGCCTTTAATCCCCCCTTACCCGTACGTCTCCACAATAGTAATCTCCCTACGTCCTTTTCTTTCTGTCCCCCATCCCCAGGAGCCCTTACCATTACCATGATAGCCCTTTTAATATCAGTGATGTCGTGGAACTCACTTATTGGTCCTGAATATGTGGGTCTCTTGTGCCAGATCTTTTGAGGGCAATAGGGGACATTTATTTGAGAATCTAGGCCATCCTATACAAATTGAATCCTGCAGATTAAATACAAAATAGCATATAATCTGTTTGGGGCATCAAATACACAAAAGATAAATTTAATAAAACATAAAACATATCCGACGTACAATCTCTCTTCCTAAGGGAAATAGATTCAAGTCCAATTCTCATTCGAAAGTAGTAATGCATTTACTTGGAACCAACAAGGTGGAATCTCCACGGTTTGGTTTTGTTTTTGCGGGTCTCTTAGTTGGAGTTTCCATTCTTTTCATACGATATAGGGAGTGGTCCACAGTCTTTAATAGGATTAGTTGGGAGGTCAAAATATTGGCATAGCTAGGTCTCGTATTAAATATAGCTCTCTGGTTGATGACGCAAGAAAGTAGAATTTCGAGGAGTCCTGATTTTCAAAAACCGGGGACTGCCCGATCCACGGTATAGTGGATGATCCACCGTCTCGCTAACGTGGGACTATTGTTAGCTCTCTTAAATGTGGAAAAATTATATTGGGTCACCACATGGACCGTGACGGAGGTTGGCGCCCACTTGCATATGTGGTCGCGATATCTTCATTATATACCCCGTATTTTCTTAATGAAAGCTTGGTCAATTGTTTTCTTAAGGATGAAGAGTACGGAGATAGCGCCATCGAGTACAGGTGTACAGAAAACAATCTGTGTTCAGGTCTCGTGCCTATAATTTAGAAAGACAGGAGTAACTTTAAAAATTCAGATTATTTTTTAAGTTTAAAATATTTCAATTTTTTTAGTAATGGACGAAAATACCTATATTGAAAAACTTAAAATTTGATGGCAACAATAATAGTTTTTTTTGTGGCTTTAAGAAATTTAGTTGTAACCTTTTTTATGCTGTACTACTATTAAATTTTGTTTTTAATTTCAAGATACATTATTTTTAATGCAATTAATTTCTTTTCTACAACTTAAATCAAATGCACATGATGTTAGAGTTGTGGTTTGATTTTGTTCTTATGCGTTATATATACACATTATATATATAATCATGGACGGGTCTTTTTTCTTTTTACGGGTCTTTTTTCTTTTTTTTCCTTTGCTTTACATAATCCTTCTCTGCTTTTAACGCGGCTACGTGTAATATATAAAAACAATGAAACAGAGGTGGAAGATGGAAGCCATAGAGAAATGTGATGTGATGGTCTACACTAAAATCTTTCTGAAGTTTCCGTATAAGTTCTGGCCAAGTGGACCCGGAAAGGAATTCTTCATCTATGCTCACGAGAGGAGAGGCTACTACACATTTTGGCAGGTTCGCTAGAATTTCTCCTTTATTATTGCCAGCTGTGTCATTCCATGCTTTATTTTACACTATTTTATTTCCTTCACATTCCATGTCTATTTTGTTTCTATCGTGTATGAAACCTGAAGATATTTGCTGCTATTTCATTAGGGCGATGAAAGAACTAAATCTTCTTAGATTTTCTGATTAACTTAAAACTAATCTTCAGGATTTACTTAATGGCAGTATCGCGTACATCATCTCAATTTCTATATTCTGAACTTGCACTATCTTGAATTATGACCAAATAGCTTAAATTTTATTACCAAATTGACCCTTAAACATACGCAACTCTGGCTTTTCTTTCTATAACCCATCACCTGTCAGCTGGACAATCTGGTCAACTTTTGAATTCTTGTGATTTGATAAACTGGAAACTGAAGGGAAGATTTTCTGACACCAGTTCCTCACATTATGAGAAATCCAAGTTGTTGCATAAATTCTAGTTTGCCTCCATTAGACTTCACTACTATGTACTGCTCAAGGAGTTCCCAGCCTGAAAGCTGGAGTGGTTAAAAATTGAATTTCAAAGGGCAAAGGCTAATCGATTCAAATATCTTTTTTGTTTTCATATGGAGATTTAACTATAGTTATCCATCAAACTCAGATTTACTTAAGATGAGCCAGGATCTTGATGTTTAATTTAAAGTTCTAAATTTGACTTTTGTAGAAGAGCACATGGTTTTAAACATTCTTGGCCGCAACTACTTCAGTTTGTCCTGAGTGATGATTGTATTAATTATATCCTTCTAGGCATAACGGGATATATAGATTTTGTTTTTTTGGGTTTTTGGTTTTTTTCCTTTTTACTGTTTCATGGTTCCTTTTTCTCTCCTATGATGTATGTAATGTTGACATTTTATTGGAGTTGTCTGTATTGGTTTCGTAATGGTAACTTCTTAGCTCTTACTTTTTCCAACTATATGTTGATTCTTTATTTGTATAGAATACTGAGTAATCTGTCCATATTTCAAAGCAAGGAAATGGTATTTTAATAGGAGAAAATTAATTTATTCGATGACGAAAAAATTGACATTACTTGGCCATCGTAGTATTTCAGATTATTCTTTTTTTTCAATATGCATTGACTTTGAATGTGAGCATCTATCAGTACTATAAATAATTGGATTTGGAATCCTGGAATGGGCCTTGAATTGAATTATCTATTATCTGTACTTGCTCATCAGACTCTGTTAACTTGTCTGCTGATTTTCTGCTTGGTCACCAGCACATGGAGAATGCTTACCCTGGATCCCACATCTTGGTAGTGACTTTGACGAATGAGGAATCGAAACGTGTAGAAGCTCAATCTGATAAAGAGACCCTAAAAGAGGCTATGGCAGCGCTTAGGGATATGTTTGGACCCAACATACCTGAGGCCATTGATATACTTGTTCCCCGCTGGTGGAATAATAGGTTCCAGCGTGGCAGCTACAGCAACTACCCCATTATCTCTAATCCGCAAGTTGTGCATAATATCCAGGTTTGTGTTTTGTTTTGAACATATTTGAAAGTATTCTCTTCTTAAATTATCAAGGCACGCTAGACTTTTAGTACTCTGTTCCTCAAGTAATCAAGTTCATGTGAAGACAAACAGGAGATGACTTGGAGCTTACAGCTGGATATTATTATAATCAATGATCACTCTTATGATCGTGATTTTTGTACCAAGTAACTTGTTTAATCTTCCTTGTGACACGATTGAGTAAATGCCGAAATTGACAAGTCGTGAATTTGCACGATAATTTATATTAGTTATTTCCATGGTTTAATAGAATCAATCATTCAGCATTAAGTTATAAGAAATATCTAGATGTCATTTTTGGTATGAGAACCTAATAGTAAATGTCTTGATCTCCTTTATGAAGCATCCTCTAGGACCATGTACATTCAAATTCAATTTGTTATTCGGACATCATTTGTGGCATTCTTGTCCATGCGTAGCTTGGTGTTCTGTTGGCCTCATTATTCATCGTTTTGTGCATTAGTGGTTCTTATGTTCATCTCTAAACACAAAAGAAAAAATATTCTTTTTTTTTCCGCTTGTTTATTTGTTTGTTTTGGCATGGTTCAGGCCCCAGTAGGTCGCATTTCCTTTACTGGAGAGCACACAAGTGAAAGATTTAATGGCTACGTCCATGGTGGATACCTTGCAGGTAAGGCATTAATTTCGTATTAAATTTACTCTGCTAAATAAGCAGTAATAATTGTACGACCTTAAGATCTCGATGGTGAATGTAAGCTTTTTTGCCCCGAATCTTTATCAGGTATTGACACCAGCAAAAGGTTACTAGAAGAAATGAGGAAAGAGAAGGAAAGAAAAAGTGAGAGCCAAACCTTATTATTAGAGCCCTTGCTTGCATTGACTGGTTCATTAACTTTGTCACAACCAGACACGGTCTCCAACCTCCACAAATGCGATATCCCTACACAATTATACCTTAGTGGCAAGCTTGGGATCGCAGAGGCCATATTATGAAATATATGGTGGACATAATCAGAAACCCCATGTAGATGATGAGGATGAAACATGCATCATGACTTACGAGAATCATCTTGGCCTGGCAGGTTTTGATCCTAAGTCATTTCTTCAAGCCTTTGGTGCATTTGCTATTGAAGATTAACATAATTCAAAGAAGGTCATTCTTGGGTAGATCCTTTCTATTAAATATAGATAGATTGAGTTAATCATAAAGATACACATAATTTATTAGATGTATTTTCAATGACTCCCACCTTTGACATATTTATGTGTATCTTTATAATTGACTGAGTTTACATTCTTTTTAGACAATTTATTTGAATATCTTTCTACGAGCAATTATAATGGTGAGGTGATGAAGATTTGCGGGAAATCTGCTCAGATCTCAAATCGTCACGAGTTTCTGCTAATGGAGCTGACTTGGTTATATTTATTTTTTTCTTGGGGGGCAATTCATTGTAGTTATCAGAGCTTTGTGCTTTATAGCCTGAGGTAAAAGATTATGTTTTTGGGTGGACTGGGGGAATGCTGGCATGGGCTTGGATTGTAATTTTATTGGCTATTGATTTCCTGTTAAAGAACCCTCTGGTTGATTGGTTTTGGAATCATGTGACAAGTTCTAATTTTAGGGGCTGATTTGATTTTGTGTAATGTTAAGACCATCATTATTGTCTATAATTATATGCTGGTGTAATTCTTTCGTTTCACTTTATTTCTATTTCAAATATTCAGTGCTATACACAGTTACAAAGCAGTCAAGAGGAAGGCTAAAGCAGAAGTGAATTGCATGAGGTCTAGTGACAAGAAGCTTTAGGGTCTGTTTGACAGTATTTTCTGTTTTATTGTTCTAAGAACAATTTTGTAAAACTGTTTTTGAGAATAAGTTTTGAAAACAAGAAAATAAAAAAATCTGTTTGAATAATTATTCTCAAAATCATAACTAGTGAGTGGAAGATGAGTTATTCAAAATTTATAACTTTACCATTAATGAGGTGAATGTTTCTTACCTTTCCTTGTGTTTTCCAGAATAAAAACTATAAAACACACCTTAAAGGTGTTCTGAGTTTTCTTTTCTTTTATTTTTCTATTTTTCAGAACAGTTTATAAAAAATAGGTTTACTAAACAAGTTTTCTAAATTTTCTGTTTTCAAAAATAGAAAAACTGTTTTTAGAAACAGAACCAAACAGATCCCTAGTTTTCAGATGATTTCAGTTCAAACTGTTCGAGGGAAACACATATGAAAATGAAAAAATATTTAGTATTATAGCTACTTCTATAGCAAAATGATTTTATTCTCAAATAAAACCAATTTATTATGAAGAAACGTTTGTTTGGATATGTTGAATTTTTTAAGTATGTTTGAGTTGAGGATAATGGAAGGAGAAAGAAGAGATTTTTTTTTCATTCATCATAACTTCACCGTGTACCAAGAAAGAATTGTTTTCAGACTGAACAGACTGGTATTTGAAGGCAAACAAGAAAATTTTATTTTTACATATGGGGACTGAGATCATTTAACCATATAGATGAAAGGATGCTGCACTAATCTGCTATGAAATAATTAACAATATGCACTGATTGAGTTGAATGTAGTTAAAGCGATTCATAATAATCATGCAGATTGTTTGCTTTGAATAATTTCCTCATTATAACCACAATAACATTTTAATGTTTTCAAACTCACCTAAGACATTTTACAGACAAGTATTAGAGAGACCCATGCTCGACAGAGGAATACAAGTAAAGCACAGGAGTTAATTATAGTCAGATGAACTAGGTGCAATGATCAGCAAAAGTCAAGAAGGCAACCAAAGTGAGAACAAAGAGGATTACAATAAAATTAGAACACTTCGTGTGTACTTGGACAAATCTTTTGTTCTTCATCACCTCCTTTCTTATTTATAGGATTTGAAGTTTCAAGACATTAGAGAGAAGCATCCAATTTAAATTTGCTAGTTGCACCCTCAAATAAGAAGATATGCCGATGTTTTAGTAGTTTGGTCATGGCAGACAACGAGCCTCAGCCCTTTGGCTGGCACAAGTCAGTCCTCATCTTCATTACTTTTGGGTTCTAGATAGTATTTTCATGTAGGGGTAATAAGTTGTTATTTTTCTCAACATGTTTTACCTTGTTTAATTGGAAGCGGGGTTTATGTGTGCTGTGTAGATTTTGCAGTAACGTCATTTATGACTATTGATATTTTGATGATGACAAACATCCGAGTTGAGAAAAATGACTATCATCCTTTCTGAAAATTTAAAGGTGAGCGAATGGGATAAGAAAAATATATAAATATTTGTGTCTTTTTTCATCATATTAGGCCAACTCCTTGGTGTTGCTTGGATTTAAAAAAAATTTGTGCTCTTCGTTATTTGTCAAGGCTTGTTATGAATTTATATATAATTTATATACATTAATATAAAATCTATATATATAAGTTTATTTCAATGTATTTGGACGTTTTAAAGTCTTTAGGCATATCTGAATGCCTACTTAAATATCAAGTCAAACCTGAGTCTAAAAAAAAGAAGTTTAATATAAGTCAATAAATTAGACAGCTGCTTTATACTTATAATATATAATTGATTTATTTAGTCAAACCCTAATTTGGTTTATTTTCATCGATTGGGATGAATGGTGCCTTTCTCAATCAATATAAAATATAAAAAATAAAAAAAAAGTTACAATGTTTGAATTGCAATTTTATCTCTGGCTATATCTACAAAGCTTTATTTGGTTCAATAGAAAGGAAACAATTCGAAAAATGAGGGATTTCCTAATTTGGTAAAATGAAAAACAAAATGTGGGGGAGCTGATGAGAGAGTAAAATGCTCCGAATTTTTTATGGTTCAAATAATGGAATGTTGTGGTTCATTATGGAATAAAGGAGAAAAAATTAAAAATGCCCCTTCTTTTAGTTTTGATTTTTATATGAAGGTTTTTTTGTCATTTATATTTTATTTATCTCATTTTTTATTTCTATTATATCCAACATTATCCAGTAAAATATTTTATTTCTTTTCATATGCATACAAAACATTTTCTTTCTATACTTATTTCCATTCTATTCCCATATCTATTATCTCCATTGAATAAAATTTGTTTTCTTTAAACCAAACGAGCACTCTATTTTTATGGCCTGAACCTGAACTGTATAATTCATATTTACCACGGTATATAATTATATAAAACGATTTGAAATACTACATTCAACTGGAGATCCGACAAAGACGAGAAGATCCGACCCCTCCCTCCCCAACTGACACAAGGCCCGAATTCATTCCAATTTGGCGCCAATTCTCCATTCGCTCTTGGCGTATCCATCGCCTTCTCCAGTGTAAAACCCTAGTCATGGCTTCGGTTTTTCTATTCCTGAGCACATACAAGTTTCTGAGGAAAAGAAAAATTCAAGCTTTTTATATTGAAGGTTCATATTCGAAAAGAGTGTAGAAGCGACCGTTTTCCCTTTTCGCAATGGCGGAACCTCGTCCTAAGCGCCCCAAGATTGCCAGGTTTGTGAACATTATACCTGATGGTTCTTCTTCCTTCCCTAGCTCACGATTCGCCTTTTAACTTGCTTACTTGTCGACCCTTTTCGGCATTAGGGCTGTGCCACTGATAGCGTTCTTTAACTTTCTGGTCGATTGGTGAAAATTTGTGGGCCAAAGAGAAGTGGAACCGTTGTTAAAGTTGAAAACTTGAATTTCACTGTTTTTATTTTTGTTGAGAATGTTTGGAATGATCTCCTTGGAACCTGCTACTAGCTACTAGTGCTGTTGTTGGCTTCCCGGGTTTTCTTCTTTTAACTTCATTCCTGGGTTTCTCGATAACACGATGAATAAATGGTTTCCCCCCTTATGGTACTCAAGGGATGTGAGGCTTGAATTCACCAGCGTCATCGCCATTCAGTATTTTTTTTTTTGGAACAGAGCTATGCCCCACCTTTCACGGTGTTACTGCACGCATTTACTTATGAAATTTGATCAATTAAACTTAGATTGCATGTTTGACAATAGCAATCATAAGATACCTTGCTTCTAAATGGAAATGATTAAAGGCCTGTCAAATGATTGCTGAGTGCACGATTTTATTCTTTTGTTTTTTTTAGGGGAGAAGATGATTATATGCCTGGAAGCATTATCGAGATTGAGCTTCTTAAGTTTATGACCTTTGACTGCTTAAAATGTAGTCCTGGTCCTCGTCTGAATCTTGTTATTGGACCCAATGGTTCTGGGAAGAGCTCTCTTGTCTGTGCCATTGCACTTGGCCTTGGTGGTGAGCCTCAGGTTGGTTCATACATGCCAGCACAAATTTGGGTCAATATTTTATTCTCAAAGCACATTAAGATTGAGACTTTGTTTTCTGCAGCTGCTAGGGCGAGCAACTAGTATTGGATCATATGTGAAGCGGGGAGAAGAATCGGGTTGCATTAAGATTACATTGAGAGGGGATAGTAAAGATGAACACATCACTGTTATTCGGAAAATAAATACTAGCAACAAGTCTGAATGGTTGTTCAATGGTGGGGTTTTTTTATGCATGCTACTAATTTCATTGAATGCTACAATTCTGTTGACACTAATAGTTAATCCTCTTGATTGAGTATAACTTGGATGAAAGGTCAAAATTGGTTGGCTATGGATTTTGAGTCTGAAGCTTTTCTAGTTACTGACTTGAGAAACTGGAAGCTTCAAATATTAGTTTTGGAAAACCAAGTAAGGGGTTATTCAACTAGTAACTGCTAACTACTAATCTATTTAAGTGGTGTCAATATGTACTTTTTTTTAAAAAAAATCCTGCTTAAGAACTTGAAATTTAGATTATTTTCTTTATCCTATTTTTCTATGCCAAGTGTTTTTTTAATATTTATTCATGCCCTTGGTTTATCATAAAAGCAAAAAGGGGAAGGAAATGGATGTGCTGGTGAAAACAGTGCTTATAAATACTTGCAAGAAACTTAAACATGTGGTGAAATATTTATGTGCTTTTTTAATGTGTTACTTTCAGGGAAAGTAGTGCCCAAAAAGGATGTGATTGAAGTCATTCAAAGGTTTAACATCCAAGTTAATAATTTGACTCAAGTATGTATAAAAACTTGCAAGCAGGACATTTTAATGATGCATTTTAATTCTAAAATGCAATTTTCTTCCATTCTATGCTGGTGTTGAAATATATAGCATTGCTCGTGCTAGTGGGATGATCTTGCTGTTGAAATATTTAGCATTGTCGAGTAATGTTGCATTTGATATTTGGCCTGTTTAGTTTTATTGCTATTTCGTAGATGTAGGTGTAGGGGTGAAGAAGCATTCCCTGTGATCTTTTGAGTCTTTTGCATATATGCCAAGGGAGGCTTGCTTAAAAGAAGCTGTTAGTTGTGGGTTGAACTTTGGTGAATGGCATTAAATGATAAACATTCCCAGACCTCTGTGAGATGGAAGTAGAAAATGAATGGGCTGCTGGAAAAATACTGAACGCACATATCTCTCTAGGCGCTTTATGATTTCCAAGTTTTAGTTTGATACATGGCAATTTTTTTTTTCTTTTTTAAATGTTATAACATCCAAATAACATGCCAATTTATAATTAATTACTCGAATTCATACCTGAATTTTACGTATGATGTTCTGTCAGTTGTATGATGGTTTTTGGTTTAACATTTTTATTGTTTTGGCAAGGAATATTTTTCCTATGAGAACTTGACTTTCCAATTTTGTAAAATGCTCGAGAAATAAAAACTTTGTTTCAAATTGTGCTTGCTACTATTTGTGGTTTCTAGTCTTGAATATATCACGAGCACTTATGCTGCTTGCAGGTTATTATCTGTTTTTCATGATATATTTATGATTATTAGCTTTTCCTCAATGATAATGATAGCAATAGTTAAAACATTAAGAATAACTGTATCATAGTAACCTTGATGATTGTAATATTTGATAATGGAAAATAGGTAGTACATCTAGGCTTCTGGGCTTTCAAGGTAAAATGTTATTGTAGTATGAATATGAAATAGCATTTTTTTTTTTATAATAGATGTAATAGCATTTATTGCAACTCCTTTGAAACATTTGCATACATATTTATAACTTCGTTTCTGAACTTTGTAGGCCAATCTTCTTCAATTTGGATTTCAAATGACTGACTTCCAATGTTATGCAACACTAGGCATTGTAATAATAATATATGGGCATGACTCTTGGAAATATGATTTATAGCACTGATGGAAGTGTGCCATTGCAGACTTATACCAGAAACAGGAACTTGGACTTAGGCCTAAAAGGATAGAATAGGGAATGTAGGTCTTGTAACTAACTCTGTCGGGTAGAGAGAGTGTGTGGAGTGTGGTTAGGAGAGAAGGAAATGAGCAGTGAGTGGAGAGAGAGAGGAGAGAGAGAGATGACAAGGAAGATTTTGAGCAAATGAGACACTAATCTTCAAGTCTTAACTTTATTCAGTGTGTGAGGGGGAGCTTATGGCTGTAGTGTTTGCTGTAAAGAAGTGGAACCGCTACCTCTTGGGACGCTTGATCATGACTAATCAGAAGGAGTTATTGATTGATCAGAAGGCCCTAAACTTTTTGTTAGAGTTAGGAGTTATTGGATTAGACCAACAAAAGTGGGTATCATTCTTATTTTCATGCATTTGAAAAATTTAATTCACCTTCTTTTTCCCCTTACTGGTGTAAGACATAGGAAGGGATATAATTTGGGGTTTTCTCAGGTGAATTTCTAGTGATGTCTACCAAAGAAATCAAGGTCTGTGGTGGTGATGATGTTGAAACAATATTGACGAGAAGAAAAGTAACCTAGGCAGGACACCTATGGTTCCTTAGACATCACTAAACTAAAAGGAGAGTAATTTTGTGCCCACAATTTATAAATTTGAATGTTCTATCTGAAAAAAAGAAAGAAATATGTTTGGCGTCCTATAACTTATTTTTATAGATAAGGAACATAATCCCAGTTTTACAGGAACTTAGACAACATACTATTACTCAACCCCTACACAACCAAGACGTGACAAGTGAAATTTCCTCTAACCCCAGTTTTGCAAGCTGAAAATAGATACTGATCCAGTTAGGTTATGGGCTAAAACAATCAGCCCCAGAATCAAAACTAAACCAAAATGATGAAATGATTTGATCTTTAAGCTTATGTGTTCTTGAACTAGTGTATCTGGAATGCATCAAATCTATCACAATTATATGCTTTTTTTTTTTTGAGTTTAAAAAAGCGTTTTTTGGAATTTTAATTTATCTGGCACCACAGTTTGTTGCTTCAAATATTTTGTTAATTGATTTTAATATTAGCTTCTTTGACTGATTTTACCCTATGTTTGGGACCCTTGGTTTTCTTAGTTTTTACCCCAGGACAGGGTCTGTGAATTTGCTAAATTAACTCCTGTGCAACTTCTGGAAGAGACCGAAAAGGCTACTGGTGATCCCCAACTTCCAATCCTTCACTGTGCGCTTGTTCAAAAAAGCCGTGCATTGAAGCAAATTGAGCTGGTAACTTCACCTTTTCCAAATGCAATGCTGTCAGTGATATCTGCAACGAAATGATACATATAAAGTTGAGGAGTACTTGCCTCTATTTTGTTTCAGACAGTGAAGAAAAATGAAGAAACTTTAAAACAGTTAAAAGACCTTAATGCTGAACTCGAGAAGGATGTTGAGCGTGTCCGTCAGAGGGATGAACTACTTAAGAAGGTTCTTTCTTTGTTTATTTTTATTGGTTCTGCAATCTATTATTTTTATACTTGGTTAGAATATCTGATGTCCTTATTTTCTTATGTAGGCTGAGTCCATGAAAAAGAAAATGCCATGGCTTAGATATGATATGAAGAAGGCTGAATACCTGGAAGCTAAAGAATGTGAAAATGGTGCTAAAAGGAAGATGGAGGAAGCTGCAAAGATGCTAAATGGTCTTAAAGAACCTATTGAGTATGTTGACCTTGATTACCAATAGTTATGCTTGAATATCTTCATTTTATATCTTCTATTAAGTTCATTTTCCAAATGAACTGAATAGGTCCGCAGTTTTCTTGGACCGATTGATTTGATTTGGTCTGATTTTTGTCCAAAACCAAACCGAATCAAACCTTTGAACACCCTTACTCATCCATCTACAAATCTGACTATGAGATTCCGTTAAATAAACCAGTTGTACAGCAAGAAAAGGATCAGACAACGATCATGTCCTATAATAGCTCTAATGCAATGGTGTTTCCTTAAACATATGAGCATTCTGATCTAATTAATTACACCAAAGAACTGCACAAACTGCATTCCACCATAAATTTGTGTCCTCTTTACTCCAGTCAAAACCTCCAAAATCTGATCAACGAACTGTTCCAGTCTCAAAGTACGCACCTAATGTTCACCAACAATGAAGGGTACACAAACATGCTTCCATATATGTTATCATTCTTGTGTGAGAATCACATGATACTGGTGTTATGGTCCTACCAAAGGTACCACACAAAGCAAACCCAGAACATTTCTCCAAGACTTCTGTTATGTGGGAATTAAAGGTAGTTAGGGAATTAGGATAAAGGGCAATTAGGGTATTTGGTCTATACCTCTATTATAAATAGGGGATAATATGCTTTAATTGGGTATTAATGAATTGATATTTTGGCTATTTTGATGTTTCAGTCTTTTGCTATTTTGATTTGGTCTGTACCTCTATTATAAATAGGAGAGAATATGCTGTAATTGGGATAGAATGAATTGAGGCTTTTGCTATGTATCAACCTCCTTTTCATACTACTCCTAGAGTCCTGAATATTGATGAACATGAGTTGCTCCCAGTTCTCTAGGCAAATGCAAGGTCCTAAATTATGCCGCTAGATTCTTACTAGTGTGT
Source organism: Adenanthera pavonina (assembly GCA_026686845.1). Classification (NCBI taxonomy): domain Eukaryota; kingdom Viridiplantae; phylum Streptophyta; class Magnoliopsida; order Fabales; family Fabaceae; genus Adenanthera; species Adenanthera pavonina. The sequence continues at coordinate 4,870,687 of JAIVEN010000033.1, read as the reverse complement.
CTAATAAATAAGATTTAATTGTTTTTCTAACTTTGGGTATATGTTATTTGAGATCGGATATGAATGGGTTTTCTGTTATAATATAATTTATTCGAAATGTTAACAAAATTTATTTTTGTTCTGGTTTTTTTTAATAATAAAAAGTTATTCTGGTGAGATTAATCCTTGGATTAAAAGGACTCAGGTCTTTAAATTGAGTGAAACTAATATCTAATTGTCCTATATTAATGATATTATTGATGGAACATTAAGCTGGGGTTGATGGACTTTCTGATGTTCATTATAGTTGTTCCCTGAGCATGTTAGTGTGGGGCCAAGAACTCATCCTTTTGTGGCTGAATAATCTATTTATTAATTGGCTGCAGGAAACAAAAAAGGGACAAGGCAGCATTGGATGCAAAATGTAAAAAAATTGCCAGCCTTACAAATGACAAAACCAAGAAGCGAATGGAACTGTTGGAGAAAGAAAATCATCTTGTAATTTTTTTTTGCATTTAGATATTATACAAATGCTTTTGGTTAGATTAGTACTTGGCCTCTTTGTTCTTACTGCATCTGCTGGGAGGACTTATTATTTTGGTCAGAAGGATGTTAAAAATTTTGTCTTTTTTCCCATTTATTCTACTTATGGGTCTGTCTAGTTTGCTGTCACCTGAAGCTGAATTCTCATGTTGATTATGGTGACTGTTTACTAATGTTAGGGTGTGGAATTACAAGGAAAATACAATGAAATGGAAGATATGAGGAGGCAGGAAGAAACTCGTCAACAAAGGTTTTTAAAGGCTAAGGAGGAACTTGCTGCTGCGGAACTTGAACTGGAGAATCTGCCTCATTATGAACCTCCAAAGCAAGAGATTGTGAGTTTTGGATTTTCGTTTGATAGTTATATTATTGTAAATGGTGGACCCCCTTAAGATTTTCTTTTTTAAAAAAAAAAATTTGCCAATGGCCCCTTCAAACATGACAGTTGTAACTTTGTACATTAGGTTGGAGCAGAATGCTTAATTTCAGAGATTTCTTTGTTTTTGTATTCCTTATGGGTAATGATAATGTTCGGGGCTTCATTACAGTGCTTGACTCAGGGCAGCTTAGATTTGCAAAGGGATTCGGCAGCTTTGCTGCATGTTCGGACTTTTCCTCATTTCTATTTTTTTTCCTTCCTAATAATTTTTTCTATAATTTTTGTTTTCAAATGCATTTAAAGAATTTCCTATATCACATCTTGATGGTTATAGATGGGATAACTATTTATGTTGCATTTTTAAGTTTTTTTCAACATATGGCTGCCTTTGATTGTGGACACTTCTTTTATAAGGTTAATTTTAATATCTACTTCAATCTTTCTACATTTAAGTACTACTAGCTAGGCTTGATTATAATCAAAGCACCACTGCCCACTTTTGCCTCTCATAAATATTTGAAGCTAAAGTTCCCAGTTATTTTGTGTTTATAATCCTATATCCATCTACTTTTGTCTTCAGGAAAGACTAAAGGATGAAATTTTGAATTTGCACAATTCTGCATCTCAAAAGAGGCTAGAGAAGTCAGAAACAGACAGATGTTTATATCAGAAAAAGTCATCATTGGTGCAGTGTATAGAGAGGTAGGAGTCAGATTAAAGTTGATTTGCTTTCCATATCTCTGACTGTTGTAAACACATGTCTGGCAATTCTATTTAATGTAAATTTGCAGGCTGAGGGAGATGGATAGTAAAAATACTAAGTGTTTGCATGCATTACGAGATTCAGGGGCTGAGAAGATAATGGAAGCTTATAATTGGGTGCAAGAACATCGCCATTTATTCAATAGGGATGTTTATGGTCCTGTGTTGCTGGAGGTGCATATATTTAAAGTCACATGGTCATAGTAATGAATGGCTGTTTTCTAAGTCTTTGTTGCATTGTTGACTGCAAATCCAGGTTAATGTCTCCAAGCAGACTCATGCTGGCTTCCTGGAGGGTCATGTTCCCTATTACATCTGGAAGGTATTCTTAATTTCTCATTAGAATGCTGTTCTGTACTGTGTTCGTTGAGAAGGTTTTGACGACGTATGTCTCTCTCTCATGAGCTATACCTCATCTTTCAGTAACTAGCTGGCCACCTCAATTGCTAAAAGAGAACATAATAGTGGGGATGCTAAGAATCAAACTTATCTAGAAACAGAAATAGGTGGTCCAATTTTTATTTAATTTGATGAGAAAACATTTTCTGGTAAATGGAACTAAAATTTGTCCAAAGAAGAAAATCACCCAAAAGGAGATTATATTTTGGAATAAATGTAATGGTAGTATTTGTTCTTATCCAATAGAAACCAGCACTCAGCCCCTCCACTCTCTCTTCACAGCACATTGGCAGTGCACAACTACCAGCTGCTACATGCTGCTGCCACTTTTTATATTCTCCTGTTTCTTTTTCTTCAAAACGTTTCCCAATCGTCACTCTTACTGTCTCCCTCTATCCTAGGTACAGCTATTAACTATGGTTTTAGATTTTAATCACCCCAGTGTTGCAGATAACAACTGTCTTGCACCTTTGAAATGAATTCAAAACCGACATTCCTTAATCATCACCTGAATGAAATGACTTGGTTACTGATCAATTTCTATGGACAATCATGCAAGATAAACTTCAGAACTCACCTTTTAGCCCCACTCCTTTCTGTTTCTAATGGGAATCTTAAAGCCACAAGGGGATGTTTGTCCCAATTTCTAATCTCTTTTATTTGTTATTATTTTTTTCCTGTTTGATCCAGTCTTTCATAACTCAAGATTCTGGTGATCGGGACCTTTTGGTAAAAAATCTGAACTCCTTCGACGTTCCAGTTTTAAATTATACTGGTGATGATAGTAGTCACAGAGAGCCTTTTCAAATTTCTGAAGATGTATGTTTTCGGAGCCTTTTTCTTTTGTCTCTGTTAAAAGAAATTCTTCCCCCCTCTCCCCCCCCCCCCTTCTGATAGTTTACTGCTTCAACAGATGCGTACTCTTGGTATCTACTCCCGACTTGATGAAGTTTTTGATGCTCCCAAAGCTGTTAAGGAAGTTTTGATTGGACAGTTTGGTCTAGATCATTCAGTATGTATTTATTTATGCTCATTGCTTGCAAGCATAGACCTAAGATGTTTAAATGGGTCTATTGAATCAGATTCTACAATTTATATAATTGCTTTATTATTTGCACTTCAGTATATTGGAACCAAGGAAACTGATCAGAAGGCAGATAAGGTCATAGAATTGGGCATTTATGACTTTTGGACTCCAGATAATCACTATCGTTGGTCTAAATCTAGATATGGAAATCATGTATCAGGAGCTGTTGACCAAGTCCAACGCTCAAGACTTCTTTCATATAGTTTGTCACTCTTGAATCCTTTCCAAAGTCAATATATGGATTTTGCAGAGATGTTCTGCCAGCTTCTTTTCCCTTTACCGGTCCTGCCTTTCGTTCTTTTCAGATATAGACGCTAGAGAAATTGAGAAGCTGAGGTCTCACAAAATGGATCTTGAAGAGTCTATAGCAACTTTGGAAGCAACTTCTAAAAAGTTACAAGATGATGAGAGACTCATAAACAATGAAGCAGCTAGTCTTCGCAGACAACGGGTAGGCAGGAGAAAGTTCATTCTTTACTGGTGTCCTTCATTTAAGTGCACATGCAGCAGAATACAGCTTTGATTTTTAGCTAATGTGTGTTTGTGGAAGACACTCTGATCTCAAATATGTTATGCATTATATCTTTCTAGGATGAAATAAACAGTACTGTGCTTAAAGAGAGGGAAAAACGCCGTGACATCATGCGCACTATTGGTAAGTGACTAGGTCTGGTATACTGCAATATAGGAGAGCTTAATATGCCCTTTCGGTGTCTATCTTGTCAAGGACCACTTCATGCCAGAAGTTTGAGATATTAGAAGATCCATATTTGGTTTCATTAATATCATTAGCATGCTCTTCATTTAAAAGCCCTTCGGGCTCTAATTGTCAAAAAGTCACAGTTAACTTTCCTTGTGAAATTTTTTAATTTAATTATAAGGAATTGAGGCCAGTGAGAATTGAACTCTTGATTGTCTGGTTTATTAATATTTTTTATGTATCTAATCGATTGAGTCTTCTGTTATGATCTTAGGACATAGGAAAAGGAGGTTAGAATCAATGGAGAAGGAGGGTGATGTGGATATGGTTATTGCAAAGTTGATTGATGAAGCAAGAAATTGTAATATTCAGCGATTCCACAATGCAATCAAAATTAAGGTGATTTAGGCCAAGTTCTTTTGTCCTTTCTTGTTATCATTTGTGCAGGTTTATACTGGGTTATTGCATTTAGGATCGATAGTATTCTTGTCTGAATGAAGCTGTAGTGACTGTATGTGGTTTTTTTTTTTTTATTAGAGCTCTGTTATTTTCTTTGAAACATCTTGAAAATACTAGCATTCTTTAATCTTCCATTTGATTTTGACAGAACCTACTTGTGGAGGCCATGGGTTACAGAAGAAGTTTTGCTGAGAAACATATGGCTGCTCTTGACTTTGATGCTAAGGTAATGAATTACTTAAGTTGCTTATTTTCGTTCTTCAGGCATTTCTTCATGACACATTTCAAACAAAAGGCTGGTAGTTTTAAGTAATTTTTGAAGATAAAGGTAGCTAGAAGCTGGAAAGTTATCTTCCTCTTGCAAAGGAAATTTATCCTTGCTTTCCTGAGTGTCTATTTATAATCATAAATAAGTTCTAGGACAAGGGCAGTGCAACTAGTACAAACTCAACCTTCTGGTATACACTTATTTCAAGCTAGCTGTCGCACATTTATGCTATTCAAATGCTTGAAAACTTCAACTTGTAGAAGGTAAAAAATTTAAACATAAACATTTACAAGTTCAAACGTAAACTCACATTATTGGACACCTATAACAATCATGACTCCCTAGATCACGTTTCATGAATCATCAATTAAAGAATTTTATCAATTAATAATCTTCCTATAGCTGTCCACAACTCAGTTCTTCAACACTTCTCGTGAGTGGTCCCTTTGACATTCTGCCGACTACACTCCACACTCACATCAGCTAAGATGTTGGTGCAGCTCTTAGAAGTCTTTGGCCTACTTCTCCATAGTACCCTCAACCTTTCCTAGCTGGTCTCCAATACTTTGGTTGCACACCAGGGCACCAAACGGAAGACATTCTTGTTCTAAAAGTGAAAAAAAGGGGGAAAACAAGAAAGAAAAGCAGCAAAAGCACCTAATATCAATAAAGACAAAAAAAAACTAAAGTCGAAATAAAATATCATGATCCACATCCAAAAGGAACTTGCCAGAAAATCATTTGTTAATTGGAGAAGGGGTGAAAAAAGATGCTGTAGCTATGTTAGGAAAATGAGGGGCTAGGGCTTCCTCAGAAAATTGGTGAGAGCTCTAACCTTAAATATGAATCGATATTGAAGCCTTACTCTTCCCTCGAACCTAGCTCTAATAGCACATTAAAAGAGATTATGAAAGAAAGAGTAATCTGAATGGGATCGCTGACTTGTTTGGCCGGGATCTCTCTATGTCTATTTATAGTTGTAAGTTAGGTCAAGGGCAAAGGTAATGCAGCTAGTAGAAGTTCAGCCAACTTGTTATTCAATAAACTTATTTTAATATAGCCATCAGACACACAGATTATTCTAACATTTGCCTAACTAGCGAAAAAAAAAAAAAAGAAAAAGAATAGGGAAAAGTAAACGTTCTCTAATACCCATACAAATTCATGGAGTTTTCCCTACTTAAAAACAATACTCTACCTAGGAAGCATGGGCATTAACACTGATACAAGAGATGACAAAGTACAAAGTGTTAATATGTAGTTTAATGTATTACGTCATGTCTAATTTGAGTGTTGACATGTTTCAGATATGGACACAATAACAAACTTTTGGAAATGTATGTGCTTCATGGGACTTTATGGAGACACATCAAATGATTGTATTTTTGGGTTTGTGATAGTATCTGTAGACTGGATAATCTATGGACAAGGATTTTGTTTGCAGCTTCTTTGTGGTGTTCGACTCATGGTTTTCTTAAAGAAGTGCCTCTTTTGGAGATGCAGAGCAGCATTGTTGCATATGGCTCTTTCTTTCTATTTTTGTTCTTTAAGTTTTGCATTATGTTATTTAATTTTGTTTTCTTGAGGGGATATTTCTTTTTCCTCATTTGTACTATGGGAAATCCAAACCAGTGCCCTATATGTGAAGCCTAACAAAATCTTTATAAAAAAGAAAAAAAGAAAAATCTCGTAAATCAAATCTGAAATACTAGATACCCCCTAATGGGCTTGGATATTGGGTATTGGTTATTGATATAAGGTTCCCTGTAAACAGAAGAAAAAAATTAAAATAATACCCAAAGGTTTTAAATTTATATTATTGAATCATATGGTTAACTTGAGTAATGGGTATCAGATGCCATCAAATTTTGATATATCAAATTATGGATATTGGGTCCCTAATGTTAGTATTGTATTAGAACTTTTCTCTGTATAACATCTCTGCCTTTTCAATTGTCTTAGATTAGAGAGCTGGAGGCCAGTTTGAAGCAGCACGAGAAGTTTGGTTTGCAAGCATCATTGCACTTTGAAACCTGTGAATAATTAATTTTTCCTTAATTTTCCTAAGTTTCAGATTAATTATTATAACATCTTTTTAAAACTTCATGTGGCTTGCAATCACCATCTTGTTACATCTTTCAGGTAAGACAGAGACTGAGAATTGTCGACAGCAGCTTTCAGAATGTAAAAGGCGTGCTGAATCAATTGCTCCATTCACTCCAGATCTTGAGAAGGAATTTCTTGAGGTTTGTGTTGAGATTTAGATTGCAGCATGGTTTAGTTCGTTTTGTGCTAAATACACTTGTCAACATAAAGGCCCCACTATTAAGTGAAGGCCCATAAGTTGTTTGAACATTTAATCATGCTCTTGAACAAATCTCACACGGAAACCCTTCGGACTGGAAGTGTAGACCATGCACAAGTCCACTGACAGCGCTTAGAGTTCAGATGAATGTGACCTGTGTACTGTCTAAGCAATCTGAAAGAGAGAAAAAAAGCCTCCACAGCTGCTATGGCTAAGTCCTCATTTCAGTACCCAGATCTTGGCTGCCTCCCCAGATGCATGTCCACCACTTTTATTCTTGCTCGTAACTAAGGGGAAGCTACATGTCTCCTCCTCCCTTATTGAAGTATTGAACATTAGGCTGCAACTAGATTGCCTTGCTGCCCTGCCTATTCACTTCCTTTAACAACTCATTTTCCCTTTCTAGAATGTACTTTGTTAATTGAGGGCCTATAAATCCCCATCTTCCCCAAGCAAAATAATCGCACCTTGTCCTCAAGTTGGAAGGTTATAACTGCTTATTGATGAGTTGAATGGGTTCCTAAAGAACTCTAAAAATCAGGTAAATTCTGTCTCTAGATTAAGTTCTCCAAATCTCCCTGAAGACCATGCCTAACAGCCTTGACAATGCTAGAAAAACCATCAAATTGATATTCCTCAGTGAGAAATTCAGGTAATTGTTGATTGGGCTTATTGCTTGACGGCCTTTCTAAGTTTAGAAACATGGAATACTGAATTTATAGGGGATGTGGTTGTTAAAGTCAGTTGGTAAGCCACTTTTTCCACCCATTCTACAATAGTGAAGGGCCATAATACTCCAGATGAGCTTATCATTCACTGGGTGAGAGATTTGAATTTATAGGGCTGCAACTTGAGATAGGCAAAATTACCTGAAGAAATGCAGAATAGGAGAATTCCTCTATATCTTGGTTTGTTTTGTACGAGGCAAAGGCCTTATATAGAGAAACTTGACAAAAAGTCTATCAATGATTCTCCTTTCCAACATGAAAGGAGTGTTCACTATACAAAGATTTTTTTCCACTGCAGCGAAGGGTAAAGCTCTACTGATAGAGAATCTGGTTAAAAGAAAAAAGAAATCCCATCTATGGCAAGCTGGTTCTCTGTTTTTCTGTCTGTAACAAATGTTATTTATTCATGTATACAAAGATTGGATGGTCCAGAAGATATAACTAAAATTTGGTAGGGAGAACTAAGGATTTAAACAAAATCCAATTAAGTTTGTCTTAAATTGATAATAATTGTGTTTAATCTTAATGTAACTTGTCAGCTAACATGTCAGAGTAAAGAGAGATAATACAAGCAGAGATTATTTCCTTGGCCTGGGCTTGGAATGAAGAAGCTACTCTTTTGGATGGATTGTTCTTGCATAGCCCAAATTTGCTTTTGGCATTTAGAAAGAAAACATTTTTGGGAAATTTAGAAGTTGAGTTTTAGAGAAGCTCAAAACAACTTTTAGGTGCTTGTTTTTGAGTTTTTGAGTTTTGATGAAAATTTGATTCTTTGGTGTATTTGGTCAGATCAGAATTCCTGCATCTTAATGACTATGCCTTTGCTGGTATATATGGATAAGATTGTGTTTATGGCTTGTCTTTGGTGCTCTTCTCATGGTTTATTTAATGAGTGTCCAATTTTGGTCTCGAGAAATCTCATAGCTCTGTTGCATATTTTGCTTCTTGAGCTGCCTGTTTCAAAGTTGTCTATTGATGGTATTTACTATTTAGTAGATATTGCGTGTATCATCGCATGGCTTATGATCTACCATGAGAAAAATAACAAATTGTAACTTAGATTTTGCCCTGTCCCATTGGTTTCAAGCTCGAAATCAGTTTCTTTTATAATGCAAACTTTCAGGGCAGCAACCATATTAATATTTCTCTGACAATTTATATAGATGCCAACTACCATTGAGGATTTGGAAGCTGCTATCCAAGACACTACTTCTCAAGCCAATTCTATACTTTTTGTCAATCATAATGTGTTGGAACAATATGAGAACCGTGAACGTCAGGTATCATTCCAATCATTTTCACTCTCCCTTTTTGTTAAAAAAATTTTAAATGACTGTCTGAATTTGTAATCACCAAACAGATAGTTGCTTTAGCCACAAAACTTGAAGAAGATAAGAAGGCAGTAAGTAGTTGCATAGCTGAAGTAGATACCCTAAAGGTGAGTAATTCAGATTTCATGAATTTGCATTTGGAGTATCCACGTTAGTTTCTATCTCCATTACCAATGATTTCATGAATGTAATCTAGATGGTATTTCAGTAGACTATGATTTCATGCTCATTCCTTTGGAGCACATGCAATGAATTGCTTTGTTGTGTCTTTTTAGCCTCTTTGGCTCGTTTTTGTTAGTTTTGGTGTATATCTTATTCCCTGTCAGAAACTTATGCCTATTCCTCTAAATGAACATTTTTTATATTATAAAATTGGTGCTCATTAAATTTATGCTATCTTTATAGCAAATGGAGTCTGGGCTTAACTCTTAACTATGATGTTTTAGTGATACAACAATAATTTATCATTATAAAATGTGAAGACTGAAAATTAAATCATGATACTGCTGGATGTCATTTGCATCTTTATTTTGATACTATGACGATTTATTTTAATACTGATAATGCTTTGTTTACAAATATGGAAAAAAAAAAAAAGATAGCAAATTTACCCCATGTATGGAAGCCCAGGTAATAAAGAATCAGAGAACTGACATCTCACAATCTTCTAATAAGGTGTTGAGAAAGGGAAATGAGGAAGGCAAAGGAACTGATCATATAGTTACTTCTAGGTATTTATCTGTTTGTCAGATGCTATAGAAATTGTGTTGTGCTGCAGCATAAGTGTACACATGCACAAAATCCTTAGTTAAAAATTGGTTTTGAATAGAGATTTTAGATAATTTTAAAGGTGGATCAAATACTGTTTATGATTTTAAAGCGGAGAGAGGGGTGGTAACATGTGGAAGCCACTTTGATGATCCTCGACTGTCGTTGGACCGACTGAAGTGAATGCTCAGTCCGGTCTTTTAAAGTGGCTCACCAGTACTTGGCAAATTCTGATCATAAAAATTGGCAAAGGTAGGGTGGGGTGGGGGTAGTGGTCAAGGTTTTGTAACAAAAAAAATAAAAAATGTATTCTAGTCTGGATCACATTGTTGGAGTTTCTTAGACAGTATGTCTATTAGATTATTGAGTGTGTGACGGGCTAGGTAAAAATAAGTGTAAGGATTACTAGTGGGCTGGGCTTGGCTTTTACTGTATGTACTACCTTTTGTACTTAATTTACAATTATAAGTAGACGCAAAAGGTTCTTGGCTAAGTAACTCAGTGATCCCATTTAAACTATTCTTTCTCTAAATGATGTCAAAGCTGGGTTTGAGGGTTTAGTACTACTCTAGTTGACTTTGTTATCCGGGCCAGAGCTCTAATCCCTTCTCCAAGGAAGCTCTGGCTCCCTTCTTTCTATGGCATAGCTGTGGTCGCTGTATTGGACCATTATCAGTGAATAAAAATTTTTCCCTTGCTTGGAAAATTGTCTAACAGGTCCTTTTTGATCATTATGCAATCATTAAACAAATCATCATTAATTAAAATAAGAACAAATACAATAACTTAAAACTCAATGGTAATTTCCAACAGTGCCTAACCTAACAGTTATAAATAGATGCATAAGGTGCTTGGTTAAGTGAGGCAGTGATCCTATTTAGACTATTCTTTCTCTAAAATGTTAAAATGCCACTCTTGAGGTCAGATGATAGTTATAATATTGATGCTAATGATCATCATTATGAACAGATTACACATGAGATATGGCTTGTATTTTAGAGCTTCAGAACTGTTATATTTGTATGCTTTCCTCCCAGCAATTGAGATCCAGGAAAATGGCTAAACTTTTATCTTATCCTTCCATTTGGCATCTTTTTATGTTTGTGTGCCTGGTTGTGTTGACAAGATATAATTGTTATGATAGAAGCTCCAACATTTTAGTTATTCGCAGGGGACGTGGCTTCCAACATTGAGGAACCTTGTGGCCCAGATAAATGAAACTTTCAGTCATAATTTCCAAGAGATGGCTGTTGCAGGAGAAGTTTCACTAGGTATGTACTGAGATGATCTGAAGAGATCTTACTCTAGTTTTCTTAGTTGTTTAGTTTTGCTTCAATGGTTTTCTTCCCAGATGAGCGAGATATGGACTTTGATCAGTTTGGGATACTCATAAAAGTAAAGTTCAGGTGACTGCTGTGCTGAGCCCTTTTTATTTATCTATTTTCTTAGTACAAATGCATTCATAAGGTGAATGGGAGTTAAAATTCTTTTTTTTTTTTTTTGGTGAACTATGGTGAACCACCATGAGGTTTCTCCCATATATGTTTTGAGGTCTTGGCAAAGACTAATCCCCGCTTGCTCCAATATGCCACAGGGTGCCAGCCCCAAATATTTTCTCCTGAATTAGAGCTCACAACATTGCACAGGGCTCTCAACTTGGGGTTGATGGTTGTCAGTTCAACCATCCCCTGGGGTGTTGGGAGTTAAAATCTTTAATTAACAAATTACAAAGACCATCAAGCTTGAATGTGATGATTGAAACCTGCCTTTACTTTATGACCTGGAATAATTTGAAAGATATTGATTAAGAAAGTAACTAGATTGTTATGATCGCTGGAACTTAAATATACTAAAGACCAAAAATACATCTTCCTTGCATCTGAGTAAGCTTAAATAGGGTAATTGGTGGACGAAAAAATTATTGGCCAAATGCATAAGTATAATTTCCCATTTACAAAATGGGAATTTTTTGTACAATCTCATGAAAATTATGTAATCTATCAGATCTTGCCTATTCTATACTTAAATTTAATTATTGGTATGCTGGTCATCTTAAATGGTTACTATTTTATGTAATTACTTAAGTCTGTCTCTTGCATTTGGAGAATGTTGATTTATAGTGATGCTTATCCCTCTCAAAATAATGTTTAGCTAAATTGGACTAAGAATGTTCTTTCAGAAATGCACATCACAGAGGAAAAAAAAAAGATAAATGTTCTGAATATCTTAATGCGTGATGATCACATTGGCTACCTTCTCTTCACTGTTTATGATGCATGCAATTGGAAAACTTGCAATTCATTCCACAGATTGCATTAGTTCTGCAATAATGTTTTCTTTTTTCTTCTAAGCTGTAATCTTTGTATATAAAATTAATTCTAAAGGAATTGATTTTTGCCTTATCAACTGGTGTATTATGAGATTTTACAATAAAATCCAAATGTGACCTTTTGGTTGTAGTCAGCATGCTATTTTTGGTACAATGTGCATTTTTCCAGGATTATGCTCGAATCCATTGCATTGCCTTTTTGTTTATGCTGTCAGAATTGCCTATTGCCCTATTCTAGTGCTGCCCTCTTTTACACTCTTTATTTGTTTTGATGCTATCATCAGACCAACAGGACAGCTTCAAGTTCTGAGTGCTCACCATCAATCAGGAGGGGTATTACAAAATGATTGTTTTTTAATTACACCGATGGTTTTTTAAACATTTTCTCTCTTTACGTACCTTGAGATGTCTTTTCAGGAGCGATCAGTTTCAACTATTCTTTATCTCGTTTCCCTTCAAGATCTTACAAACTGCCCCTTCAGAGTGGTTGATGAGATTAATCAAGGTATTTACTTTGCATTCGGATTCAGTGCTCATCGCAATGATGAGATCTGAACCGTCCAAATTAGATTTGGACAAACTAGATTTAAAGTTTTTTATTTTTATTTTTTAAAATGATTTCCTCAATTTTTGAAAAAGTAATAGTTATAAAATTCTTTTTAAATTATACATCTTAAAATAACAATATATTAAAAATATACATGATGAGCTTTCGGTGCTCATCACTTCGATGAGCACTGAATCCAATTTCATTTAGTGTTTGAAGTAATTTCTTTATAGATTGACCTTCTACAGCATCAAAGAGAGCTTTATTAACAATATTTTATCAGGCATGGACCCAATAAACGAAAGAAAAATGTTCCAACAACTAGTGAGAGCCGCCAGCCAGCCAAATACGCCACAGTAAGTATTAACACTTCTGAGTTCCTCCCTCTGTCATTTTTGTAAGGCTATAACAAGGGAAGATCATTTTTGTGTCTCATGTTTTTGAGGTTTCTAGAGTACATACGGTAAAAAGGGGTATTAAATTTTTTTTTGCTGGGTCACCATACAAAAAACTGTGCTTATGTATAATTTCCTACCCTGATGCATTTGCTGATGTCTGATTTATGCATATGAAGACTACGGTTGTTTTTCTTTATAGGATGCCTAGGAAAATAGATGGGATAAAAACACTACGTTGCTAAACTAGTATCTGTATGAAATAATGGTGGAATACTTATAGTTTGTTCTCTTGTTTATCAACAAAAGACGTGGTGTTGATATTTTTTCCTAACCCACCACATCTTTGACTCTTTTCAAAAGGGGATAGCTGTTATCTTGTCTTTTAAACACTATTCTTGTTTGAGTAGATGTTGCAATTTCCGTCGCTCTTCCATGTATCATATGATTTTATTGAAGAACCTGATAACAACCATTAAAAAGGGTGTAAGTTTTGTCTGAATTGATATCATGAATCCTTTAATTGTGGAGCTAGCAGGTCCACAGATTTTTAGACTTGAAGCATTGTTGTGTTTTCTACACCTGGTTTCAGTGTTGGTTTAAGTAAATGAAGTACCATGAATGTTACACAGATGTTTCTTGCTTACTCCAAAGTTGCTACCGGATCTGGAATACAGCGAAGTGTGCAGTATATTGAATGTAATGAATGGACCTTGGATTGAGCAACTCTCAAAAGGTAAATTTACCTCTGCTAGATGGTTTTCTGGTCATTATTTCTTAGAGATTATTAAGGAACAAGTACACTATTATCTCACATTCTGTGGTAGAAATTATGGTATAAGGATACTATGAATAGAGCTGGGAATATGGGCTAAGCCCGATGGACTGATCATTTAGCCCGAAGAAAATAATGGGTTAGGATAGAAATTTGGAAGTTTTTATAAGAAATAGGCTTTTGAGCCCGAGCCCATTTGGTCTAATCAAAAAAGGGGCTGGCCCACATGGGCTGCAATCAACCCGTTTAGCCCATTTTCTTTTTTTTTTTTGTATTTTTTAAATATTTTTCTTGGTTAATGATTTTAATAATGATGATGAATGATGATGTTGATAATTAATATATAGTTAGTTTTAGTTATCTTAATTTAAATAATTATGTATATGAAGAGAAAATTTTATATTATTTTGTAAATGTTAAATTAGATTAAAAATTAGAAAAATAAAAAAAAAAAGGGCCCACGGGCTAACCTGTTGAATATGGGTTGGACTTAAAAAAACACAGCTTATTTTATAAACGAGCTTTTGGGCTAAACCCGTATTAGCGCCGGTCTGTGATGGGTTGACCCAAATGGGCCAGACTAGCCCGAATTCCCACCTCTAACTATGAAGGTATTTTAAATGTTCATGTTTAGAATCACAATTGAAATTGTTACAGTAAAAATATAAGTGGTATTTTTAGTTAGTACCTCTATATTTGGATATGAGAAAAAGTTGGCATGACACCTATCGAGAGAAGAAAATAATAGAAAATCAATCAAGTTGATTTAGACATGCAAATAAGGCTGCAAGTGGCACCACTAAGAAGAGTTAGTTAATGATTTTTTTTAGCCCTGTGAAGGGAGGCAGAGGGAGATCAAGAAAAATACTTAAGAAAGTTATAAAACTATATTTCATGGTGAATGATATATCCAAAGAGTTAGAGCATGTTTAACAATTGTTCTAAAAATAGTTTTTTTATTTTTGAAAAGAGAAAAACTTGTTTTTTATAAAATGTTTTGGAAAATAGAAAAATAAAATAACAGAAAACTTAGAACATCTTTAAGATGTTTTCTAGTTTTTATTCTGGAAATCAAAAGAAAAGGTAAAAAATAACCACCTCATTAATTGTAAAGTTATAAATTTTAAATAACTCATTTAACACTTACTAATTATAATTTTGGTAATAATTATTCAAATAGATATTTTTATTTTCTTGTTTCCAAAATTTGTTCTTAAAAATGGTTTCGCAAAACTGTTTTTGAGAATAAAACAGAAAACACTGTTAAACAGGTTATTTTTTATGGAATTCAATATTGTCATGCAATCCATCTGGTCAATGTCACTTAATAGGATAAAACTTGTTTCTTGTTGTTGGTTGTTGTTTGTGCGTGTGTGCACGCGCACTATTTAAAATGGATTCTACTGAATAACTTCTCTGAATTTTTTTTCTTATAATATTTTTTTGACGTGAGATTTTCCATCTTTTGTCAATCAGTTTGGAGTAGTGGTGAACGATGGGGAAAAATCACAGGGATGGTGGTAGAGAATCAAAGCTGAGACTGAGAGAAGCCAGGTAGGGTAGTTTTTGCATTGTTCATGCATGGCTTCTGTTTAATATATATATATATATATATTGGTTTTTTGTTATTGAACGACCATGCTTTTACCTCATTGATCCATTATGAATATTTGATTATTTGGAGTGTATTTTTAATGAGGCCTGCCTTCATGATCAGATCACACAACCCCACTGTGTAAATATGGAATTTTAACTGTGTAATCTAAGTCCTAACGTTCTGTGTAATCTTTCAAGTCAGAGTCAGTGAATTCTACATTGGCTTCCATCTGCCACAATTATTTCATGTTAACTACGTGACCCTAAACCATTATATGAAATCTAAAAAATGAACCGTTTTATTTATAATCTGAGTATTATAACTCACTATAGAACTAGCCTCGCATGAGCAGTTAGTCGCATGGAAACATGAAGAGATTAAAAACACGCACACAACCCCACAGGGATATTAATTATATCGTCCATTGTTTAAGCTTTCTATATTTGTATATTTATTAAATTTCAGAAAATTGCAAGTTCCTTATACAATGTTTGCTCTGCAAGGCATCGACGCCTAGAATAATCAGTTTTTCACATCCACTAAATTGCTTTAGAACCGCGTTTGTCTGTTTTTTCGTTTTAGATTTTTACCCCAAGATTTTTAAGCTTTAAAGAAATAAGTCTTAAAATTGAGAAATAATGCTCATATAAAAAAATGTAGTTGATCAATCTTGTGTTTGGATGGGAAAGCTGAAAGAGAGATAAGGGACAAAGGATACAAGAGAAAGAGACAGTGAGAGATGTAACGCAAGATTTTAGTTTTCAGGAGTTACTGGAAAAAAAATGATAACATTACTAATATGTGGGACCTTACTTGGGCTGCAATATTCGTAAGGGCAGAGTATAGATAACGGGGCTGGGTGAAAAATGCTTATTCTTAGTGTTAAAACTATTTAACATGCATAATTAACCGAATTATCTAGTCTTTTTTCCTTGCTTCAAACCTGCCATATGTGTTGGCCTAAAAAAAACATAAGAACTGTTGTCAGGAGAGAAAAATGCTTATTCTCCGCATATTAACAATTATCATTAACCGATCACCAGAAGAAAAATGATAGCGCTCAATCCTAAAATGTTAAATCGTCCATTCCAATAACTACGGGTGCAATGAACAGAGAAGCTGAAGGACAAGTTCAAAACCTACAGTTGATCATATATAGATTCAAAAATTTGCATATCAAAGAAAATATACTTAAAATAGAGGAGTTGATGTAAATACATGGATATCCTCATCTGGGGTCAAAGATTATGCAGTGTGCATACTTTTGGGGGCCAGATTTTATCAAAAGACAGCCCCACAAAGCATATCTCCATGTTAGATCGCCGGCTGTATTCACTTTTCCTACCATCTTTGACTAATTAGATCTTTGGCAAGATCTCTAACAGAGGCACTAACCAGAAAGCTCATTAAATAAAGCAGAACAAGCATTTACAGATGTACTATACTTCAGATGTTAGATGGAAGCCTGTAATCCAGCATCTCTCTGATGTTTAACCTGATAGAAGGTCCCATAGCTGAGCATATGTGCGCACTCCTCCAGTACACACCTTTGGCACCCAGTGGTTTGTTTGCTTCTACTGATTTCTGTAAAATAATGACAATCAATCAGACCCCCATTTGTGAGTAAATGCATAAACACAAGCAGCTCAGGTTAGAACATACTATTGCAGCAATTAAGTTTACAAGGAGGTCCTCCTCGGAAAAGTCAGCTTTTCCAAATGGCAAATGCACAATTCCAGTTTTATCTGCCCTGTATTCGACCTTTCCCTGCCTGAATTCTGCTATAGCCTGAAAAGGAGCAATTTACGGCACTCTGATTAAGTGAATGCTTTAGAAAATAAAGGACTTTCAAGTTCAAACAGAAATCTGTGTGCATGTGTACCTATAGCAAGTCATCGTAACCAAAAGAAAAGTGGATAAAATACCTGTGGAATATTGGCTGTTACAGTACCAGCTTTTGGATTAGGCATCACGCCCCTTGGCCCCAGGATCTTCCCAAGACTAGCTACCTGATGCAAACAACATTGACAATTAAAAGAATTTTCATTAAAAATATCCATCTGTAGATAAATGTCTACAGGATTACTGAAAATTCAACCTAGGGAAAAATGGTATATATGTAATAAAAATGGCTTATGTCACAAAATTAAAGTTAACCCCACACTTAGGTTGCATCTCATCTCATATCATGCCAATTAATAATATTCACCATATGTAACAAAGGGATAACGATAAACCTAGCAGTCTCTACATTAGCAACCTGAAGCAGAATTATCAACCTCCAAACAGGTGCTTTCAATTAACATTAGGAGAACATAAATTGCAAATAATTCAGCCAGTGACCAACCATTCAGATTACTTATTGAAAATTTGGGGCAACATTATTTTCTTGGTTCCTTGAAGTATGTTGACAATAAAAGGAAAAATTACCAAAAAAAAAAAAAACATGAAAGAGAGAGTTAAGCACTGGCTAGAAAAACAACACCTTTGGCATCATATCAGGAGAAGCAATTAATTTATCAAATTCCATGAACCCTCCTTTTATCTGTTCTATCAGGTCCTCACCACCCACCAAATCTGCTCCTGCATTTTTTGCCTCATCGAACTTTTCCCCTATGAAAATAGACTTAGAATTAAAAATCATTATTTTGAGTGGCAATAAAGCTGGTTGCAAATATTAGGAGTACATTATGATTGGTAATATAATTGATCCTTTCCCTATATGATTTTTATTGGATAGCTAAAACAGAATACCCAAAAGGCCTCATTAACAAATCATTAGAATGGATCCTCACTCCATCCGTTATATCAAATATGATAGATGGGTAGCATCAAGGTCATCATTTCCAATTCAATTATTCAAAAAATGTTTTTTAAGAATTTTTATAAGCATTAAAATCAATTATCCGTTTCTTTTAACAGGGAATGATCATGAATCATAAACAGTGCCTGGAATATTTATTTTAATTTATATGAAGAATCTCATTCATTTAGTTATTCCAAACTTCCACAAAAGTTAGATTTAGCTATATTGATTTAATGTCAAACTATAACTTCACTTAAATTAAGCTACATACAGAAGACAATTTTATCAATGTAAATATTATGATATGAAAAAACAAAAAGAAAAATGGTTTGAATCTGACCACCCATTACAGTCTACGTTATCTGAATATACAAATTGACCTTTGTTTTTATTGAATGAGATACATGAGTGCAGGTTTTCAAGCAGCCCATGTCATTATTGCAATGCACACTGAAGAATGTCTCAGAGGAAAAAAAATGCCCGTTTTAGAAGCAAAACACTAACATGTAAATAAAAATATTGAGCAATCTAATGTTTTAGAAATATGAAAAAGAAAGTCCAGACCTAAACAATTATTAATTTCCTTTGCTTATAACTATCTTAAATTCAAAATTACAATAACTAACACTAGAGCTTATAAGACCTAAGCATATTAATCCATTTTAGTTTCAAGTTATCAAATTTCATAAATTTTCATCAGAAACATGCATTTGCGCAATAATTTACACACATGCACATATACACACAACCTAGAAAACCAACTAAAAGAGAGATCTTTTCAGAATGTAATTATGAACTAATGGAGTTGTTGGCATGTTTAACATAAAACTGAGGGAGTTAATAGATATTTAACATTATGTAGGTTGATAAAAGGCTTCATCCCAAATTACAAGCAAACCATCTAATTAATGTGAGAAGCTCAAATTGCAAAAAAACCAACAAACTTGCAATTAAAAAGCAATGGATTAGGATCAGAAACTACAGTGCCACTATATTTTATTGAGTGCAAATTTTTTACAACTTAAATATTTCTCCCAGAGGACAAATTGATGTGATGGAACCCCCTAAAACAAGTAAATGAGCTCATTCATTCTTTGTTCATTGCACCTGTAGGAATATATTTTCAGGGTTAACAGTGGGAAGAGCTTATAATTGAACCCAAAATAAATGATAGCATACTCAACTTAAAGACACATGTATAATTGGTCCAAAGGGCAGTCAGATAATGCTAGAAACGGCAGATAATGACAGTGGGAATATTCATGCAAGCAGTAACTTTTTCTGCTCAATATTTGTAAGAATTTCCCAATATCCAGAATAGTATGAACTTTAAGCATGCAGTGACACAGAAGCTTTCATATATGTTCATTTATATTTTCTTTTAGAAAGACTGCATACAAGACTAAAATGTCACCACTTTGAGGGGGAAAAATTATCATTCACATCACAAGTTTACAAAAATGGATATAGTTGCTTTTTATATGGTATTTTAAAAGAAAATATGTTTATGCTCGATATTGGAAATTGGACTTAATCAATAGTGAGAATGACCATTGTGAAGCATAAGTACCTTGAGTAAGAACAGCCAATTTGACAGGCTTTCCAGTTCCCTTGGGTAAATTTACCTGTTAAGATTTGATGAAAGTGAAAAAAAAAATTATGAATACTATAATATTCTAAGTTTAAAATATACTTATAAATACCAAAATCAAGCAAAGAGCAGGAAACTCACTGTTGCTCTTAATTGTTGATCATTATATTTAGGATCAATGTTGAGGCGAAAATGGGCTTCTACTGTTTCTACAAACTTTGTATTTGTTGTTTGTTTAAGTAAAGATAGTGCTGTCTTCAAATCATACTCCTTTATATTCTCCCTCAGTCTTTGAATCTCTAAGAACCTCTTAGACCTCAACTGGTGAGACAACAAAACAACATTAAGTCTTGAAGAGGAAAGTACATCATAGCAAGTACATAAAATTCAATCAAACCAGCAACTGCTGAACTTGAAGAGACCACAAAGGATATTTAGATTGTTATGGCTTCAGGTGGAAACACATGGAAATACATAAGTTTATTTTTTTTAAAATGTAAATGTCCGCATAGGCTACGGGATAAACATAAGTAACAGCAAAAAAATTATACATTTGTCTATTTTCCCTTCTAGTTGAAAGGTGAATAAATAAAATCACCATTGCATATGATAGATGCAGATAACTCTCAGAGCTTAGTTGAAAAGGAAAACAGAGCATGGAAATAAAGAACTTTTCAACCTCCAAGATTCATTGAAAATAATATCTAAGTCAAGCTCAAAGGTATGACATTCTACAAGACTATAACCACAACTTTTGGTACATAAATAATGAAAGGAAGAATTTATAAAGAAGGAATGACCCTGAGCTGCTAAAACCTAAGACCTACAAACCACTCATTCCCCTCACCACACCAAACCACAGCCAGTGGCTTTCTGAACGTTTGATGGCGATGCTTTGCCTATTTACCTCAATTCCATGACAGAAATTTTTACAGCTAATTATGAAACAATAACTATAATCTGGCCCCATGAGAGGATGAATATAAATTGGCCAAAATTGGTATCTAAATACTGAAGGAGAGAGCAATATGAACAAACCATATTAAAATATAAACAGGAAAAGCATTAGGCATACATTATCTTTATAAAGGGGCACTATGTTCTGAAACTGAAATCCCTGAGCGGTAAAAAAAACCTAAACAAAGCAAAATTCAATTGTCAAGTGACTGTAAAACCCCATTATTCACAGCAAATCAACATCAAGAGAGAAAAAGAAAATCAAAATCAAAATCTACGCATACTCTGTCCCTCTTGAGAGGCAATGCGGCCTTCCCTTTCTTCGGCTTGGGTTTGGCAATTGTATTTGTGGCCGACCCATCACCGCCGTCCGCTTCATCCTTCTGTCGCACACTCTCAGCGACCTCGGCCTCAGCAGCCCAAGCAGCCGCAACAACGTGGAAGGACCTAGAATTGGCTTCTTTCTGCAATTTCGCATCGATCCATCTGCCTGAGATTCTCGCTCGAGACTTTAAACGCAAAGGATAGACAGAGAAAGTTCGAGAGAGAGGTTTGGGATTGAAGGAGGAAAGTGACGGAGTGAGGTCTTGAGGATGTACAGAGGAAGCAGGAGGAGTAAGCATGAGCGATGAAGGTGTGGTGCAAGTAGGAGTAGCCATGATGATGAATATGGAAATGGGAGTTCCCGTAAGGGAGGATGCGCCTAGCTATCCATATAGAAGAGAGGCGATAAGTAGCGGTTTGCGGTCCAGCGAACCTCCATTTATTCTTAATAAACATTATAAAAAAATAATATTTATCAAAATTTCTGTACCATGTATCAAATTATTAAAATAATATAAAATATATCCTTAATTCTAACCTCATTTATGACCATTGGTTTGATGGCTACTAAGAATTAGTAAACTACGACTCCCTTCATCCCAGAACTATTACTCGCTTATGTTATTATTACATGATATGATATTATATTAGATTAAGAAAGTCAGTTATTTTTTTAAAATTTTTAAAAAAATTAAATAAATTTTTTTATTTTTATTTAATATAATAATGTAATTCATATTAAATATTATTTGACTAATTAAGAATATTTATTTCATTCAAAAAGTCTAATAATAATTTATAAAAAAAATAAATGATGAGAGTAAAATAAGAAAAATCTTATAAAAAAGGATAAAAAAAACTTTCAAAAGGTCTCATATAAATAGAATCGGAGGGAGTACATTTTAAGGTTATAGTATATAAATTAAAAAAATTTCAATTAATATAAAACATTACTATATATTAATTAAAACACGCTCTTTAAGATATAAGGAGAAATAAGATTAATAGAAAAGAAAGATGACAGGTGAAAAGAAGTGTTAAGGAAGATATAATTATAGTTCGTTGACATAATTCTCAAATAATTATACATATAAATATTATTATAAGAAAATAAAATTATCCGCACAACCATTTGATGAGGGTATAGTAAAAAAATATCATGCTTTAGATTTCTAAGATAACAACACTTTTGAAACAAAATAAAAAATTTAAAACAACAGTAATTATAGAGTGGAGAAAATAATGATTTAGACTTATACATAATATCGTAATCTTTTGGTTAAGCCTTTGGTAGCATCCCTAACATACCAATATCCCCACCATACCAATAATCCCTTGATAGCAAAAGTACTTCCCATTCCTACCATCCTTGCACTTAAAAAGAAAAATACTCTGCATACCAAAAAAAGAAAAAGAAAAAAAATCCTCTCTTAAATTTTGAATTTCTAAAGATTATTAACAGAGAAATTTTATAAAAATCTATAGTTTTAATTTTGTTTACAATAAATTTAATTTTTCAACCATTCAAAAATAAATTACTTAATTACTCTTATTGTTATATATAATAAAATTAACATCAGATTTTGAAAAAAAATTATTGATGAAAAATAAAAAAATTGATAACAAATATTAAATATAAAAAGAAGTGATCCTCCAATATATATATATATATATATAAGTCAAGTAATAGTTATAAAAATAAAAATGCTAGGAGTAGTTTATTTTAACTGAAAAAAAAATAAAAAAGAGAAATAAAAAGAATTTTCATGAGTAATAAAACAAAATGAAGTGTAAAATAAGTTGTATAAATAAATTGATTGAAAAATTCTACAATATGACTATATAAATTACACATAACTTTAAAAAACCAAACAATAAATGCCACAAATATATAGGTGTAGCTTCTTGCTTCTTATTTTGCCACACTTGATTGTTGCATCCTTAACTTCTTTACACAGAGAGAGTCATTGAAATGTGCCTAAAATTTTTGCATGTATATTTGTCTTTGAGCTGAAAATATTTGTCTGGTCAAAAAACGAGAACAGAAAAAAATTTGCACGTACATTTTATATCTTTCAAAATCCACAAAAATTATATCCAAATATCAAATTCAAAGAAGTCTGACTGACATTCATCTTAATCTGGTGATAAGTAAAATTAATTGAACTGGACTGGGGACCAATGAATGACAGGGGGAAAGATTACACGTCATTACTTGGAAGTGACACGTGTTGGGCCCAACCTGAGGGCGCCCTAAGAATGCATATGAGCCACTCCTTGCTTTAAAAAATTGCATCCAAGTATCTAAATTTAATAATAATCTCATGAAAACATTATAATTGTAATTACTCACAAAAATTAAATTTTGGAAATTTATTTTAAAATTTTAAGAAAGACTTTGTAACTTAACTTTATAATTTTATCACAAATTATGTTCTATTTTCTAAAATTTAGTTATATATTTTTTAAGTCTTTAACAAGTTCTTAACATTTATATTAGTTTTAGTCTTCACAAAATAATTATAATTTTAAAGTTACTTGACATTTTTTCTTGGGTTAACTTTGAGGCCCTCAAATGTAATTTTCCCCTCATTTTGGCTTGTGACTAGTAGACAACGAAGAAATGTCGTTTTGAGGTGGGTCTTCACTCTTCAATAATAGAGGCTACGATCTGTCCATTGCTAAATATCCTTCTATATATATATATATATATTTTTTTTTGTGGTTAATAAATATCTTTTGCATTTTATGAGTAGGCAATTAAATTTAAGGTCATAAAAAAGTACAAATTATTGATGGCCTTGATACATCTTGTTCAATGAGTTTGACGCCAGACTTATCTATTAGCTAACATTATTCTATAAAGAAGATATTTTTGGGCAGATCTTGATTTAAAAAAACAAGAAATGAAGTTAGTAATATCAGTAGCCACATAAATTTGCTAAACAATTTTGAATTATATTAAACACAAATTTTTGAAGCCATCGCCAGTGGATTTCTCACAACTTGCATGAAATAATACTACTTGGTTTCTATGTTTTGCTCACAATGTTAAGACTTAAAGATTGAATCCAACTACCTTCTTCCAATGTATGAAACTATGAATAATTAAGTTGGTACTGTCAAACCTCCTCTTCTTTGTGCATGACCATTTCTTTTTTAATGGATGTAAATGATTCTTTTTATTTATTATTACATTTTTTATGTGATAATCTATGTGAGTGAGTATATTAAATTCTATAATAAATCACACTATTTATTATTTTTGAATAAATACCAAGTGAGAAAATTATCTCCCTTATAAACTATGAATTAGGCTCACATAAAATTCCGTTTAACAGATGGAACCACCTTTAGTTACACTTAGAATGAGTTGGAATAGAAGCCTCTCTAACTATTTATAATTTATAAAAATATGTTTATAATTTTTTGTTCGAATAGCAAAATGATATGTAAATTTTTTCTTTTTATTTTAATCTTATATTTTTTTATGTTATATTAAATTTTTAACATGTGCAATTAAAAAATCTATTTGAAAGTTACGCATTCAACTACAATTCAATTACAATATGTTCAATAAACTGTCAACTAATACCTTCCTTGATTCAATCACTCTATTCCATGCTAATTTTAAATACTTCTTTTTTTAATCAACATTTAAATACCACTTAGCTCTAACTAAAACAGAATAATTGATATAAAATAAAAAATTTATAGTAAGTTGTACAATTTATAAGCTGTAAATAATATAGCTTATTTTTCAAATTTTGTGTAAGAAACATGAAATACAGGCTGCAACAACTCCACCAAGTACAATTCCATCCCCAAGTTACAACTTTTTTGAGTTTTTCTTGGTAAAAATAAAAGGTTATGAATAAAATTACGGCCTTATTGCTCGCAGACCCCAGTGTCCAAAGCCCAATATCAATGCTTCACACTTGATTTATGTTTAATCTATATTTTCATTGGCCATTGGCAAAAAACAAAAGGTATTCATTGGCCGGAAAAGGTTTATGTTTACTGTTTTGGATCCGTCTAATGCGGCCCAAGAGGCCCATATGCCAATTCTTACATAGCCCAAAAGATAACAAGAATAATCTTTCCTTTTAGGCACTTTATAAAATCAATTGATCATCAGGATCAGGTGCTGCCTGCACAATTTAAGTGGAATGAGTTAGAATCGCTTAAATATAATGTATTGGATTTAAAATCATATGAATGAAAAAAATATCTTTGAGAGAGCTCCACTTGAATGAGTCTAATTATAATTTAATTTGGATTAGTCAGAGTTTAAAGTGGTAACCAGATACTAAATGTTATTTAAAAAAAAAATAATTGATCACAACTTGCGGATATTTAAAAAAAATCAGTTTGCTTTTAAAAATTTTAATATTTCATTGGAAATACACAAATATTTTCTCTTATAGTATTCTCCAAACGAGTTACGTAGAATGTCATAGGATTCTCCTCCAAGCGTGATATATTACTTAATATTTAGAGTTAGGTGACTTAGGTCGATTATTAATAGTTTGCGCTTTCAGTGAAATTATTTTAAATCAAAATTTTAGTTTCTTTATTATTATTTTAGGTTCAGTTATGAAAGGGACAATTGTAAGAGAGTCAGAGACGTTGAAAAGATGAGTTGGATCCGAGTCACACAATCTCATGCATACTCATTTGGGGGAAAAATTGTACGAAATCAATATACATATTGAAACAAAAATCGTTTAATGATTCTATTTACTATTCATAATAAAATTTGTAATATTTTGTCTTATTTTCTTTTAATTTTTTTATCTTAACTCTTTTTTACTTATTCAAAAAAGAATCAAACTCTCTTTTTAATGCAAGGGGTTTGTTCTAATTTTCTTTCAAGCAAGAGGGTTACAGCTATTTTTCAACTCTATAAGTAAAACATATTTTTTTAATAATTCATATTACAAAATTTATTCACACTAGAATTAAATTTGAGCTTATCCCAGTCTTTATGTATAGAGTAAAGTTAATTGAGAAAGATTTATCTATTGCGCTCTATATCCAAAAAAGATTAGTCCTTATTATTGATGAGAAATATTCTCAAGCCTTGTTCATATAAAAAAAAATTAATGTAGATGATCATTTCTTGAATAAAATATCATTTGTTGTAAAAATAAGATATGTGAAGATAAAATTTGAGAAATAAACATATTATTTATAACTCATAAATATGTAATTTATTATAAATTTTATATTATTATATTATAATATTTTATGAAGCAAATTAAATCTTTAGAAAAAAGACAAATGAAAATTTAAATGCTCCTTTTGTGCCATGTTATATGTTATTTTATAAAATTTTAAATATTCTAAATTACCCGTTATTTAATATTATTTATGAAGTATTAACTATATTTTTATTATTTTATTTTTTATTGAAAAATAATGATAAGTAAACTATAAATTATCTTTTAATATTTAATTTTATAATATTTTATAAAATAGTATTCAATTTTAATATAATCTAAATTATTAATTTTTTTATCAATTTGTATGAAAATTTTAAAACACCGCATAAAATAAAACAAAATGGGTGGAAGAAATATATTTTACATAAAAAGAAAGTTTAAATAGTTTATAAAATAGGCACACATAACAACACCACGTGTGTTGTAAGGTCCTTGATTTTGTGTTTTTTTTTATGATCTTTATCTGTAAAGTTTAAATTAAAAATCACTGGCTTCTTGGACTGCAAACGTTCAAGGTTCTTGTTTTTTTTTTGCACGTTGCAAAAGGCACTTTTACAAAATAAAAGTAATATTTTGAAAATAAAATGTATGACTCTGTATTTTTATATTTATATTTTCTGTACACGATACGACTTATCTAGCTAGATTTTTGTCCTGCGTAACACATGAAAAAATCTTTTTGCCAAATCCACATTTGTAAGAAGATGGCTTAAAAAGCCAAGCACAAATCTAAACCTAAGAGCATGTTTGGATAAAGAAAAAAAAGTACATGAAATCTATAAGTAATTATATATTGAAGTTATTAAATAGAAGTAACTTATTAATAAGTACTTATACCTCAAATGAATATTTAAAAAAAAATAATTTTTTCTACTTATGATAGGGCCGTTTATTCAAACTTCTCAAAAAAGTAATTTTCATATTTAAAAAAGTGATTAATTATTTAGAGATTTATGAAAAAGTAGAAATTATTTTGTATTTGGTTAGAATAAAAAAAATCACTTTTTAAATTGTTTAATAAATAAAAAATATGAATTTGTATTATAACATTCATGGGTTAAATATTATTATTTTTATAATTCTTAAAATTACTTTGTTTACCCGCCTCTTATACCTTTTTTCCTCTCATTTACTGTAACTGTTTTTTTTTTCAAAAACCACTTGAAATAATTTCTTAAAATAAGTAGAAAATTACTTTTTTTCATATTCTAATTATTTTTAAAAGTTTAAACAAATATCCTAAAAAATTTTAAAAGTATTTTTTTATATGAAAAAAATAATTTTCACATCAAAAAATGCTGAAACAAATGGAGCTATAATCACTTATCCTCCCATAAATCACTTATGTCATTTTTCCTTCTCATTATCCACCAAATAATCACTTAAACCCCAATATCCAAACACATTTCTTTTCTCAAAATCACTTATGGGGTAAAAATATCCAAACATAAATCACTTTTGACATAATCACTTATCCTCATAATCACTTATACATAATCTAATCCAAACAAACCTTAATAAAAACCATATAAACAGAGTAACAAAAAAAACTATTCACAAGTCAGATTGATCCCATTTACTTTCTATAAAAATTATATAATAAAATAGATATATTTCATGAGATGTATGAAAATTTACCTGTTCAGTATACAATCTATAGTAATTTACATAATTCAGAATAATATAGTTCATCCCTCAGATATACATGAGAGGGCTACCTAATTTAAGTTTATAAATGATAAAATCATAGAATAGTAGTCAAGAAGTAAAAGAAAAGGATAATTAAACATTCGAATTATTTGAAGCAAGAGAAAAATAATAAAATATTTCTAAAATCAAGGAGATAGGACAGGATAATTTATTGATCGATCTTAAACTTGAAAGAGTCTAAATTGAATTATAAAATAGCTCTCATTAGATGCTTCACAATTAAGTATTTCCAAAACAGTCAAAGATAAATTGATTTATTTGATAAGAATACAATTTATATTCCATACTTCACAAGACAATCAATTCAAATCCCACTAGTTCTGAGATTTATTTTGATTTTGTTAAATTTTCAAATCCAACACACTTAAACTTTAATTCATTAGAAGAAGTAATATTTTAAAAATAAAAAATATTATATAAAAATAATAACAATGATATTGAATCCACTTTACAACGCCCTCCTGCTACCTAACTTCTTATTTTTATCCAAAAAAAACTATATATTATTATTCCTCCTGCTACCCAATATTTTATTTTTATCTAAAAACCTATATATTATTATTATTATTATTATTATTATTTTATTAAGTAAATGAGACTGGATAAAATCGCCAAATGTCGATGGTATTTCAAAAGCCTCTCTCCCAACTTATATACATATAATCTCATATCTCATCTGTGGTAGCCTTGAGGTATGTCCGGCCTACTCTCATTTATATTTTTTTTAGCTAAGTGAAATTGCAAGATAAAAACACCTTTAAATGGTTACCACTCAAAAGCCCCTACCGTTAGCCTCTACACACATATGACATATCCTACCGATGTGGGTTTAACAGCCACCACTGAAAAAATTATATATTATCATCCTCTTTAATACTACAGCTTTATCGTATGACCAAAAACAAATATCATTATTATATTATACATAAAATAATTAAATTCTGATAAGTAACGTAACAGTTGGGACCTACGATGACATGATATGCCTACGTGTCTATCTCTTTAATTAAACAATCTTAATATTCTTAAAAAATATAAATTCTCACCATAGTTGGTCAATCTCAAATTATCAACCATTTATTCATTCATTACTATATAATTTATTATAAATTTTATTATATATATTAGTATACAATAAAAAATTTATAATATGATGCATTATTTATAAATCATAAACTTGATATAATGAATCATTGATGTTATACATATAATATATGTATCCAATATTAATATATTAATTCCAAATCTCCAATATCTATGAAAATGAATATATATTTTGCATTTATTAAAGTGAATTTAAAATAATTTTTTAAAGAGATAAAAAAATAAATGATGATTATAATTATAAAATCACAAAACTCATAGTTCTATCTGATTTTTAATATAAAATTATTTTAATCGAATCATGTAAATTAAGAATTAAAATTAAAATTAATTAATTATATAAATTTTTCTAAAAATTTTAATATTTTTTTTTAAATTATTCTTATTTAATTTTTTTTAATATATTAAATATAATTTTTTTAAAAAATATATAATAAATATTATTTTATATATTATAAAAAATTTTATATTTAAAATTAAGATGGAAAATTCTATATTTAATACCAGTAGTTGGAAGATGTGTTCAATTTAATTTTTAGTTTTTTACCATGACCCTCATGCACAGACCCCAAAGCATTACCACGTGCTCCGTATGCTCTGACACGAGCATTCATATGTTTCGCAGCCATTGGTACGTGACCCCCACGCGCTATGGGGGTGATTCTTTATTAGCACGTGGGTCCATGGTATTTCTGACTAGCGAGGCATGATTGATTACAAAGACAAGTGAAAGAAGCAAGAGTTGTTATCGTGTCATCGATCACAGAAAATTACAGCCTCTTCCAGAGGCCAAAAAAAGACTACTTACTAGTCCACCATCTTCGTCTTCTTCTTTCAAAGGACACTTCAACGGCTAAATGGGTGCTGCAGAACCTGTAAGCTACAGACTTTTCTGTAAATATGAGGGTTTGATTTTCTAGAAAATCATTTATGTAAAGTTGGAGTTTTTCTTTGTGGGTTTTAGGTGGTTGAGAGAGAAAATGAAACTGGAGCTCGGGTCAGAGAAGGAGATGGAAGGAAGGAGAAGAAGGAGGAGGAGGAGGCAATGGACTTGGAAGAGGGTTTGCAGGAGAAAGTGATTCAGATGAATGATAATGGTACTGGAAGTGAGAATCATAATAATGATCATGAAGAAATTCAGCTCTCGAGGTTCCAGAGGTTGAACCTCACAAACCCATTGAGGATTGTGGTTAATGGAACCAGCAGGGCTGCAAATCCTTCTCCTGCTCAATCTCAACGTCCTCAACCTCGTTCTGTTCCAATCCCACAAGGAGTAAGTTTTTCTTTTTACCCTGTTACATTTTACAGAGAAATGGCTTCATCAAGAAACAAGTTCCTTACTTTTGTGAACATTACTTGTTTGTGTTAAGGTCCACCTGAAATCTTGAATCTTTTTAAGTCATATTAAATCTCTTTGGTAAAATTTTTGTGTCACTCGAGATGTATGTATTTTACTTGCTTTTGTTGTTAAACTCTTAAATCTCGTTCAATGGTACTTTAACTGGATGCTGTTTTGTTGCTAAATTCTCAAGTGATTAATCTCAATTTTTCATGATTTTTCTTCCCCTTTTCAGCAGCGAACAGTGACTTTGAATTCCAGAAGATATACCAACAAGATATCCCTTTTTCTCTTCCTCGTCCACTTGTTATTAGCTGTAGCCCTGGTTTGCTTTCTTGTATTTAAGGGAATTCAGGGGCTACTCCTAGCATCAGATTCCATGAAAAGGAAAGAGAAGAGACTATTGCAGTACTTTCTACCCCAAGTGGAAGCTGCATCTCTCATGAGCATCAGTCTTGCATTTATATGGCAAAAGGCGGTGAGGCAGTGGCCTACGTTTATGATTCATTTCATACTATGGTGCTCCTTTTTGATGTCTCTATCCGCTGGAATTCTTCTTATTTGTTTCCAAGAGCCTCCCACTGATGGTGTTGGAGTTTGCTTTATTGCTTTTGCAATAGGCAATGGCCTATATGCTTGCTGGGTTAATAGGAGAATTAAGTTTAGCAGTAAGATCTTGAGTTTATCACTTCAACCTGCATCAAACTTCCCTGATTTGAACCAACCCACTTATTGTATGCTTGGGGCTGGATTCTTGTGGATGTCTATATGGATATTGGCCGTGATTGGAGCCTTGAATTTCTATTTCCCTCCTTTGATCATCATTGCATTGGTATTGAGTTTGGCTTGGATTACTGAGGTCATGAGAAATGTGGTCAATATTACTGTAAGTAGAGTCATTGCTCTGTATTATCTAAGAGGAATGCAATCAAGCACTCACTTCTGCTTTTTGAGAGCCGTAACCCGCAATCTCGGAAGTGCTTGTCTGGGGTCCCTCCTTGTTCCAACAATTGAAGCACTACGAATCATCGCGCGGGTTCTGAATCTGCTTGAGGGAGAAGATGAATTCTTGTTTTGCTGTGCTCATTGTTGTCTCAATGTCATGGAATCCATTTTCAGAAACGGCAATGGTTGGGCCTATGTACAGGTAAAATTAAAGATAACTACTTGATACATAATTTCTCCTCCTTAAAGATTAGAGATTATCTACTCCATTGATATAATTGTAGTCCTGGGGTCTTGATTAATATTCAAACAGAGATTTTTCCCCCTAGGTTCTGGCGTAGCTTATAGATAATGGTTAGGTGGTACCAAACATGGAAAAAGGATGAAACCTGGATTTGTTCTTTATCCATATTTGTCTGCTTGCATCTTTTTAGTTCATATGATGATATATTCTTTCAAAATTTTATTCTCTGGTCCCTATTGGCCTGTCAGATTCTCTTGGTCTGAGTTCACTAGAAAGCACAGATCAATCACTATGTGAAAGGTCTTCTGTTCACTATCTTCCTCCTTCTCATTGTTTTTAATAATTAGTCACTAATGAATGGTATCTGGGGTTATTTTTTTTAATGATCTTTTCACAGATTGCTGCATATGGAAAAGGTTTTGTGATGGCATCTCAAGAAACATGGGCTCTGTTTGAGAAGCAAGAAATGGAAGAAATTGTGGATTCTGATATAACAAGCTCAGTCTGCTTCCTCACTGGGGTTTGCAGTGGATCTATCTGTGTTATTGTTGTGGCTGCTTGGACTGCCAAAGTACACCAAAGTTTCACGGCCACCCTATCCCTTCTCACTTTCTTCATTGGATACCTTCTGGTTGGTACATTGAATCTCTTACTCATTCCACCACTTGAACATATTCTATTGCTCATAATGAAATTATGAGCATGTGATCTGTGATCTATATACTGACATAACAAGGGGTTGGCCTTATGCATTACAGGGAGTCTGAGATAAGTCACACTGATCATGGTTAATAAATGATGCGGTTTCCTATAGATTAATATATATATATATATTTATATATTGATATATTGATTTTTATATTGAGTTTGAGACATTGTGTTTGTTGCCATCCCATACATCAAGAATCATGATCCTTTACAATCACAATATATAATAGGTTACATTATTCACAAGTTTTGCATAGTGTAACTCTGCATATTCCTCAATTTAACATATATATGTATGGATGTATGTATATAATTTACAGTAAGTCACATTGTTTACAAACCTTGAATAGTACAAGGGAAAATGCGTCTAGTTTAATGTACTAGGTATCTATATCTAACATATGAATGACATTGCAGACGAGGATCGCCATGGCAGTGCCTCATGCCTGTGTGAGCTGTTACTATGTATGCTATGCAGAGAGCCCAGAGAATAGACTGTTTGATAAAACAATAAAGGATCGGCTCGCCATGATCAAATCCAATCGTGATATGGCTGCGCCTACGCCTAGAGTACTACGGCGGTTTAGGGCTTAGTTCACAGTTTGCTCTGTCAAGCTTCTTCACTGTACAGAGAAATTCGTGGTCAAGAAGTTGAGCCATTGCTGGAAGTTAGCATTGGATCATCATTCTTTAAGAAAAAGTTTACGTATCATTCTTTATATTTATTGTAAAGTTTTTAACTGTCTATTAAAAAAAAAATTATGATTTTCAACCATAAGTTTTTAAAAGATGTGTTTGGCCAAACACAGATGAAACATAAATTAATTTTTTAAAAAATGAAAATTGGATTAAACTGAGGTTTTAGAAAAGAAGAAAAAAATTATTTTTCTTTTATCAAAATGTGAGTTTTAGAAAAGGAGAAATAAATTTATTTTATATTATATATATAAAAATATTTTTATTTCCTTATCATCTAAATATATTTTTTTTGTCAAAATTATTTTTTTAAAAAGAATATCTAAATATAAGAACTTTTAACAATTTTTTTATTTAAATTTTATTTATTTTAATTTAATTTTACAAAATAAAAACCAGACGGTCCTAAATCATAATATGACAAGCAAGTTGAATCTTCTAGGGGTGTACCATCATGCATTCAATTGTAGTTACTCTTCTTTACATTTTTTTCTTTTTAATTTCTCGGAATACATTATGTATATGCAGTTAATTTGTTAAGTCTACCCGATCCGGATCACATTAACATGCATATACCTTTTTTTTTTTAAAAAAACACTACTCATTATAAGAAAGTTTTATTCACTCCAATTAACTAGAAGAATTGCAAGCTCTCTCCATAAATTTTTAAAGTAGTTGCATGTCCAGGACTTGATTTTTATTAAAGACTCTTTGAATTCCTAATTAAACCATACAACTATCAACTACCTTTAAAGTTAGTAAAACGGGTCAAGTTCGATCGGCTGATCCAAAAAACCTAAAAAAATGAGGAGACTAAGACTCAATTTTTAGTGTCAAAATATAACTCGGACTTTTTTAGCCCAACTCGTTTAGGCCCAACTCTAGTGGGTTGGCCCGAAAAGCCCCTTTTTTATTTATTTAAAATATTAATAAATACATATTATTTTACTAATTAGTGATATATAAATAATAAAATTTAAATATTATGTTAGTTTTTGATGAATTATGATAATAATTAGTTATATTAATTTAAATAATTATATAAAAAAAATTATTAAAAAAACATGAAAAATATTAAAAAAATAAAAAGTAGGCTTGCCTGTAGGCCTGATTCCGCAGGTTTGGGCTTGAAAATCCAAGCCCGTTTATCAAATCAGGCTTTTAGGCCAACCCGATTTGACAGCACTAACTACCTTCACATATTGAAGAACCTGATATTAAAATATTTTTTAAAAAACTAAATATAAGTCTAATCAAATTTTTAATGAAAATATTACAATTTTTGGCTAATTACAATTAAATAACTAAGTTAAAGATAGTTAGAGGAGGGAACCTTAAATTTTAAAATTATTCTAAAGGATTTAAAGATTCAAAAAATAAACTTTATGAAAAAAGAATCACAAATTCAAGATTTAAGTTAAAGCTACACATATTTTCCTCGTTTTGCTATATATTTTATTACATATATTGATTGATTTTTTATCTTAAATTATTTAAAATGTTTTCATAACTTAATGTCATTCAATACATTTTTTTTAATTTATGGCATTCAATCATGTGTGTATTTGTCAGAAATTATCCAAAACTGAATTTTATAGTGTCGTCAAGATAAGTTCAACTAAAAAGTGTAAAAAGTGCCATGTAGTCTTGTCCAACTGTTGTGTATTTGTGTTGATCTCTCTCACTATTATTTTATTTATCTTTTACATCAACAAAATTAGAATTTTATATGGACATTTTTCCGTAGGATTTCAAGCAGTCTTATGTTTCCAAGCATTATATGCTTCGAAGCTCAACTTGAATAGTTTATTGTAATTCTGTGTTTTAGAATTAGGTTCAGATATTAGACTTTTTTTTATTTTATAATATATAATTGTCATTCCTAAATTCTTTGCTATATGATTAATCATAACCAACCGATTTTGAGTATATTTAATAACCATATCATTATAATTATTTATTAAATTAGCATACATATATAAAAACAAACTATTTTGAATTCGTGTAAGAAATATTTAAAGTTAAATGACTACCTTTAATTATGTTTTAATATTTAGTTACAAAATCATTTTATTAAAAATCTGAATATTAAACTAAGATAATTGATATGATTTATCACGATGACCTAAATCTTTTATTTTGATAAAAGGAAAAATAAAGGAATAAGAAAACTAGGAGAGAAAATAAGAAATAATATAAACATATAAATATCTAATTTCTTCTTATTTTTTTTCATAATTTTTCTCTCCCTTTTCATTTTTTCCTTATAAAAATGGAGCCAAAGTCATACGGAAATTGATCATTTATATGTTTGTTAAACAGCACAGAGATAATGGTAATGAGGCAAAAGTGGTCATAGACACTAAGTTAGGAAAATTGAGGGGAAAAATAATATTTTATGATTAAAACTTTTAATTAATATCATTTTAAGATTTAAATATTCCAAAACGATAAAAAGAAGTCATAATCTCAAACTGAATACAATTAAATAAGTAAATTATCTAAATATTATTATTTAAATGAAAGAGTTGCCCTCAACACTTAATTTCTATCATTTACTATTTAAATTTCATGATTTAACATTGAATTTCTTCGATTTTATAAGAAACAAATTATAATCACCCAATTCAAATGATCAGTTTCAGTATTGGATACTTAGCTCCTATTATTTATTATTCAGATTCCACAATTTGATATTAAACTTCTTTGATTTTACAATGAAAAAATTATGACAACTAAATAATTCAACTAATTAGTTCCAGTACTTACATTCAACTTCTACTATTTACTACTTAGATTCTACGATTTGACACTGAAATATCA
This sequence comes from Adenanthera pavonina, assembly GCA_026686845.1. Classification (NCBI taxonomy): domain Eukaryota; kingdom Viridiplantae; phylum Streptophyta; class Magnoliopsida; order Fabales; family Fabaceae; genus Adenanthera; species Adenanthera pavonina. The sequence goes on along the minus strand of JAIVEN010000033.1, from coordinate 4,834,864 downwards.
CAATTTTACACTGAACTAATTATAATCATTAAATAATTCAATTGATTAGTCCCAGTGTTTGACACTCAACTCTTGTTATTTACTACACAGGTTCCACGATTTGATATTGAGTTTCCTCAGTTTTACAATGCATAAATTCTGATCACTAAATAATTCAACTGATCAATCCCAGTATTTGATACTCAACTTCTACTTTTCACGATTTGACACTAAGGTACCTCAATTTTACATTAAACAAACTATTATTACTAAATAATTCAACTAATCAGTCCAAGTGTTTGACACTCAATTTTCGCTATTTACTACTCTCAACCACCACATCAATTTCTGTTCCTAGTTTTGATCTTCTTCCACCCCTCTCCCTCAAATTGAACACCTAATCTTCGCCATAGGCCGGCTTCTTCGCCGGAGCTTGGACTCCCCCAAACATCTTCGATCAAAGTCAAGCTTTACTTTTCTGGTGGTTCACCTAACTCGAAGCTCACAGCTTCTGGTTCGGTCTGAAAGTTGCTTCTCCTCCATCTCTGGTTAAGGTAAAACACAAAAGACAAACACCTTCCATCTCTCCTTTGTTTCACATGGGACCTATTCAAAAAATTGGCCAGAGCTTGGACTCCCCTAGATATCTCTCCTCTGTTTGCTTATGTGTCTGTAGCGACTGACGTGATAGACGTGAACTGATGAACTAATCATACTCTAAAAAGACCGATTGAGATGGAAGGAAGAGTAAATGGAGAAGGAAAGAAGGAGTATGAAGAATGAATGCAATGGAGGAGGAAATTTCACCAAGTAGGAAGGTCACAAGCTGAAGAAATGGAGTGGAGAGGACGTAGGCACTTAACAAAGGGTAGTTTAATTATTTCAAATAAATTTTCGTGATTAGTTTGAGACTTTTATCTCTTTCTGTCATTTTGAAATGTTTGGATCAAAAAATAGTATTAATTAAATATTTTGATCATAAAATATCATTTTTCCAAATTGAATTAAGATGTCCCTTACCCAATATTATATATATGTATTATAATTTGTTATAATTATAAATAATAATAATAATAATAATAATAATATACTAATATAATGATCTGTTTGCTGTTTTGGATTTTCACAAGTTTGCTACTTTCTTTGTACACCTCACAAAAATTAAAATATATATATTTCAATATTTAATCTGAAAATTATTAATTAAAATTTTCACTAAACTCTAATTATCAATTGAAAAATTCAAATTCTTGAGAAAAAATTTAGGATCAAATAAATGTTACATAAATATAATAAACATATTAATTATCGTTGGGAGAGCTTTGCCGCCATTATACCCAACTCAACTCAAATTAATTTAAAATAACTACTAAATCCCAAGTGATTCAAGAAAAAAATATCTTGTACTAATGTTATATAATATTTTTAACACATCACAAACTATATAAATGTGTCAAAAATATTTTTCTATTATCCTCCATCTTCAATTCTGCATGCCGTCCATGATGAATTTCTTCTACACGCTTGCAAGATATGGATACGCCAAACTGTAAGTTAAGTAGCAGTGTGTTGTTCATATAATATGTATATTTATTCATAATGTTACTTTTTATTACTATCAATTTAAATTTTAACAATTTTTACACTCATTAAAAAAGTTATTATATGACAACTATATTTTTCAAATATTTAGCTCTTGTGATAAGTTATCAGAGTTTGCTGAGCGTCGTTGTCGGATTGAGAAAGGAAAAAAAATTGAGTTCTTTAGTGTTTCTAATTGTTACTGGAAATAAATGTTTATGATAATTTGTTTTGTTTTGTGATTATATCTATTTACTTATATAGAATTCTAATATTATGGCCAACAAAATAATATGGTTTACGATAATATACATGATAATTTGATTTGTTATGTGTTTTGTGATAAACATTCATTTCCAATAACAGTATAATAAGAAATATTGGAGTATAAGAAATACAATTTGTTGAAAATTTTATAATATATATTGACATATTAATTACTTTTAAAATTAGAAATAAAATAAATATTTTTTATTTTAATATCTTTTATTAGATGCGTCAAATAAGCACGAGACCTAGTCCCATAAAAGAGAGAAAAACCTGCCCTTGATTAGGGGCAAAAAATCACAGCCTCTGATGTGAATGATGCATTTTGTACAAATATTTTAAATAAAAGTTTGTTTTTGAAAACATTTAAAATACTCTTTTAAACATTTTTTACAAATATTTTCAAAATAAAAAATAATGAAATGAATTCCGTTTTAATGTAGTGATTAAAGTTTGTTTTTGAGAAACATTTAAAATAATATTTTATAGAAGGAAAAAATAAAAGAGTTCTCTGAATTTTGAAATTTATTTTTTTAATTTCAGTTTGGAAAGAATTTGAACCTATCCAATTATTATGTTTGTTATTATTGATTTCATCATTTTTCTAAATGACCATCATGTTTATATTTATACCAAAAAATAAGAGGATGTCTAGCACAATTTGCTATAGATTTATACAGCAAATAGATGTATAAATTATGTTTCTTCATTTTCTATTGAGGATTACTTTCATCCAAATAAATAACAGAGAGAAAAGTGATTTTTTTTTGGTGAATCTATCAAATTCATTCCATAAATCAAAAGCTTTACATGAGAGATAGAGAGGAATAGATAGTGAGGCCACCTTATAGGGAAGATTCCTAGCCATCCATCCCATGCCTCTATTGTGAGTAGCAATACCAACTACAATGTAACCAATAAAATAAGAGTGGGGATCCTACACAATATTATAAGTTCTTAAGTAATCTATTTCAATTGCTCTGATCTTTTTTGGAATGCATGATTTCACTCTTACACAAGTTTCACCTTTAATTTTGAGCATAATTTGCATTGAAGAGGATTGAGTATTTTGAAACACTCTTAAGTTTCTCTCTCTCCAAGTATGATATGCCATTGCAGCTACAACCGCATGTAGAACAGTTTTCCTAGCCTTATTATGTTTAAAGGAATGCATCACCACATGTTCCCAACTTCTAACTCTCCTATATAAGAATGTTGTATCAATCCATTCTATAGCCCCTTTAAGTAACTCTCTTGACTATTCACAGTTAAAAAATAAATGGTTCACAGTATCAGTTTTAAAGTTACAAAGCATACATGTGGTAGATTCAATCTAATAGCCATAGGACACTAGTCTATCTCTTGTAAGCAACCTATTCTTAGTAATCACCACAAAATGAACGAATACTTAGGTATATTATACTTACCCCAAACAAAGGTTGCTTGAGCAAACCTTGAGCCCTCACCTTGTAGCCACTTATATCCTCTGGCTATTGTATATACCTCATCTGGTATTGCACTCCATTTACCATGTTGGAAGCCATGCCCAAATTTGCTCCTCAAGTTCATCAGTTTCCTCAAATATCAGCTCACATCAGAAGACGCAATATAGGACCATAGATTTCTCCCTTTCAGGTACACTTATTTGTCTTTTCCTTCTCTTTTAAATTGAGAATATATAATTTGTCCATAAACATTACCCAAAAAATTCCCATAAATAAAAGAAAATTGTTTAATCAATATTTCAAGCCTCTTTGCATGGGAAAGTAAAGATGAAAAATTCAACTTTTTAAGAAATAAAGTAATTGATATTGTTAGGTTAAAAAAAAATTGAAAGTTTCCAGAAAATTGGGTTTAACTCAAGAGATTCTACTTTTCGAGCAAACCCTAAAAAGATTCTATTTCTCAAATATTTTACTTAAACTATCTAAGTATAAAAATGAATAGTGTCACACCTGAAAATGCGACGTGGATGGCGCGGAGAAAGAAAAAAATAAAAAGAAAAAGAGGGAAACTGGCCCGCCTGACGGAAGGCCGATTTCGGAGGGAGTCGCCACCAAAATTTTAAGGGAAATTTTGGAAAACCGAAACAAAAAAACAAAAAGGGATAAGGATGGTCTGCGAATCAGAGTTGGGTTCGAGAGTACGATTGTGAGTGGGGAAGGTATTAGGCACCCCCACAATACCCGTTCCTAATAACGGTTACCTTAGGTTGATTATGCAATTTTTATGGCTTTTAAAAAATTATTTTGGTTGCTCTTTTACCACTCACATGCGAAAATGAGAAAAATGTAAAAATGAAAATAAAGAATAAAATGAAGATGAGAAGTTGGGAAAAGCAAAATAAGAGAAAAATATTATTTATTTACAAATGCGGACTTGACCCAAAATGAGAGTCTGGGGCCTACGTACCCTGTGATAGGGATCAAAGTCGACGTAGTTCGGACTAAAAATGCGTGTCACTGGGTTGGTATTTTTTTATTTTTATATATTCTTTGAAAAGAGAGGTTTATAGAAAATAACTTGTCTTTCCACAAAGAAAACAATTTTTAGAATTGGTTGATGTGTTTTAATTTGTAAAAGACAGATTAATTTCCAATATTTGCCCTTTTCATTTATTTATATATATTTTTTTGTTTAATCAATTCCTAAAAGAGAATATATGTTTTTTCCTCCATTTAGAAAATATGATTAAAATTATTTGTGATTTTGAATATTTTATTTTAATTTGAAAAAGAAACATTTGAAAACCATTTATTTTTACAAAATAAAATCAATTGGCTCATGTGGTGACTTTATCACTCACATCTACCCATTGATACCTAAGTGTCCACGGTGGTATCACTCGAGACAAAAAGGCACAAGAAGAATTCGAAAGAAACAAATAATTCTTTGTACAAATTATTTTTATTTTATTTTTATTATAAAAATAAAAATGCATAAGATCTTTTTAACGCACATTTTATTTATTTCAAATGAAAATACTAAGAATAATTTCAAATATGATCCTTACATAAATTTTTGAAGAAAAATAATCAGCATATGTGGTAACTTTATCACTCACAAGTTACTGATCTTCGCTCTTATGCTCACGGTGTTACCACTCGGAGTAAAAAATATCATAAGAAAAATTTTAAATGAAAATCAAACAGCATTATGGTGACTTGATCACTCATAATTTGCTGATTAATGCTTATATGCTCACGGTGATGCCACTCGTGACCAATGGCATAGATAAAATTGAAATAAATGGAATCATTTTTGCATTAAATTATAAAAATGAATATTAATATGGTTATTTTAAAAAAAGCGATAAAAGAAATTTACAAATATGACCTTTACGTATATATTCAAATATTATTTAATTTTATTTGTTTATTTTATTTTTCATTTTATTTTAGAAAAAGAATCAATTAGGATTTGTGGTGACTTTATCACTCACAGCTTGCTAATTAACACCTAAATGCCCACGGTGTTACCACTCGGGACATAAAGGCAAAAATAAAAATTTGAAGTAATATGCTCTCATTAAATCATTTATTTTTACTTTCAATAAAAAAAAACCATTGGTGCTCATAAATATTAAAAATTTAACCAACCTTTATACCATGACAACTCCTCACTCATGGTACAATTGAGAGAGCTGAGAGACGACCGAGGGAGCACGAAGGAACGATCACGGGAGGCGGAGAGAGCTGAGAGACGAAAGAAAATGAGAGGGAGCCTTTAAATTTCTGTCATTTAAATTCTGTCAAAGCCCTGACTTGGCGGCAGGCACCCTTTAAATTTCTGTCATTTAAATTTTGTCAAAGCCCTGACTTAGCGGCAGGCACCCTTTAAATTTCTCTCATTTAATCTCTGTCTCTATTGTCTTTATTATTCATGCATCTTGCCCCCCAAACAAAATACATGTTTTCTTCTTCATTTGTTTCTAAGTACGAATATCATTTCATGATCTTCTTCCTTAGAAAACAAATGAAGAGGGGCAGCTCATCAACATGGTATTTTGTTTGGATCTTGCTATCACATTTTGTTTTAGCGTGCATTTGTACCTATTGCATCAGTTCCAGTCTAGTTGACATGGTTATTCCTTTGTGTCATATCATTGCATCTTGCATTAGTTCGACTCTAGCTCGAATTAGTTGTTCATTTGTGCATCTATTAAAGTCTAGTTCAATTTATTTAGTCAAGTCCTAGTTCACATTTGCTTTGTATATCTTGCATCAAAACATTCATTCATCATTAAGTCATTCATATCCAAAATAGAGTTTTGTACGCTCTAAATTCATGTCAAATTGCATCTCTTTATGTCAGGGGCAAGTCTTCATGTTTTGCTCGGACAAAATTCGTGTTCTAATCTTTACTCGTTCCTTGTGTGAGAATTCCAAAAACTGCATTTTCTTCATTCTCACATAAGAAACAAGTAAAGAGGGGCAACTGTGAATACCGTATTTTGTCCGGGTAATTTTAAAAATATATATAGATATGATAATAATAATAAAAATAATATTAAAAAAAAAAAATAACAATAAGTAAATAAATAAATACTAGAAAATGCCAACAAAAAAGGAAAAAAAAAAAGGAAGAAAAGTTAAAAAAAAAAGAAGAAACAAAAAATAAATAAATAAAAAAAAAAGAGGAGAATGGTTTTAACTTGGGCTGAAATGGTTTCAGCCCAAGTGGACCTGAGCCCATTTGGGGCTTAGGTTCGAGCTCACCCTGAGCCCTAGAGGAGGGCTCAGGCGTGAGACACAAAAGCAAAGAGGGAGAGCTAGGGCAGCGGAGGGGGGAGGAGGAAAGCGAGAGCAGAGAAGAGAAAGGAGAGAGGGAGTGTGGCCGGGTAAAATGGAGACCGAGGGAGTCTGAACCGGGGAGAGGGACACGGCCGAGGGAGAAAAACAGAGGGGTCCGCGGTGGAGCTTGAGAGAGACCGAGAACCGAAGGAGAAAAAGAGGAAGAGGGAGCTAGGGGGAAAAAGGAGAGGAGGCCGCGGTTGAGAGAGAGAGAGAGGGAGGTGCCGTGGGAGAGAGGAAGAGCTAGGGCAGAGCTGCGAAGAGGGAGAGGGGGAGCTGTGAGACAGTGAGAGAGCTCAGAAGAGAAGACCGTGACTGAGGGAGCACGAAGGAACGATCACGGGAGGCGGAGAGAGCTGAGAGACGAAAGAAAATGAGAGGGAGCCACGGTGCGGAGAGAGAGGGCCGCGCAAAAAAAAAAAAAAGGATGGGAGCGCCATGAGGGAGAGAGCTCGGGAACGAAGGGAGATGGCCAGCAATCCTGAGACGAAGGTCAAATGATGGTGTCATTTCGGGTTAGTGCCTTTGTGATTTTTGTAGTGTAGTAGGCTAACTCTTAACTGCGTCCACGTTTCTCTTGGGATGAGTTTAATACCGCTCCTTATTACTCCCTGAATCATTAGCCCTTTTTGGTCTGTTATTGTCGATGCCCTGTTTCCGATGGCTGTGTTTGAGATGCGTTAGAACTGCTAGTTTGATTTGTTTACTGGAAAAGCCCTATACTAGAATCGGCTTACTAAACGTGCCTGTTTATATCTGAATGTTTGATGAAGTAGTATGGATAGGTTCAAAGTCCTTGTGAATAGAAAGAAAGGCGTTTGGGTCATTAGTTTAGGTTGTTTGTAGTGAAGGTTTGTTTTAGGTGCTTCATTATGTTTTTGTTCCTAGCTCCAAGTCACACCCATTACACCCTGCGTTGATGTTCTAAATTTGTCTTTAGAAAGAGTGATTATGTTCCTTACATTTGATGATTGGATTATACTATGGCACTTGTCTGTTGGTTTCGTGCTTCTCGGGTGATCACATGACATTGTGCTTCTGTGCGAAGCACTGGTTTGGTTGCCACACATGCACATAATATTTTGGTTATAGATGGGAGGTCATATGTATATAATATGTTTTTCTCAAAACTGAGTGTTGGCTGCTAGATATTTGTTTAGCATTATGAATTTAAAAGGATTATGTAAACATATCTTGTCTCACCAAGAAGGTTCTGATTTGGTTTGCTGCATGTTTGGATACATTTATGGATAATGAGAAGCGGTCATATATCATGGTTTTCTGTCATAAATCTTGGATCTATTACTATGAGGTATAGTATGATTTTAAGTCTTTAAAATGTCCTATTTGACCATGTCTTCTATGAAAAGGGCTACTGGTCATCTGGTTGTATATATAGTCCTTGGTTTAAGTTTGAAGTATTTCCTTTTGACCCATGTTTATTCTCATGTGAAAGGAGTGTATTCATCCATGTTTCTGCTCAACTTCCCTGCTTTTTTGTTGTGATAAACTTGCTAATTCCGTCTTTGACTTGAAAATATGATCTACAACATCATCCTTATGATGGAACAATGATTTGGATTTCTTGAGCAATAATAGTTTTTGTCTTCCATAAAGAATATCGTCCTTGATGTTTTGGATTGATTTAGAGGTGACTACTAATTCATTCCCATTCTTATTCCTTTTGAGCACTATGGGAAGGTGAGATCAAGCTTGAAAAGAGTCAATTTTCTTTATCAAGGCAGAAGAGGAATATCAAAGCAAGAGATGGGAAGAATGCAAAAGAGTTTTGTCTTCTTTCTTATCTTCATGTGGTTTTCATTGTAGTGGAATAAAATTATCACTTGAATTTGTACACTCACACACACATTGATGAATTGTGTTTGATTTTTATTTTTGATTTTGATTTTTTATTTGATCATGGATTTTTATTCTTTTCGCCTTTCGAGTCGGCCACGAGGGACCAACTCCCTGTGTGCTTATAAAGTGTCAGTCAATTGTACCATGAGTGAGGAGTTGCCATGGTATAAAGGTTGGTTAAATTTTTAATATTTATGAGCACCAATGGTTTTTTTTTATTGAAAGTAAAAATAAATGATTTAATGAGAGCATATTACTTCAAATTTTTATTTTTGCCTTTATGTCCCGAGTGGTAACACCGTGGGCATTTAGGTGTTAATTAGCAAGCTGTGAGTGATAAAGTCACCACAGATCCTAATTGATTCTTTTTCTAAAATAAAATGAAAAATAAAATAAACAACTAAAAATAAATAATATTTGAATATATACGTAAAGGTCATATTTGTAAATTTCTTTTATCGCTTTTTTTAAAATAACCATATTAATATTCATTTTTATAATTTAATGCAAAATGATTCCATTTATTTCAATTTTATCTATGCCATTGGTCACGAGTGGCATCACCGTGAGCATATAAGCATTAATCAGCAAATTATGAGTGATCAAGTCACCATAATGCTGTTTGATTTTCATTTAAAATTTTTCTTATGATATTTTTTACTCCCAGTGGTAACACCGTGAGCATACGAGCGAAGATCAGTAACTTGTGAGTGATAAAGTCACCACATATGCTGATTATTTTTCTTCAAAAATTTATGTAAGGATCATATTTGAAATTATTCTTAGTATTTTCATTTGAAATAAATAAAATGTGCGTTAAAAAAATCGTATGCATTTTTATTTTTATAATAAAAATAAAATAAAAATAATTTGTTCAAAGAATTATTTGTTTCTTTCGAATTCTTCTTGTGCCTTTTTGTCTCGAGTGATACCACCGTGGACACTTAGGTATCAATGGGTAGATGTGAGCCAATTGATTTTATTTTGTGAAAATAAATGGTTTTCAAATGTTTCTTTTTCAAATCAAAATAAAATATTCAAAATCACAAATAATTTTAATCATATTTTCTAAATGGAGGAAAAAACATATATTCTCTTTTAGGAATTGATTAAACAAAAAAAATATATAAATAAATGAAAAGGGTAAATATTGGAAATTAATCTGTCTTTTACAAATTAAAACACATCAACCAATTCTAAAAATTGTTTTCTTTGTGGAAAGACAAATTATTTTCCATAAATCTCTCTTTTAAAAGAATATATAAAAATAAAAAATACCAACCCAGTGACACGCATTTTTAGTCCGAACTACGTCGACTTTGATTCCTATCGCAGGGTACGTAGGCCCCAGACTCTCATTCTGGGTCAAGTCCGCATTTGTAAATAAATAATATTTTTATCTTATTTTGCTTTTCCCAACTTCTCATCTTCATTTTATTCTTTATTTTCATTTTTACATTTTTCTCATTTTCGCATGTGAGTGGTAAAAGAGCAACCAAAATAATTTTTTAAAAGCCATAAAAATTGCATAATCAACCTAAGGTAACCGTTATTAGGAACGGGTGTTGTGGGGGTGCCTAATACCTTCCCCACTCACAATCGTACTCCCGAACCCAACTCTGATTCACAGACCATCCTTATCCCTTTTTGTTTTTTTATTTCGGTTTTCCAAAATTTCCCTTAAAATTTTGGTGGCGACTCCCTCCGAAATCGGCCTTCCGTCAGGCGGGCCGGTTTCCCTCTTTTTCTTTTTATTTTTTTCTTTCTCCGCGTCATCCGCGTCGCATTTTCAGGTGTGACAAATAGTGATTAAACTTTATATATTTTTCATTTTTTTTTGGAATTACTGAGTCAGAAAAATAATAAAAAAAAGTTAATCAGTGGAAGTCAACGCCAAAGGCTAAGAGCGTCCCATTTTTCTAAACCTTGATCTTTTTCTAGAACCACATTTGGTACCACTTCGGGGACCACGCATCTCCTCTCCGGTCAGAATGAGTAACCACCAAAGTTGTAGGCTTGAGCTCCACTCCCCTTAAGCGTGAGAAAACCGATTTGGGCATAACGTTAATTAGTTGCTGCACCCAGGTTTGCTAAGGCATAAGAGAGCCAATGTTGCTACTAGTGCACAGAATGACATGACAACAAAGTAATCCATTATTGACTATGCAAATCACACTTATGGTTGTTAGAAATTACCCATTTAGGTTTTGTTTGATTGTGGCTTTTTGAAGAAATTTTCAACGAAGGGGAGGGGATTAGAGAGAATTTGATCTCCTCTCCTTATTTGATTAAGAAAATTGAAGGGAATTGGGTGGACTTTAATTCTCCTCAATTCCCTCCCCTACCTTGCAATTTCTTTCCTCCAAATTGAAATTTTTTGGAAGTGATTGAATAATAATACTCAATTCCCTCCAATCCTTTTCTTAACCATTTAACTGTAACCTTCAAAAGCAAAAATGACCTAAGTTGAGTTATTATACAACATAGTAATTATTTTTAGTATTAAATTGAGAACCCAACAACATGAGTAGACAATTTTTGATGCCATTGTTGGAGAGGTGACGATTGATTGTATAAATTAGTTTGAGTTTTGTTTTAGGTTTGTTTTAGCATTTTGCATTCATTCTTAGTCTTCTTTGATTGAGTTAGAGCATTGATTTGGTGGTTTGACTTAGCTTTGACTTTGTTTGACCTTGATTTAACTATTGGTCTTTAATTTTCAAAAGACTTGGACTTGTTTGATCTTGTGTTCTCTATTAGATTTGAGGTGTTTGGTCATTACTTAATGCCTATAAGCTATTAAAACCACCTTATTTTTGCCAAATTTAGTTATCTTGACTACTTTTTCTAATTTTATTTATGTTTTGAATTTTTCTTTATTTTTCCAAATTTTCTTTGTTGCCTTCTGCACTGTAGCGTTCTACTCATGTGCTGCAGTATTGCTGAGCTTGCCTTAAAGTGTTGTTCTGTGCTGTGGCAGTCTTCTTCTCACACTGCAGGGTTGCCTTGATAAGATATATGCAAATTTTGTGTTGCGGCATGGCATATTGACATTACAGCATCTTTTGACTTTATCATTTTTCTATTTTCTTACTATTTTTCACTTTATTTTTTTTTTTTCCAATGATACATGTATCATTTGAATATTTTAATTGAGGATCCAAGTTTCTTAGTCATTTTCAGTAGGTTTTATAATTTTTATTTTTGGTTCATGATTAGGGTTTTGGTGTGGGGCAGTCCGGCCAAAATTAAGGCTTTGTTGATATTATAATCCGATCTTCTTGTAGTGTATTCTTTGATATTGATCCTAAGATTGAGCATACTTTACATCAATAAAGGAGAGTTAGGGCTAATTCTTAGTTCATCTTTAGTTTTTGTCCATATATTGTTGAGTCTGTTGATTCCCTTGTTTTTGTTCATATTGTTGAGTCTGTTAATTCCCCTATTGTATCTGTTGATCATTGTATTGGTTGTTCTCAGACTTGGTGCATTAATTATGCTACTTTAGATAATGAGTTTGAGCTTAAGTCTCGATTGATTTATTTACTTCTTAAATTTCATGATTTAGCAAGAGTTGATCCCTATAACTAAAATTTAGCTAAAATGTATATTTCAGATGTTGTGAGATACGTTCTATATGTTTGTCTAGAAAAAGGAAAAAACAAAATGATTTTTTGAATTTTGAGATTTGTTCATTTCATATTTTTTAAAATGAAAAAAAATAAATAAAGCTTCTAAAAGAATGGAAAAATCATCATTTTCGATGATATATATAACATATAAATGCATAAATTAATTTATAATTTTACTTTTTTAGATTTAAACTATACATTTGTCGCTTCACTATTATTCCAGGAGGCTTTTAATTCATATATATTTTTTATATATTTGTAATTAGTTTTAATTAAATTAAATTAATAGGATTTGTTGTCTCGGGTTTTTGTTCAATAATATATTTGAAATGTTATCCTAAACCTATAACCCGTAAGACCTTTTTTATCCTATCTTATTATTTCAATAAATATCAATTAATATAAAATATACAATTTATTTTTTCTTGTCAGGGTATCCTCATGTGTACAGATCAACAAAATGGACTCTACTTCTCCCAATAAATGTTGGTTAAAATATAAAATTTATGATGATTTGTATTATTTTTAAGATTCATTCTATAAATTTTGCATAATATGTGAAGCCTTTAACTTAAACTATAAATGAATAGTAAATGAGTTACTAATAGTAAAATTTATTAATCTAACTTTGATCATAAAAGAAAATTATTGGTGCAGTGAACAACCCTAAAAAAATTTTGGCACATCTATATATATCTTAATTATTTGCACCCATGTGGTTAGGGTATGGACAACCGCGCGGTGGGTTTGATCAATTTAATAGTAGAAAGCACTATTAATGTAGTATAGTAGCCCGATGTAGGTTGCATTTGGTCTGAAAGTTAATGTTTAATTGTGATTAATAAAGTTTGAGTAATATCTAATGTAAACTAAATGCAACTAGGAACTAAAACCAATGCTAAATTAAAGATAGGATAACTAAATGTAATGATATAAATGTATGCAACTATAGTTCACATGATGAATATGCAAGAAGATTCTAAACTAATTCTAAATGAATGCTTAAACTAAATACTAATCCAAAACTAACTAAATAAGTGCAACTAAATGAAACAATGCAATCAATTTAGTTAAATGCCTTAGGCCAAAATATATTACGGGAAAAGAAGAAATTTATTTGAATTATGGATATAAATGGTTGCAAAGATTATGTAAATGATATGAAAAATGAATGGAGATAAATCTTATATTAAAGCCTAAACTAAGTAAATTAGAATGCAAAGCTAGAACTATTCTAAAATGCAAGAGAAAAATAATCAATAATTTATTATATTATTTTATTATAATATTTTATACTTTTTTTACTGTATTTTTTTTATGAGTGCTATCAACACTTAATATGGATGAATGAAAGCTAGATGAATAAGTAATGGATGCTATGCAATTATTAACCAATATAAACTAATGACAAATGCATGAATGACAATGTATGAAAACCAAATAAAAAATGCAAACTATCTTATCTTAGAATTTGCTGAAATTTGTGTGGATTTAGGAAGAATTGATAGGTGAATGTGTGTTTATGAATGCAAATGGATGTGAATTATGTAACTGAAAAATAAAATTAAATGAAAAGTGTGTCAAGTCAATTATGTTTGGACATCTCTCTACCATTTTGAATATGTTTGTTTAGAAAAAGAAAAAAGACCAAAATATTGAGATTTGTTCATTTCATATGTTTTAAAATGAAAAATAAACTTAAATCTACAAAAAAAAAGCATGAAAAAATCATAATTTAGATATGATTCATTTTCCACTATTTATATAACATATAAATACATAAATTAATTTATGTTTTTCTTTTCTTTTTCTTGTTTAAATTTCAAGAAAACAAGTGTCGCTTCACTTTTATTCCGAGTGACTTTTAATTGATTTTTTTATATACACGTAATTGGATTATTACGAATGACTTCTGTCTAAACTTTGTTAATTAAATTAAATAAATTAAATTAATGGCATTTGTTGTCTCTGGTTTTTGTTCAATAATATTTGAAGTGTTATCCCTAACCGCAATACTTTTTTTTCATCATCTTTTTTTGTTAGATTATATGATGAAAAATGACTTCGAATATTTGAAGGAGAAAGAAAAGAGACAAATTGAGCGAAATGCTACAGCAAAAAAAAAACAATTTACCAAAATATTATACTTTCCAAAATATATACCAAAATATTATAAACTTGCAAAATGGTGTATGCTACTCTGATTTTCAACTTCTTCAAACCTTTTTTTTATTGGATTTGAAAAAAATCAAAGTATAGTTCTTCGATTTCTCTCTCTCCCTCCTTTGTGGCCAGCAAGCCTACTTCCACCCCTAAGTGAATTTTATCCCCTTCTACTCACTTTCCCCTTTCCCCAAGTGTCCCTCCTTTTTATTCTTTCACATATAATACTAATTTATAAGTAAATATATATTAATTATATTTATTTTAAAAACAATTATATATTTTATAATTTTATAATTATAATTATAATTATAATAATCATAAATCATAAATATATATTTTTATATCCCCATAATTGATGCTCTCTCCAATCTAGTATATAAGTCCAATTTGACTAATTATACAAAAATTAAGTAAAGTGGTTTTACTTATTAAATTTATCAAAACATACATTATTTCCTCCGCCCCTAAATATAAAACACTTTCAACTGCTTCAAGCATCTTAAGAAAAAGAGTTAGATCATTAAATATGTCAAGAAATTTTAATATTTTCTACTCCCTTCAATCCTTAATATAAGATCATTTTAACAGAATCACGCGGATTAAAGATGGGAGTTAACTACATGAATTTCTCCAAAAATCACAACATTTTTTTAAAATTATCCTTATTTAATCTCTTTCTCTCTATTGGATACATTAAATAAGAACATTTTTTTAAAATATATAGTAAATACTATCTCATATATTGTAAAGGGTCATATATTTATGACTAAGACAAAATGCCCTATATTTAGGACTACAGGGAGTACTACTTACCCTTATTAATTATATTATCTTTCATATTTCTGATATAATTTATCATTAATTATAGACTAAGAGTATAATTAATAGGTGAGATATAATGTAATTAATTATTTTTTCCTTTTATACCATTGGTTTATAATTAACAGGTGAGAAATAAATGATATGGTAAGTATGCAAAATAATATAATTAATAAGTGTAAATAGTAGAAACTAGGGCTGAACAAAAAAACCGATCAACCCGGTCCAGCCCAATTGAACCCGGTATGACCCGGACTTGAAAAAATCAACCCGATGAAAGGAACCAACATAGTAGACCGGGTTGACTAATCGAGCTAGACCAGGTTTTGGTCTAATCCTTCAGTCTACCAGACTAAGCTCGGTCTGGTTAATTTTTTTTTTGTTTCCTTAGCTTAGACTGTGTCGTTTTTATGTCAGCCTCAGTGCCTCTCTTACTCTCTCAGTCACTCGGTCACTCCCCCATTTTGATTGAAGTTCAAAGCCGCATGATATATAGTAGCAGAGAGACTGAAAGAGACATTGAGGCAAGGAATCTTCGAACCCTAACCTATTCATCCCAATCTCAGGCCACCATTCCGTCCGCCGGAGTTGTCTCTACTCTCTACTCTACCATCAATGTCTCTCCTTCGGTCACTGCCCAACAGCCCCAAATCCAATCACATATCTTTGGTGTAGATCTGCCCGATAGTCCAAGTGGATCAACTTCTCCCCTTCAATGCTCTGTCCGACAGTCCGAGTCTCCCCAAATCTCGACCATTTTGTTCACCAGTATTGGTCTCTTTGGCATACTTGCTGGATCTGTTCGATTTGCCAAGTGTTTGACGATCTGAGAAGTCACATATAGGTAAACTCACCCTTCTCTCCTAGCTCTCGTCCGTGGCTGTTAAGATTTGAGGAAATATGGCTTTCTATCAGACTATTAGTGCTTCTATTTGAAATTATTCTGCTTCTGGTTTGGTTTCATCATCTTTAAAGGTTTTGAAAACTCAACATCTATTTAATGTCAAACTAAATTAGCTATGCTTTTACATCATACCTACCTACTCAATTAGTTATCCAATGCCTTAATTCTAATAATTACATAATTTTGATATTCAGAGGTGAAGAACAAAAAATTGGGGGTGCTCTGGTGCTATATATATATATATATATAAGAAAGGTAAATGAGGTCCTTTCACTAGTTTTTTACGAATTGTAGGGCGAAAATAACATCCACTTCATCATGGAGTCAAAAAAATTGAAAAAGAATTTCACCTCAGAAGCAATGGAACTAGAAGCTTCCCATATCGAAATTTCAGTCTTTTAATTGGTCAATGGTGTTTGCAATTTGTCATTTTTGGTCAATGGTGTAACTTTTTTCATTCTTTCTTTAAATTAAATGTATTGTCCTAGATGTTTGCAATTTATCTGTTTTGATCAATGGTACAACTATTTTTTTTTAATTAACATAGGGAGGATCTAAGCCTCAGTACAACTCAAAAAAATCAATGGGAACAAGAGTTCTAGGAGTGTCTTGGTCAAGAGTTTTGATGATGACTTATGATAATCGGGGGTGAAAAATCACATTTTAAAAGTAATAAAAGTGTCTAATAGTTAACAAAATAAAAGGTAGTAATAATGACAAATAGAGAAAGAATGAATGAAGAGCGTACCATGATTTATGTTTCTTTCTTTCTTTCTCTTTTTTTTTTTAAGTTTGAAACCAAGCAGAGCAATGCTATGGATACTTGGAGTTGGATAGGTGATTCATTGCTTAATATGGACTTACATGATTATCATGCATACATGGTGAAATGTTTAGTATAAACTTACATCATTTTGTAATGTTTCTCTCACAAACTTATCTTTATATTTCCAAAATTGTTATTGGCAAGCAAGTAGCAACATATCGCAAATGCAAGATCAAGGTTCTAGTGTAACATTTCCATTTTTTATGTATGAATATTATGACTAGATAATATTATAAATAATATTAATTTATTCTGGATTAATTTATGATGATTGGGAAAGTCTGGATATTTAATTAAATTGGCTTAAGGTCCAAAATATCCTAAAATATAAAAAGGGACTTAAAAGGGAAAAATTTATCATTTACAATAAGATAAAGAAAATAATATTTTAGATACTCTGATGCAAGTTAAAAGTACAAGTGATATTAGTTATGTGGGCTTTGAGAGAAAAAAATATAAATCCAATAAAAGATGGGGTCCCACATAAATAGTAAATACCAGAGGAGATAAATAGTAAAAAGTAAATAAGATAGCGGACCTTACATGAAAAAGTAAAAGAGAAAGATAATGAGTCCCCTGGATAAAGTAAATAGGAAGGACACTGGATATAATAGAAAATCTGGTTCAAAAAGTATTCAAAGTAGAGTCAAATTTATTTGCAAAAGTAAAAAGTATATTATCTGCTTTTCTTATTTGACATAAAGTAAGGAGGAAAAAGTTGGACATTTTTACCCTTCCCTATTCTCTCATATACCTAAAAATATCTAGGAATATAATGGGTAATTGATATATTAAATATGAGAATAATTGTGAGCCCTTGGATTAAATCTTGATCTGACGATTTACAACCACCAGCCCTCCCTATAAATATCCCTTCCCCTTTTCTTTTTTTCTCATACACACTCACGCACAAAGAGAAAGGGAGAGTCGTGAGAGAGAGAAAAGGAAGAGGAAAGAGGAAAGAGAAAGAAAAAGAAGAAAGAAGGAAGGAGAAAGGAAAGGAAGACAAGTAGGGGTCTTTTGAAGTAAGTTCCTATACTAGATCTCTTCTAGATTTTCTCTTTGTTTATTTAATTTAAAAATTAGTTAGAGTTTAAGTTATTTTCTTCCTCCCTCTTACTCCTCTATTTGGATCAAAACATGATTTTGAGGGAAGAGTTTATAGTTTATGGTTGAGTTAGATTTATATGATGATATTAAATTATTAAGTAAGGTTTAATGATACTTTAGGCTTCAATTAAGTTAAGAAAGTGATCTAAAGTTAAGTGAAAGTAAGGTTCAAAGAAAAGTTAGTAAAGCTCCAAGATAGTCTCTTGTCCTTACTTAATATTATTGCTTATAAATGTTTTATATGTTATAATTTTTTGTAAATGATGTCATGTTGCTATCATGAATGCTTTTCTATGATTGATGGCTGTTTTATGTTAAGCGCTAAGCCCCGAGATGCCCGTTTATTAAGCCGTTATGCTGCCAAAATTTTGTTAGACAACATGGAAGTTTTGATGATTTAATAAAAGTATGTTATGTTTTCAAATGTTTTTATGATGACATGATGGTATTGCAAATTGACTACTGAGATTTCTCCAATCTCACCCTATAGTTAATCAATATTAGGGCCAAGTCATAGCAAATGGGAGCATGTGGAGTATCAGAAATAATGATGATAGAACCTTACTAAAAGCTATTAATGTTCTATTTATGTACTATCTACTTTTGGTTACTGGATAAATTTGTACACATCTCCAAAAATTCAGTGATTTATATGTATAGATAAATCTATGTCTTAGGAACAACATGACACTGATTTGGCTGTATTTGGAGCTATATAATGGTAGTTATTCCTGTTTTGCCAAAACTGCTCTAGTAGACATTATTTCTGACCTCTAATGAAATATATTAATTCCCTGATCAGTAGGAGTAGAATAAATGTTCAAAAAAATATGTTAAAAATTAGACAAGTAAAGCTTTCCAATGATACTAAGTATGCACCAAATGACTCTGTATATTAAGAGAAATGAATTTTCAAAGTTAAGGTTCAGTTTTCGGATAGAAACAGGGACGCGGAAACAAACAGTAATATGTATATAATAAACTGTATGAATTGGTACGTTCATTTCTTGGTTTCTGATTTTTTCCTAAAATTCAAGATGTACACGATTTTTAGACACTTGAACCACTAAAAATGATTTTTCTGTATTTAATTATAATTTTTGAAAAATTACTGCACAGTGAGCTAAAAAGCCGCGAGAAACAGTTTTAGGAAATTTTAAAGTTTTAATTAGTTTAAGTTTTCTAAGACTGTTTTATTATATTAAAACCAAGTAGTTTTCATGAGAAAAACTTAAAAATGTAAGATGTAACATCTAGTGGAGAAGTTGATCAACTCATCTCCAATTCTTGTACTGGTGAGAATGAAACACCAACTCCCACTCCTACTCCTACCAGACCAACTCTTACACCTACACCTACGCATCCTGCTCCTCCTCATTCTCCCACTCCTCCTCCCCCCACAAACACAGAAGTTGAACCCCCTATTGAAGAAACTAACAAGACCAGCAACAAGAGAAAAGAATCAAAGGTTTGGAAGCATTTTGATAAAATTCCTAAAGAAAAAACTAAAGGGAAGTAGAGAGCTGCTTGCAAATATTGTCACTCTAATTATGCTTGTGACCCAAATATCCATGGTACTACTTCTTTGAAAAGGCACCTAAAAAAATGTCGAAAAAATCCATACAAGTCCACTGAAATCCCAAAATAATCAATGTTGCACTATGTGTCGCCAAGTGGGCAAGAGGGAAGCTTAATGCCCCATTTATTCAATCAAAAAAGATGTCGAAGAGCTCTCGCAGAGTTTATTATATGTGATGAGATGCCATTTAGGATAGTGGAAAAGCATGGGTTTAAAACTTTTGTGAAAGAGTTAGAACCACGATTTCAAATTCCCTCAAGAATAACAATGGTGAGAGATTGTTGGCAACTATACTTGGGAGAGAAAATGATTTTGAGGAATGTGTTGAAGAAGTGTTAGTAATCACGTTTGTCTTACTACTAATTGCTGGACTTCTGTTCAAAACTTTAATTACTTGTGTTTGACTGCTCACTTTATTGATAATGATTGGACATTGCATAAAAAAATACTTAGTTTCTATATGATTGAAAATCATAGGGGGGAGATAATTGGCAGGACCATTGGAAAGTGCTTGCTAGATTGGGGAATAGATAAAGTGTTCACAGTGACTATGGATAATGCAACAGCTAATGACACTGCTTTAGCATATTTGAAAAAGCGTCTCAATTGGAAGGGTTTGCTATGTGATGGTGATTATCTTCATGTTAGATGTTGTGCTCATGTGTTAAATTTGGTAGTTAATGATGGGTTGAAAGACTTAAAGGACCATTTTGAAGCAATTAGAAAGGCTGTGAGATACGTTCGTTCCTCCCCGGCTCGTTTCCAAAGGTTCAAAAGCTTTGCAAAATCAGAAAAATTGGATACATCTAGTTTTGTCTGCCTAGATGTTAGTACTTGATGGAATTCTACATATTTGATGTTAGAGGTTGCACTGAAATTCCAAAAAGCATTTGAGAGGCTGGAAGATAAAGATGAAGATTATATTGCACACTTTAGGCAAGGTTCTAGGCGTGAAGGCCCTCCTGATATATATGCTTGGTAGAATTATCAAAATGGGCCAAATCTGACAGGGTGGCCCGAAAAACTTGAAAAAATGAGCGGACTCATGCCTCAATTTTGGGAGTAAATACATAATTCGAGCTTTTTGAGTCCGGCCCGTTTAGGCTTGATCCATGGCAAGCTAGCCCCAGCGGGCCACGGGTCGGCTCGAAAAGCCCGTTTATTTCTTCTTCTTCTTTTTATTGTTTAAAATATTAAAAAATACATATATTTTATTAATTAGTGATATATAAATTGTAAAATTTAGATATTATGTTAGTTTTTTATGAATTAGGATGATAATTAATTGTATTAATTCAAATAATTATATGAAAAAAAATTTATAAAAAAATATTAAAAATATTTCAAAAAAGCCCACGGGCCGGCCTGTAGGCCCGATTCCACAAACTCGGGCTTGAATTTTTAAGCACGTATGTCAAATTGAGCTTTTCGGGCCCGACCCGAGGCGGGCCAACCCGATTTGATAACTCTAATGTTTGGGATAATGCACGCACCTTCCTCAAATTCTTGAAGGTGTTTTATGATGTGACTTTGAAATTCTCAAGCTCACTTCATGTAACTTCAAATATTTGCTTCCACCAGATTTCTATGGTTCAGAAGTTGTTGGATGAGAACATTGCGAATGAGGATGGTTACCCTTTACTTATAGAAATGTCCCTTAGTATGAAGAGTAAGTATGATAAAAATTGGGGGAAGGCAGCGAATATGAACCTTTTATTATCTGTGGTTGTGATATTAGATCCTCGTTACAAGTTTAACTACATAAACCACATGTTTGAACAGTTTTTTCCTAACCATGAGATTTGTACAGCCATGAAAAACAAGGTCAAAGATACCTTGTACCATATGTTTGATGAGTATTCTGCCATAGTTGCTCCTGAAACAAGTGGTCATTCCATGCCTCTACCTTCTAGTTCTCTAAGACCATCCACTTCAACTCTAGTTCAACAGAAAGAAGATCCAGGTCATAGATGACTAGTATCACTGAAACAAAAACCCTCATCGGATCCTCAGTCAGAGTTAGATAAATATCTTACATGTTATTCATTTGATGATACCGAGCTTGAGGAGAAATTTCACATATTGTTATAGTGGAAAGCCAATTCTAGCAAGTATAAAGTGCTCTCTGAAATGGCTCGTGATGTATTGGCTATACCAGTTTCTATAGTAGCCTCAGAATATGCATTTAGCACTGGAGGATGTATAGTTGACTCTTATAGGAGTTCATTATCATAAAAAATGACTGAAACACTCATTTGTGCCCAAAACTAGATACTTCCAGGACAATCTCTCTCAGAATTTGCCTCCAAGCTTCGTGAATTTGACAACTTTGAGGAGAACAAAAATGTGGTTTAACATACTGGTCTTGATAATTTTTCAAATCTATACTTCTATTCTCATTTTAAATTTGTTACTTACTAAATGTTTATTCACTTACCGACATGCTAGTCTTGGTACTTTAATTGTTTATTTTCTTTTTTAGATAATTCAACTGTAATTGAAGTTGGATGGGATGATATCATGGATGTAGATTGATATTGTATCATTATTGATTGTGATGGTAATATTTTCTTTCAACTCCATACTTATCATTTTTTTATAAGTATTTTAATTATATTATAGTTGTAGTTGATGTTTATTCCTCATTGTCCATACTCCATACTATATACTCTTGGCATTTCTTTTAAACAGGATAATAAATCCTTTTTTTTTAATGTTCCAGAAATGAAGAAGAGAGATATGGAAGATGTAGAAGAAGATTAAAAAGATGATGATAAAAAGCTCCTTATCACTTTTCTGTCATTATTGATGAACTGGTGACTAATATTATGTTTATGTGTTATGTTGGAGTTTTTTTATTGTTGTTGAACTTGTGATAAGGTGCTTGTTAATTGTTATGTTGAATTTTGCCACTGGTGATGAGGTAATGTCAACTTAGAACGTTGTGATGAACTAATGATATTATTATGCTTGGAATATGATGGAAAAATTTTATCTATTAGGCTTCTATGAAGTTGATGGAATTTTTAGTCTTTATGAAGTTGTTTTTTAGTTTAATTTAGGATTGGATATTTTTTCCCTTTAAATGTTGTACTTGTACAGCTTACAAAATGGTGAAGAGAGTAACCTAAACCAAGTTCAGTCCGGTCTCTAGTCCGCTAGACCAAGTCCAACCCGATTTAGGTCACTGGTCCACCAGACAAAAGACCAGACCAGGACTATCTTGTGTGGTTTGGTCCTTATTCAGACCAAACCACGGGTTCAAGACCAACCTGATTTAGTCCAGTCCATGTTCAGCCCTAGTAAAAACCTTTGAAATTTTTTGACAAATTTAATGATCCAACTCTTTTTCTTAAAATGTTTGAAATAGTTGAAAATGTTTTACATTTAAAACCGAAAGAAATAATGCATATTTTGATAAATTTAATAAGTAAAACTACTTTACTTAATTTTTGTATAATTAGTCAAATTGGACTTATATACTAGATTGGAGAGAGCATCAATTATGAGGATAAAAAAATATATTTATAATTTATGATTATTATAATTATAAAATATATAATTATTTTTAAAATAAATATAATTAATATATATTTACTTATAAATTAGTATTATATGTGAAAGAATAAAAAGAAGGGACACGTGGGGAAAGGGGAGAGTGAGTAGAGGGGGGTAAAATTGACTTAGGGGTGGGGATAGACCTGCTGACCAGAAGAGGGAGAGAGAGAAATCGGAGAGCTATCCTCCCATTTCTTTCAAATCTAACAAAAAAAAAAGTTTGAAGAAGTTGAAAATCATAGCAGCATATTCTATTTTGCAAGTTTATAGTATTTTGGTATATATTTTGGAAAGTGTAGCATTTTGGTAAATAATATTTTTTGCTGCAGCATTCCACTCAATTTGCCAAGAAAAGAGCCAAATGAAAGACTTAACTAAATAAGTAAAAAAACCTAATTAATTAACAAATAAAATCAATTAAATCTCAACAGTATATTTCCAATCTTGTCAGATATATCCTACGGTTATGAGGTTGGTTTTAAAAAAGTTTAAAATGTTATTTGACAAAAAAGTATAGTTCTGTCACTTTTAAAACGGCTCAAAAAATATGTATCCCAATTTTTATACTTCAGCCAAGATCATTTATGTTTCTTCATTTACAAACCAGCATTTTCCCAGGCAATGCACGGGAATATCAGAATCGGTAAATTTTCTTTTAGTTGGAACTCTGTGATGAACAAGTTAGCCATGAAAGTTATGAGAATCAAATGGATCACTAAAGTGATTAAAGTACTGATTCACGGTTTATTGGTCGATGGACTTACATGTTATTGAGGGGCAAAGAGACTGAGAAAAGGAGGCGAATTGTTTGAAATTAAAATAATACTAATACGCCTCAACTACTAATTAACACACATATTAAATTTTAATGGTTTTGTTTCAAGTGTCAAATTTTCATGACTGAATTTAAGATGCATAATGGACTTTTTTCTTTTTTGTGAGTGTTAAGATATCCTCTAACTAATAGCTGAAAACTAATCTCTCCGAAACGTAGAGATTACTGAAGTGTGGGTTTTACCTCTCCCAATAAAATATTTTCTATACACACGGTTAAATATCAAACATGAGATAATATACTTAAGGAATCCAACCATCTACCAATTATACCATAACCTTATTGGTATAATGGACTGAATTTTTAACATTACACATTCATTCCATTTCTTTATAAGTCTTTTAAAATTTTAGCATACAAATTAAGAAATATAATTAAGATGTCATAATTTATTTTAAATTTTTAATATGCCCTTGATTTAGTACTACCTAGTCTCATGATAAATGTGGAAAATATTTAATGAAGATAAGAGCACAATTAAAAAATAATTAATATTATTTTAAACTTCTAAAAGAAGTTATAAAAAAAAAAAACTGAGGAGTAATCATACAAAAGCTTCAAGTGTGTCGACTGTGTGTATTTGTCAGATTTTATTCAAAACTGTATATTTTCTAGGGTAATCAAGACAAAGTCAACTAAAAAGTGCCATGTGATCTTGTCCAACTGTTGCGTGTTTATGTTGATCTCTCTGGGGATAATAATCTTTTATCTTTAGTTTAGTTCTCATTGTTATTTTATTCTAAGATAAAGTATAATTAGCCATATTTTTAATTTTTTAATTATTCATTGCAATCGTGTGACAATCTTTATTTTATTCTTTTAATGTTTTTTTAGTTCTAAGTTCATTTTGAAAATGTCTAAGTCAATATTCAGTGTAGCTGCATTTTCTTATGGTAGAGAAGTAAAAGAATATACTTTAATTAATTTCTATACCTTAAAAAAATTAGTTTTCTACTATCATTTGGGGAATACCTATGATGCTCACAAAAGAATATGCTGTAGTTGGAGTTCAATTAATTTGGCATTCTTAAACTTTTTTATCAATTGATTCAAAAACCTTTTTTGTTAGAATATTATAAAATATGAATAGAATATTCTTATATTTTTTTTGGGTCAATTAGACTACACTTAATGCGGATATTTGAATATTTTTATATTCCATTACTTGAGTATAAAAATGCCTCATGTGCTCTTGGTATTTCTTAACAATTAATATTACTCTTTTGTCTTTACAAGTGACTCTTTTCAAGGTTAAAAAAAAATTGACTCTTTAATCAAAATAGAAACTCTAAAATTTGGTTGCTTCGACCTATTTCAAATATAATCTTTTAACTATTGCCTTAAATAAATAATAATTTAAACTAAAATATAAAAATAAAAAATTTTAAATTTAAACCCTCTAAAAGATGAACATGATATGTTCATCCTAGGGAGAGTCATCCCTAAAAATAAAATGAAGAGAGCATCAAAATGCTTCAGCTGTATTTTTACCAAATACTTACTATTCTAGTTACAAAATTAAAATGGCAATAAGAAAATTCAACTATATTTTTACAAATTTATTTGTTAATAATTCAAGTGCCAAATTTATTTGTAATTACATTTTTATAAAAGTGAAGTTGCGAAAGAAATTTTCAAACAGCGTTGCACTGCTATTTTTTTAAAAAAAAAAA
This sequence comes from Adenanthera pavonina, assembly GCA_026686845.1. Classification (NCBI taxonomy): domain Eukaryota; kingdom Viridiplantae; phylum Streptophyta; class Magnoliopsida; order Fabales; family Fabaceae; genus Adenanthera; species Adenanthera pavonina. Next base: position 4,809,282 of record JAIVEN010000033.1, on the reverse strand, counting down.
TCAATCTAAGTCATTTTTTTAAAAAGTTTTATGATATAAAATATAAGTTAAAATTTTGTGAAGCATTAATTATTTTATTAAAAAATTATCTTTCTTCAACTACTTTGTTGAGCATTAAGTGCTTTAAAGCTTATTATATATTTTTAAAATTTATAGTAGTTATTAGTAATAAAGATTGAATCTAAAGCAATTCTTGGATAATTTTATTAATATAATTAAATTTTTTTATTTAATTAAAATAGTTAAAAATAATTTATATTAAGAATTTGAGATGAATGATAATATTTGCTGTCTTTTCTTCCACTCAAAAGAGAGAAGGGAAGTATTACTCCTCAATAGCATTAGTATTCATCCTCATTTATTTTTTTTCAAGCGGATTGAATTCAAGTTAGAATAGAAAATTTTTCTATTCTCATTTTCTAAAAAAAAATTATTATAACTTAGAAATCTTTTATTTTTACCTGAAAAAATTCTATTCTAACTTGATGAATTTTGATTTCATTTTCCAAATATTTTATTTTTTGATTTTTTTTTTCAATTTTTCCTTTTTTTATAGTTTCAAAAAAGTAAATATATTTTATATTAGATTATATTATATATATATCTAATGTTCTAGAATAATTTAGATTATCTAGGTTCATTTGGTTCAATTATAAATGTATTATGATACATTATGATATGAGAAATATAATTATTTTCAAAATTTTAGGATATGTGTATGATGAATATTTTTACACATATATACTATTACTATTTATGATATATTTATGTATATAATTAATAAATTAACTCATTAAAAGAAAAAATAAATATTAAATATTCTAAAAATTACAGTATAAATTTTAAATATAACAATTTATAAAAAAAATCTTTACTCTTTACTTTCAACAAAGAAATAAAATACAAAACATTATATTTTTATAAACATTCATGGCTCTTTTTTTTTTTTAATGTCTCAACTTAAAATAAAAAATGGTTTTATATTGTTGTCAAAATAGATGGATACGTATGAGTTAGTAGGTACATAGGACATGAATAACGTTGGTTAAATTTGGCTAGAGAAATACAACCCCTCATTTCATCATATCAACCTCTTTTTTCAAACAAAAAAAATAAGCGGATTGTCTAACACAATTTGCTAGGGTTGTTAGAAACTACCATTTATGTTTAGACATCTCTCAACTAAAATCTAGCTAAAATCTCAACAATATATTTCAAATATTATGAAATACATTCCATATGTTTGTCTAAAAAAAGATTAAAACCAATATAATATTCTGAACTTTGAAATTTGTTCATTTCATATTTTTTTAAAATTAAAAATAAACTTAAAACTTCTAAAAGGATGGAAAAAAAATCATCACAACTATCCATTTTGGATGATTTATATAGCATATGAATGCATAAATTAATTTATAATTTCTCTTTTTTTTTTAGATTTAAACTATCCATTTGTCGCGTCACTTTTATTCCAAGTGACTTTTAATTTATTTTTTTGTGTATTCGTAATTGGTTTAAATTAAATTAATAGCATTTGTTCTCTGCGGTTTTTGTTTAATAAAATATTTGAAATGTTATCCCAAACATGTAAACCGTAACACTTTTTTTATCATCTATTATTTAGAAATGACTTTGAATATCAAAAATTTAATTTAAGCAGAAAAGAACTAAAGAAAAAACAAATTTCAATACTCTTTCTCCTAAAATTCATTTTTTTTAAAAAACATTAATAATTATTGTGACCATCCTTTAATAATTTTTCAAAAATTATATTTTATATTAATCTATTTTATTCTATAGATCAAAGTAAAGAATCTGAATAACTGAAACACGATGAAAGCTCAATTATAAGATAATTTTTTTTGTTTGAAAAAAATGGCTTGACTTCAATGAACTGAAGCACGCTATAATTAAACATGAAAGAGTAACAAACTTCACTAATTCTTTCATACAAAAAGAGAGAAAGAGCCACATTAAGACCTAACTAAATAAGTGAAAAAGCCTCATAATTAATTAACAAATAAAATCAAAGAGCTTGGAGGATTTGATCACCACTGGACACATTCTCCTCCTCCTTCAATATTTGCGACTTTAACCTTCAAATTATCCACCAACAAAGCAAACCTCCTCGATCGAACACCAAGACCTGCATCTGTGAGATCAAGTTCTAGACCCAAAGTTTTGATATATTTCCCCAACGCACGCTGTCCAAGTGATGTGAACAAGGAAAAGGGATAGAAAATGAATAATTTTAAAATAATTAGAATTATTTATTTTTATTACCATAAAGGTTTTCCCCGTACATTTATCACATACAAATCATTCACCGCACAATCCACAATGTTCAAATCACACGTATTCTTAAGTAAGATCTCAAGTTTAAGGAAAAAATTATTAATAATATGTATGGTTAATACCACTAATACAGATTATTTTAGCATAACTGATTCTTAATACAAGACATTTGCAACCAAACCAAAAGATCTTATAATTAGATATTTTTAAGCAATATCTCGAGCTAAAAATAATAAAAAAATTGTTACTGTTATGGTATGGTAATTAGTACGGCTGATGCAGATTTCAGCAACACCCTTTGCTTTGAGCTCATCCGCTTTCTCAATGAAGCTAGTTACGTGCTTCAAGCTGTGATGTATTATTACACACAAATATAGATTTTTTAGTAGGAGTTAAAGTTTTTGTTAATGTAGGAAGCGAGAGGTTGAAGATAAGCAAATGAGGGTGTGGATTGAGAGCCGAGTAGGATCATTATTCCAACTAGTATTTAATGTAACTATGTACCTAAGATTGGAACTCAAAACTATTGATTAGCTCACATCTAGTTAAACTATGAACTTATTAGTTATTTATATAAATTTTTAAGATTTTAGCACGTAAATTAATAAATATAATTAAGATGTCATAATTTCTTTTAAATTTCTTAATATGCTTTTAATTTATTACTTCCTAATTTTATGATAAGTAAATAAATAATATTTTCTTGAATTTCTAAAATGACTTATAAATAGAGACTTTTCTTAAAAAAGTTATTAAAAAAAACAGAGGAAGTAATCATCCGAAAGCTTAAATTATCTAGGGAGTAACAATCTAAAAGCTTCAATTATGTGTGTGTGACACTCTGTATTTTTCAGTTTTTTTCTAAAACTGAATTTTTCTAGAGTAATGAAGACCAAGTCAACTAAAGTGCCTTGTGATCTTGTCCAACTGTTGCGTATTTATGTTGATCTCTCCTGGGATAATCTTTAGTTTAGGTCTCATTGTTATTTTATTCTAAGATAAAGTAAAATTCGCCCCCATTTTTTTTTTAAATGTCCATGCAATCGTTTGACAATCTTTATTTTATTATTTTTTATATTATTGTTTTTAGTTCTAAGTGCGTTTGAAAAGGTCAAAGTCAGTAAACAGTGCAGCTGCATTTTCTTACGGTGTAACGGAAGTAATAGAATATACTTCTAGATGGAGTTCCTTTCATATGACTTTCCTAAAAGTTTTTGTCAGAATTTTGTAAACTATGAAAAGAATATTCTTATATTCCATAACTTGAGTATAGTATAGAGAAAAACATATAAGTTTTTTTTCAAAAGAAAGAAAAGGAAAAAAAACTTGTATGCTATTTTTTATTTACTTTTGATATTATTATCTAATTAAAAGTTAATATTTGAACTTTTTAATAATAAAATAGATTTAGTCTTTAATTATATGCTAATACTAGGATCAAAAGGTCCAAATGTTAACTTTTTACTAGGATGATATTTTAAAATGACGGCAAGTGCCCTTTTTTGTTTTGGAGATTTTTTTAGTTAAAACAGAAAGTACATACTTATTTTGAAAACTCCTTAAAACGGATTTTTTTCTTAGAAAATGATTTTAAAGGAAAAAAATATCTTTTAATTATTCATTCTCATTAAAAAACATATCCGGACAAAACATTGTGCTGTTCCATGCCACGTAATCACCTCATGACTGAGTTATAAAACATTAGTTTTTTCCCCCTTTTTTACGAGGCAAGGATTATTCGAAAATTAGGTAAAAATGTGGCCAGTGACTTCAATTTTCATCAACTGATAATGCCTGCATCGATCCTCAAATCTAAAACAGATCAAGAGAATTAGACAAAATAATGACTGGTCCATCAGCAAATGCATAATAGATAGAATAGTCTCCATCCAACAGTCTTTAACACTCAGTTAAAAAAAGAAAAGCAAATAGCAAATCATTAGAAGCTACGGCTTCTATTAAAATACTTCATGAGGTGCCCCTAGAGAGGACCCAGGAAATCCCATAATGGTCAACATAGAACAGAACTGCTAAATGCAGATAGTGACAATAATATTAGTGAGCTTCTACTCTTCCTTACCCTGTTTCTTTTCATTAGCTTTGAGGAAGTTTGAGAACCAATGAGCAGAAGATTTGGGGTGCCTTTTGAGCCCATCTTTGTAATCCACATACACCAATCCAAAACGTTTAGTATAGCCTTGGTTCCACTCAAAGTTGTCCAACAATGACCATGCAAAGTATCCCCTCACATCTACTCCATCCCTGTACATTATTCAAATGAATCAACAGAACTTGAGCTATGTTTCTCTGTATTCACATTTTGCCGTTAAAGTTAAAAAAAAAAATGATTTTACCCTTTTGGCCAAACGACAAAAAAAAAAACTACCCACTTATTGATGTAGAAAAAAAGTTTCCTTATTTCACAAGATCATTCCAAAATCAAGTCTAAGAATGTCCATTTACCCCACTTTCAAAAGGCAATATAAAATGATTAAAAACTACTCTCTCCAATCCTTAAAATAAGTGTTTTTTTTAGAAAGTCTTCATGGTCCTTAAATATAAGGGTTTTTTTCAAAATTTAGTAAGGTATTAATGAGTGATTTCCACAAATACTTAATGAGTGATAGTTTCATTTTTCCCTCTCTCCAAACATTAATGTGAATAGAGGTTAATAACTAAGGATATTTACGAATATTATAGTAATTTTTGAGAAAATTAAGACTTCTGACTAATTCTCATGACTTGTCTTAATTCATGTAATTTAGTTAAAATATTATTATAAAAAAGTAAGATATTAAAAATCAGATCGATCATTAAACTGATTAAAACAATAATTTAAGATTCAATGATTCAACTATGGTTGAAGCGTAATTAAATTAGTAATAATAAAATTAATAGTTTTTTTTAATTTTATATGTTCTATATTATTAAAAAATATTATTATAAATTTCATAACTTAATATTAAAATATAAATAGATTAATATTAATCTATAATCATATTTTGAATATAAAATAGTCAACTAAAACTTTATTTTCATATTATTTGTTAAGTAATTTTATTATTAATAATAATTATATATAATAACAATACTTATACAATATTATAATGTTAAAAAAGAAAAAAAATTATATAAAAATAATGCTCTTTAGTACTAAAAATAATGTTATTTTATCTTAAAAACTAAAAAAATTTAAAAAGAAAAAAAAAATTATGACCGATTCTAGACTGGTTCACAACCAGTTTTAACCGATTCAAGCCCGGTTTAACTAGTTCTTAATCGATTTTCACCGATTTTGTGATTTGTCAATTTTGCTTTTCTTTGAGATTAGACCTGGCACCAGTTTCTAACTAGTTAAACTAGCCGGTCCAATCTAGTTTTTTATATATTGTAAAAAGACTAGAGGTAGCATTAGAGTAACGAATATAAGAAGAAAAAAAAGAAAAAGAATATCTTTCTTTCATTATACCAAATGGGCCCAATTATGAATCACTATTGCCATTGAAGAGTTTACTGTTCACGAAATGTTTTAGTATTTCCCTAAGCATATACAAATATGCACAAGTAACAACTAGATAATCCATTGATTGGCAAAAACTAGAAAGAAAAAAACAGGGTTAAATCGTGCAGGTGATCCATAGGCAGAAAGAGGGCAAACTTACTTGATTGCCAGGGCAACTGAGGCAAGATAATCCTTAAAGTAGCGCACTCTCAGTTTGTCATCTAACTTCTCATGTAGAGGCAAGTTCTCGTTATCTTCATCATCCATACCTGTCAAAATGAAAAATCCATAGGTCAGAGAAATGAGAACCACCTTAGCATGCATTTTGCTGCACAAACTGATAAACTAAACCTAATTATGTAACTGATAAGAACCTTCAGAGGAATCATATCCTAAAAGCTAGCTCATGGGTTAGAAAGGCCAAGATTAACATAACCCCCACATTAGAATCCCATACTTCCAATATGAGACTAGAGACCTTGCAATTGGGTCATTAAATCATCCAGTTACAATTTAATCATGACAAATAACAAATTGGTCTAATAATCAAATTACAATATTTTACAGAGGAACAGGAGAAATCTGATAGTAGTGTGTTAGGGATTTAGGAAAGCGGTAAGGGATCAAGTAACCACAAGAGTCATTCACACTTATAGCATCAACATATATAGAGATAGAGATATCGGCAACAAAAGTAGCTTTCAGTTCATGTCTATTTCTCTATATTCTCACCACCAACTTTGAATGTCAAATAAGTAACTTGCTCTTGATACATGCCAAAAGGAAAGTATCAAATACCATTCTCAGTGATGTATATGGGGAGATTGTACTTCTGAGACGCGTAATTCAGAGTCTTCTGGATACCCCAAGGAACAATATAGAGCCAATCTGATGCAGCCTGCCAATTATTTCAGAGTACATAAAACTTGCTCATCTATTCAGCATAGATATGCAGAATTGCAGGTATAGAGAGAGATGGTTTATACCTTCTCACCAATGGCCTCACCATTTTCCCATTCCACTGAGGATGAACAGAGAACTCAATTAGAAAGGACAATTCATTATTAATGGATATCTGGAAAATGGTGTAACATTACAAATATTACCAAGTCTCGCCAGCCTTTGTGATCTATAGTAATGACTACTTTCTTCAGAGTTTTTTGTCACATGAGAAATTAACCTCGTTGTGTAGTGATTCAAACCAAAAAAGTCCACTGAATTTACAAGCAGCTTCTTATCCTCCTCCGAGAATTTTGGAAGCAGATCTCCAAGTTGCTCGCGCATAACTTCAGGATAGTCTCCAAAACACAGTGGATGAAAATACCTGGATAAAATATATACAGTATTTGAAAAATTCAAAGTCAGGGTTGAATTTCCCAGACAAAAAAGATAATACAACAAAAAAAAAAAGTCTGCATGCTAGAATATGCACCAAGTAGCAGTGAAAATAGATCAACTCAGGCCAAGCCTGTATTGTAGGCTTAAACCCTGAGCTCAACATATTAGCTTATATATGATTTTTTTTTTCTCAGGCCCGAGCCTTGTAAAGACCTGGTCTAATTTGAAGTCTAGTTAAAAACATATTTATAAATATTTTAATAAAATTAATTTAAGTTATATTATATTATATGTATTAAATGTATAATAATCTATATTCTATATAATAATTTAAACAGGCCAACATGACAGGCCAATTTACTTAGACAGGCCTAATTGTTGGCTTGAACCTAACCTTTTTGCTAAACAAACTAGGCCAAACCAGGTTTAAATCAAGCCAGGTCACAAACCGGTTGATAGGCCCCAACCTATTTCCACCCTTGGTACCAAGGTTAGATCTGGAATCAATTAGTAAACCCATGCAAAGCTTTCATTCAAATCAGTTTCTTTTTTTTTCCCTAAACTTTTCTTTACCTTCCAATCTTGCACTGCTTATTAAAAGGTCAGAAAACAAGGTAGCACTTCATTTTCGCAATTGAATACAATATAGAAAGGTTGTGAAGAAAATGTAACTTCTACAATGCTAATGAGTAGAGGAGACAAATTCTCAAAACAGTCAAACCCAGAAAATTTACTGAATTGAGTTTCCCATCTGTATCAACATAATACAAATTTCCAATGGATATGAGTGATACCATCAGCACAATATTTCCCATCAAAGGATTGAAATTTAGTAAAGCACTGTGTGTGAGAGGACGCATGAATCCACATGATTTTGATCAATAAAAATTTACTAACTTTTTATCCAAATAATAATAGCATGAAATAGGTACAAGGGAAACTACCATCCAATCTGGAAATCCAGGTTCCTCGCAACAGCAGATTTATCTTCAATCTTATCTGAATAAGCTTCCGCCCATTCACAGTCTACTGTCATGCCCACTTGTCCCCCTTGCTTATCCTGCAACATCAAGAATTTTGAAACAACTTTTCTTCCTTATTCTTAAATAACTTACTGGGACACTTAACTAATTGGATGGTTGAGGATAATACCAAAGCGTGACTCCCTAGTGATACATGGATGTCCTTGGTTGAGGTAATAACTAACATGGATGGGTAATATAGGAACATGGCAGTTTACATACTATCAAGCTCACCATTCTGCAGCTTTGAATGTGCATCATGGCATATACAAGACGTTCACGAACATAGGCATATATAATTAAACATATTTGACAACCATTTTCAATATTATGTTGGATTATTTTCTTAGTGTAAAAATTTCATCCAGTCATAAAGGTGTCTGTTAATTTTGCTAATCAATTTGCAAACAGATATAATTAAAGTGCCAAGACTCCTTTATCAGGACTTCCTTCCCTTGCAAAGTTAGAATAGCACAGATCAGGACCACCTTTAATACAACCCATTCGTTTGTGGTCCAGTTAAAATTTTTTTTTAAAAAAGGGCAAATTTCTATTCCTGGGATTAGAGCAACTAGTGGTTTATAAGCTGAGACATATGCCATTATCTGGATGGTCTGACAATAAGTTTGTGCCATATATTTCCTGAACTGTCTATCAAGTAACTGTCAAAACTAACTCACGCATAATTTAATAATATTTTGACAGTGGGAACAGAAAATGAAAGACTACAATATAGACACAATCAAACTATTTATGAAGATTTTTTTTTATTACATCAGGAGGATCTGAATTGTAGATCTCTACCCACACTCCACTGCAACCTTACTGCCTAAGCTAGCTTGGGGAGGTTTATACAGAATTTTTTGTGCACCAATAATATATAGTAATGTACCTGGTACTTGCTTCGGTATATGGACACCGCTGCTGCATGAGCCAAGATCTGATGATGTGCTACTAAATATGTTTCTGTTGATGCATTTTCACATCTTCCTGGAGCAAATACCCCAATATCATACCCCTTGACAGCAGTTTGAAGGGGTTCATTGATAGTAATCCAGTGCTTCACTCTATCACCAAAACTTGCAAAGCAAGTGTCTGCATAGGCTGCAAAATATTCTCTGGTGT